>JAMDYH010000710.1:0-13665 GCA_023658055.1 Thaleichthys pacificus | reverse complement strand
GTTATATACTAGATATGAACATGAACCCCCCTAAAACAAACCCCTGCACAAAGATATCTCTTACATATAGAACACATTTAACCCCTATGAAAAATCTCATACAACACGAGTGAGAGAGAAAGGCAGTTGTATGTGTGCTGTGTGTATTAGGGAGAGAGAGAGAGGCAGGTGTGTATTATGCAGAGAAATAAAGAGATAAATGGACAGAGAGACAGAGAGAGGCTGGTGTGTTTGAGATGGATGAGTAGACTAAATAAGAGAGTCAGAAAGGGAGGGACTGTAGAGCTGCTGGTAGAGGAGTTCATACTGAGGACAACATCACCAAGTCTAACTCTGCAATGGACTATTTAACATGAGATTATATCATATTAAATTATTCAACACACTCAAGAAACATCATGAACAGTGTAATCTTATCTAAAGCAGCTTTACTGCCTTCTCTGAAACTGCCCTCTGTCATCACATGTTCTCTGATAACACCCAGTCCAGTAGATATCTGTACTGTAGACAATGATTAACAGGAATAACCAAGGATCTGTACTTTTGTACTCAAAATCACCTTCAGTACAATGACAAACTAAGACTGACCAACAAATATTACCATTAAACCCGTTAAAATCCCTTCATTCTCTACTCGATATGATTCTTCATGTTAGTGTCCAACCAAATGCTCCAACAGTTCAGCCATGTCTCTTGACCAACACCCTGGTCCTCCATTCAGGAGGATTGTAGGTCTGAGTGTTCAACTAGAATAATCCTCACTTCCTACCTGACCTGATAATAATCCATGGAGGGACTTACCTCTGCTTTCTGCTGGTCTTAATTCACAACACAACGTCAAGTCAAGCAGGCATTGTCCTTTGTGCTGGAGAAGAAATCTGGTGATGCTGTTTGTGCTGCTTCCACAACGAGGACAAGGTGTGTCTCTGGAACATTCTACAGCTACAGGACAATAAAACAGGTCAAAGTCTGGTCGTATAGACGCCATCATTCATTGTAGTAGCAGGTACACTGAACAGTACAATACAACAGGTCAGAGTCCAGTGATATAGACGCCATCATGAGGAGCTGTTTACTACTTAACCCTTCAGGTAGGAGGGCCCCTGGGTGTACTGTCAAATCAGAACATCAATATACTGTAGCTGATACAGAATACAGAGTACTGTCTATCCATCTACACCTGCCTACTGTTACTGTGAGCTATAACTCATGTATTTACACAGTTAGAGCTACTAACTCATATTTACATAGAGCTACTAAGTCATTTATATACACAGAGCTACTAACTCATATATTTTACTCAGTTAGATCTACTAACTCATATATTTACACATCAGCTGTACTGAGCACTACCTCACTTCCTCTTACAACAAGCTCCACTCCATCATACTGCACCATCAGCTGTACTGAGCACTACCTCACTTCCTCTTACAACAAGCTCCACTCCATCATACTGCACCATCAGCTGTACTGAGCACTACCTCACTTCCTCTTACAACAAGCTCCACTCCATCATACTGCACCATCAGCTGTACTGAGCACTACCTCACTTCCTCCTTACAACAAGCTCCACTCCATCATACTGCACCATCAGCTGTACTGAGCACTACCTCACTTCCTCTTACAACAAGCTCCACTCCATCATACTGCACCATCAGCTGTACTGAGCACTACCTCACTTCCTCTTACAACATAGCTCCACTCCATCATACTGCACCATCAGCTGTACTGAGCACTACCTCACTTCCTCTTAGAAAACCTTGATGGATCAGTAACATATGACGTGTGTCTGTGCGGAGGTATGATTATCTATGTTTATAGAGTTTACAGGATTACAGCAATGTCATTGTAATTACAGTATTTAGAAATACTTGATAAATGACAAACAACAGCATGGCTGGTTGATTAAGTGAAACAAAAAAATGTTATTTTGATCTTGTTAGATCATAGTTGGATTTGTTTTAATTTGGTATTGAATGTCGGCCATCAGACTTGAGCAAAAGGCTGTTTCACTTCCTCTTAGAAAAATCTGGTTAGTTACTAAGATGAAGTAACTCTGGAACATCACATTCTCTGTTCATGTATGTGCACAATGATACTGTGAAGGAATATTGTAAAATCACTTACTTTAAAGTCTGCTTTTCAGTTTGAGAATCTGCTTTACCGATTCTTGTAGTCACAAAATGGATCCTGTGTAAAATATTTAGACTTTCACTTTTACCTGTGCCGCACCCCACGGCTCTCATGTCAGGCCCCACCCACCTCCATATATGGACCAATAGGAAACAGAATGAGGAACACTCCTGTGTATATACACTGTGATGGAAAAATTCAAGTGGCACTGTGGAGATCTGAATAGTCAAGATGGCGGTTTCAATAAAATGTATTTAGTTTGTACAAATTAAGAATTAACAGAGTACTCTGGACCCGTCATAGCGAAAGACATGCAGATGTAACCTACAGGTCGTTCGAGAGAGTGGTGAAGAACAAACCCTAAAAACCCTGCCTTATATAAACTTAGAACAAATGGTTCTTCTGATGGTCAATCCATCAATATAGCGGTCTTTCTGATTGGCCAGCACTGCTCAGTGACAGTTTGACTCCATACACCAAGTGTCCCACAGTTCTTTGATGTCACAGCTCCCTCTCTAAATGGATAATAAAGACACCCTTTAATGAAACACAAACAGGACACAGGACACAATCTCCTTGGCCAAAAGGTCAGAGCTGCTAGATCAACTGATCCATCTACACGTCTCCCTTCAGGCCACGGGAACTCAAGAATCCCCCCAACCTCCAGACCCAACTAAGACCCTCTGGCTCTTAGTTAGGTATCATAAAACAACACCATAAATACCTTAGACCAACCTGAGTGTCCCTTCTACAGAGTAACCACACCACAGAGCCTCAGTTTCTTACATTCGACTGTCTATAACAAAGGAACTTACTTTTTACTGCATAAAGAAACATAGATATTGTAACTATGTCAAAAAAATGCCATTACAACACCAATGGGACATAGGATGAGGAGCTGAAAGTTGATTCTCAGAGCAGGAACTGAGACAAACACACTGGTGAAAAAACAGAAATTAGAAATTAAATAATCGATTATGTTTGATTATTTTATATAATTGATTTGAATAACTCAACAACAAATGGCTAAGAAGCTACAGTTACATCAATCATTTTTTTTATGTATGATGCAATTCAGTATGATTATCAATATCATGGGTTTATGGTTTGTCTGTGACAGGCTAAATGATTTGTATAATATTATTATGTTAGTCCTAAATGAATGATTCAGTGTGTTTAAGCTTCAGATACAGATTAGTATTGGGGGCGGCTGTGGCTCAGGGGGTAAAGAGGGTCGTCTGTTCATCGCAAGGTTGGTGGTTCGATCCCCGGACTCCTCCTAGGTCATGTGCCAAAGTATCCTTGAGCAAAACTCTGAACCCCAAGTTGCTCCCGATGGGCAGGCCGGCGCCTTGCATGGTAGCTCGCTGCCGTCGGTATGTGTGAGTGAGAGTATAAATGGGTGAATGAGAGGCAAACATTGTAAAGCGCTTTAAGTGCCGCTGAGGTAGAAAAAAGCCCTATATAAATGCAGTCCATTTACCATTTAGTAACTTGAAGGCAAGCCTACAGTATCACAGTCTTAGACTGACATCTAGTGGACAAAAGTGGAAAAATGTTAGGCTATTTAGTCCTGATGACATGACCATGCTGACCACCTCCCCTGTAATATCACGTTGCTGAACACGTTCAGTTGAGGCAGCACTGCCAAGTCCCTCCACCAGGGGGAGCTAGGTTCTACACCCCTAGTTTCACATAGACCTGTTATTAAGTGTGGTGAGACATTATCATGAACAGTGTCAAAATCATGAAGCAGATTATTACACTCTGACCAGAAGTTCTGCTCTCCTGTATAAACCCTGCCCTATCTCCACTGTCCCCTATAGACCTGCTGTACCTGGACTGACCCTCACCTGTCCATGACCACCACGCTCCTATAGACCTGCTGTACCTGGACTGACCCTCACCTGTCCATGACCACCACGCTCCTATAGACCTGCTGTACCTGGACTGACCCTCACCTGTCCATGACCACCACGCTCCTATAGACCTGCTGTACCTGGACTGACCCTCACCTGTCCCTGACCACCACGCTCCTATAGACCTGCTGTACCTGGACTGACCTCACCTGTCCCTGACCACCACGCTCCTATAGACCTGCTGTACCTGGACTGACCCTCACCTGTCCCTGACCACCACGCTCCTATAGACCTGCTGTACCTGGACTGACCCTCACCTGTCCATGACCACCACGCTCCTATAGACCTGCCTGTACCTGGACTGACCCTCACCTTGTCCATGACCACCACGCTCCTATAGACCTGCTGTACCTGGACTGACCCTCACCTGTCCATGACCACCACGCTCCTATAGACCTGGCTGTACCTGGACTGACCCTCACCTGTCCCTGACCACCACGCTCCTATAGACCTGCTGTACCTGGGACTGACCCTCACCTGTCCATGACCACCACGCTCCTATAGACCTGCTGTACCTGGACTGACCCTCACCTGTCCATGACCACCACGCTCCTATAGACCTGCTGTACCTGGACTGACCCTCACCTGTCCCTGACCACCACGCTCCTATAGACCTGCTGTACCTGGACTGACCCTCACCTGTCCCTGACCACCACGCTCCTATAGACCTGCTGTACCTGGACTGACCCTCACCTGTCCCTGACCACCACGCTCCTATAGACCTGCTGTACCTGGACTGACCCTCACCTGTCCATGACCACCACGCTCCTATAGACCTGCTGTACCTGGACTGACCCTCACCTGTCCATGACCACCACGCTCCTATAGACCTGCTGTACCTGGACTGACCCTCACCTGTCCCTGACCACCACGCTCCTATAGACCTGCTGTACCTGGACTGACCCTCACCTGTCCCTGACCACCACGCTCCTATAGACCTGCTGTACCTGGACTGACCCTCACCTGTCCCTGACCACCACGCTCCTATAGACCTGCTGTACCTGGACTGACCCTCACCTGTCCATGACCACCACGCTCCTATAGACCTGCTGTACCTGGACTGACCCTCACCTGTCCCTGACCACCACGCTCCTATAGACCTGCTGTACCTGGACTGACCCTCACCTGTCCATGACCACCACGCTCCTATAGACCTGCTGTACCTGGACTGACCCTCACCTGTCCCTGACCACCACGCTCCTATAGACCTGCTGTACCTGGACTGACCCTCACCTGTCCCTGACCACCACGCTCCTATAGACCTGCTGTACCTGGACTGACCCTCACCTGTCCCTGACCACCACGCTCCTATAGACCTGCTGTACCTGGACTGACCCTCACCTGTCCCTGACCACCACGCTCCTATAGACCTGCTGTACCTGGACTGACCCTCACCTGTCCATGACCACCACGCTCCTATAGACCTGCTGTACCTGGACTGACCCTCACCTGTCCATGACCACCACGCTCCTATAGACCTGCTGTACCTGGACTGACCCTCACCTGTCCATGACCACCACGCTCCTATAGACCTGCTGTACCTGGACTGACCCTCACCTGTCCCTGACCACCACGCTCCTATAGACCTGCTGTACCTGGACTGACCTCACCTGTCCCTGACCACCACGCTCCTATAGACCTGCTGTACCTGGACTGACCCTCACCTGTCCCTGACCACCACGCTCCTATAGACCTGCTGTACCTGGACTGACCCTCACCTGTCCCTGACCACCACGCTCCTATAGACCTGCCTGTACCCTGGACTGAACCCTCACCTGTCCCTGACCACCACGCTCCTATAGACCTGCTGTACCTGGACTGACCCCTCACCTGTCCATGACCACCACGCTCCTATAGACCTGCTGTACCTGGACTGACCCCTCACCTGTCCCATGACCACCACGCTCCTATAGACCTGCTGTACACTGGGACTGACCCTCACCTGTACCATGACCACCACGCTCCTATAGACCTGCTGTACCTGGACTGACCCTCACCTGTCCCTGACCCACAGCTCCTATAGACCTGCTGTACCTGGACTGACCCTCACCTGTCCATGACCACCACGCTCCTATAGACCTGCTGTACCTGGACTGACCCTCACCTGTCCCTGACCACCACGCTCCTATAGACCTGCTGTACCTGGACTGACCCTCACCTGTCCCTGACCACCACGCTCCTATAGACCTGCTGTACCTGGACTGACCCTCACCTGTCTCTGACCACCACGCTCCTATAGACCTGCTGTACCTGGACTGACCCTCACCTGTCCCTGACCACCACGCTCCTATAGACCTGCTGTACCTGGACTGACCCTCACCTGTCCATGACCACCACGCTCCTATAGACCTGCTGTACCTGGACTGACCCTCACCTGTCCCTGACCACCACGCTCCTAAAGACCTGCTGTACCTGGACTGACCCTCACCTGTCCCTGACCACCACGCTCCTATAGACCTGCTGTACCTGGACTGACCCTCACCTGTCCCTGACCACCACGCTCCTATAGACCTGCTGTACCTTGACTGACCCTCACCTGTCCCTGACCACCACGCCCCTATAGACCTGCTGTACCTGGACTGACCCTCACCTGTCCCTGACCACCACGCTCCTATAGACCTGCTGTACCTGGACTGACCCTCACCTGTCCCTGACCAAGTCAAGTCAAGTCTTTTATTTGTCAGGTACACAGAACAACACAAGGTTAGACTGGGCACTGAAATTCTTAAGACAAGACAACGCAAGCACCTGGCATGACATAACATATAAGTACACGGAACATAATTTACATCTATGCTGAGCTTAAATAAGTGAGACTTCCTAAATATACAGATAGCAATAAATAATCGACTATACTAACCCTAACACTAAAACTTCCTAAATTACAGATAACAATAAATAGTGTACTATACTAACCCTAAATGCACATAAAACCTGTTTCAACCCTATAACCTATTTTAACCTAAGTGGAGTACAGTACAATAGTGCAAATTTGCAGATCAGTGACTAAGTCAATGACCATACAGGAGCCTAGTGGCGAGGTACAGTGAGGTACAGTAGTGCAATGTTACTGATAGTGCAACCAGTAGCTGAAAGTGACAGTGTATAAGTGACTAGTGTGCAGTAAATCAATGTCCATATCAGTGTCCATTCAGAAGCCTGATGGCCCTTGGGTAGAAACTGTTGTCCAGTCTGCGTGTGCGCGACCGGATGCTGCGGTAACGCCTGCCAGAAGGCAACGGGGTAAAGAGACTGAAGGATGGGTGGGAACAGTCTCTTAGAATCCTGCCGGCTTTCCTTAGGCAACGTGTGTGGTAGGTGTCCTGTAGGGCTGGGAGCTTCCTGCCGATGATGAACTCAGCAGAACGGACCACACTTCGTAGGGCCTTGCGGTCCCTGTCTGTGCAGCTCCCATACCACACTGTAATACAACCAGTCAGAATGCTCTCGATAGTGCATCTGTAAAAGTTAGTGAGGATGACTGAGTCCATACCAAACTTCTTCAGTCTCCTCAGGAAGAAGAGGCGCTTACGGGCCGCTTTGACCACCTTGTCCGTGTGAACAGACCAGGTGAGGTCATTGCTGATGTTCACCCCGAGGAACTTGAAGCAGCTGACCTTCTCCACTTCCGATCCATTGATGTGTAGGGGTGCATGCTCATCCTCCTTCCGCCTCCTATAGTCCACAATCATCTCCTTGGTCTTGCTGATGTTAAGAGAGAGGTTATTGTCCTGACACCATGATGTCAGGGTGTCAACCTCCTCTCTGTAGGCTGACTCGTCACTGTCAGAGATGAGGCCCACGATGGTTGTGTCGTCAGCAAACTTAACAAGGAGGTTGGAGCTGTGCGTTGCCACACAGTCGTAAGTGAACAAGGAGAACAGGAGAGGGCTGAGCACACAGCCCTGGGGGGTGCCTGTGTTGGACCACCACGCCCCTATAGACCTGCTGTACCTGGACTGACCCTCACCTGTCCCTGACCACCACGCTCCTATAGACCTGCTGTACCTGGACTGACCCTCACCTGTCCCTGACCACCATGCTCCTATAGACCTGCTGTACCTGGACTGACCCTCACCTGTCCCTGACCACCACGCTCCTATAGACCTGCTGTACCTGGACTGACCCTCACCCGTCCCTGACCACCACGCTCCTATAGACCTGCTGTACCTGGACTGACCCTCACCCGTCCCTGACCACCACGCTCCTATAGACCTGCTGTACCTGGACTGACCCTCACCTGTCCCTGACCACCACGCTCCTATAGACCTGCTGTACCTGGACTGACCCTCACCTGTCTCTGACCACCACGCTCCTATAGACCTGCTGTACCTGGACTGACCCTCACCTGTCCCTGACCACCACGCTCCTATAGACCTGCTGTACCTGGACTGACCCTCACCTGTCCCTGACCACCACGCTCCTATAGACCTGCTGTACCTGGACTGACCCTCACCTGTCCCTGACCACCACGCTCCTATAGACCTGCTGTACCTGGACTGACCCTCACCTGTCCCTGACCACCACGCTCCTATAGACCTGCTGTACCTGGACTGACCTTCACCTGTCCCTGACCACCACGCTCCTTTAGACCTGCTGTACCTGGACTGACCTTCACCTGTCCCTGACCACCACGCTCCTATAGACCTGCTGTACCTGGACTGACCTTCACCTGTCCCTGACCACCACGCTCCTTTAGACCTGCTGTACCTGGACTGACCTTCACCTGTCCCTGACCACCACGCTCCTATAGACCTGCTGTACCTGGACTGACCCTCACCTGTCCATGACCACCACGCTCCTATAGACCTGCTGTACCTGGACTGACCCTCACCTGTCCATGACCACCACGCTCCTATAGACCTGCTGTACCTGGACTGACCCTCACCTGTCCATGACCACCACGCTCCTATAGACCTGCTGTACCTGGACTGACCCTCACTTGTCCATGACCACCACGCTCCTATAGACCTGCTGTACCTGGACTGACCCTCACCTGTCCCTGACCACCACGCTCCTATAGACCTGCTGTACCTGGACTGACCCTCACCTGTCTCTGACCACCACGCTCCTATAGACCTGCTGTACCTGGACTGACCCTCACCTGTCCCTGACCACCACGCTCCTATAGACCTGCTGTACCTGGACTGACCCTCACCTGTCCCTGACCACCACGCTCCTATAGACCTGCTGTACCTGGACTGACCCTCACCTGTCCCTGACCACCACGCTCCTATAGACCTGCTGTACCTGGACTGACCCTCACCTGTCCATGACCACCACGCTCCTATAGACCTGCTGTACCTGGACTGACCCTCACCTGTCCCTGACCACCACGCTCCTATAGACCTGCTGTACCTGGACTGACCCTCACCTGTCCCCTGACCACCACGCTCCTATAGACCTGCTGTACCTGGACTGACCCTCACCTGTCCCTGACCACCACGCTCCTATAGACCTGCTGTACCTGGACTGACCCTCACCTGTCCCTGACCACCACGCTCCTATAGACCTGCTGTACCTGGACTGACCCTCACCTGTCCCTGACCACCACGCTCCTATAGACCTGCTGTACCTGGACTGACCCTCACCTGTCCCTGATCACCACGCTCCTATAGACCCTGCTGTACCTGGACTGACCATCACCTGTCTCTGACCACCACGCTCCTATAGACCTGCTGTACCTGGACTGACCCTCACCTGTCCCTGACCACCACGCTCCTATAGACCTGCTGTACCTGGACTGACCCTCACCTGTCCCTGACTCACCACGCTCCTATAGACCTGCTGTACCTGGACTGACCCCCATCACCTGTTCCTGACCACCACGCTCCTATAGACCTGCTGTACCTGGACTGACCCTCACCTGTCCCTGACCACCACGCTCCTATTAGACCTGCTGTACCTGGACTGACCCTCACCTGTCCCTGACCACCACGCTCCTATAGACCTGCTGTACCTGGACTGACCCTCACCTGTCCCTGACCACCACGCTCCTATAGACCTGCTGTACCTGGACTGACCCTCACCTGTCCCTGACCACCACGCTCCTATAGACCTGCTGTACCTGGACCTGACCCTCACCTGTCCCTGACCACCACGCTCCTATAGACCTGCTGTACCTGGACTGACCCTCACCTGTTCCTGACCATGATTCTGGATCAGCTCTTGGTACATCTGAACCTGTGTTCTGATTAAAAGTTCTGCAACTTGTATTCCACTCCTGGTCTCTCTGTTACAACCAAGAGTTATCATGACCACAGGAGACAACTGCTCTATGCTGATTCAGCAGCAATGAAATGAGAGCCATGTTGTCATGGCTGTGTGCTGGAGGTCATGTCAAGTAGTGTGTAGGGGTTCAATATTGGCCAAACAACCAAAACTAATTCCCCTGTTTAGCGGAAGATGGGAAACTGAACAGTGTTTTAACATTAACCAATGTCAATGCCAATACCACAGTGCCAATATCAATATCATTAGTTATTTGACTGTGGGTTAAGTCAGTGCAAGAATGGTCCAAGTAAGGTTAAAATGAAATAGACATTTAATATGATTGCAATGATGAAATCCATTACAAGGCAAACATGTTACAAAATGAAGGCTTTAAAATCATACTACTCTACCTTGATTAGTTGTAATTCCGAGAGAGTGAGTAAGAGTGAGCAAGGGAGAATGAGAAGGCCAAGCCAGAGCTGAGGAGAAGGTCTCAGGAGATCAAGAATCCACCAGAACAATGCTTCACAATTCCCTTTATACAAAAATAACAACCAATCAGAACGACACATCTTGACCCTTACTTATCAACATATGACTTAGCAATGTGACAATAAGGTACACAATGAGGGTGTGAGAACCCCTCAAGTAGAGACTACCGTCCAGCAACTTCCAGATGTTAGCATATGAGAGGTGGTGGCAGGGGTACACCCAGCCTTAACAGTAGCATGAGAGAGGGAGGGGGCAGGGGGACACCCAGCCTTACAGTTAGCATGAGAGAGGAGGGGGCAGGGGGACACCCAGCCTTACAGTAGCATGAGAGAGGAGGGGGCAGGGGACACCCAGCCTTACAGTAGCATGAGAGAGGAGGGGGCAGGGGGACACCCAGCCTTACAGTAGCATGAGAGAGGAGGGGGCAGGGGGACACCCAGCCTTACAGTAGCATGAGAGAGGAGGGGGCAGGGGGACACCCAGCCTTACAGTAGCATGAGAGAGGAGGGGGCAGGGGGACACCCAGCCTTACAGTAGCATGAGAGAGGAGGGGGCAGGGGACACCCAGCCTTACAGTAGCATGAGAGGAGGGGCAGGGACACCGCCTACAGTAGCATGAGAGAGGAGGGGCAGGGGACACCCAGCCTTACAGTAGCATGAGAGAGGAGGGGGCAGAGGGACACCCAGCCTTACAGTAGCATGAGAGAGGAGGGGGCAGGGGGACACCCAGCCTTACAGTAGCATGAGAGAGGAGGGGGCAGAGGGACACCCAGCCTTACAGTAGCATTAGAGAGCACCTACTGGACATAAACGAAACTACGTTTTTCTTTCTCCCCGCTGTGTGGAGGGGGGAAGAATGATCTCAGCTGGCAGCTCTGTACCCTGAACATCCCACTGGTGACCTTGGGCACAAAGCCTGGGTTAGGTCACACCACTGCGCTTGTCTGGTCACCTGAGATGATCAGACAGTCTGCGTGTGTGGATAAGGCACACAAGTCACTCACTGGCTTAGCCGGAGTCAGAGCGAGGAGGAAGCTGGTGAGATAAACGAAGCGCAGGCTGGTGATCGGTTCACAAAGGCTTCCATAACTCGACCCTCTTGTCTCTGAGGCTTTAATCCATTTCACTTTATTAACCTTCTGACATTCCCCAGACAGCTGCTCTCTGCTGATTCAGCAGCAGTGGAATGAGATCCATGTTGTCATGGTTGTGTGCTGGAATTCACGTGGTCCCATCGGGGCGCTGACGCTCTCTGAGGGGGTCTGAGCCTGTACGTACCAGACAGGAAACCTTTAACCAACAGGTGGCTGAACAGAGTCGTCCTGGTAACACCTTCATGACAAGCTGAGACGGCTGTTGCAGTATACCCTTGCACTACCCGCAGTCCCTCCTGTCCAAAAAAGTGATTGTATAATAAGCACTCAGAAGACATTTCTGATCCGGTACGAGACTGGGTCCAACGTTGTGTCGCTTCACACCACTGTAGCACGTAAAGTCCTGCCAAGCTGCGTCACCGTGTCCCCTCACAGTGGATCACGTGTCCCCGCTCACAGTGGAATCACCAGGACCCCTCCAGCCAGTGGATAACGTGTGCCTCACCGAGTGGATCACGTGTCCTCCTCCACAGTGGATCACGTGTCCCCTCACTCACAGTGGATCACATGACTCCCTCACAGTGGGATCACATGCACGTGTGCCTCTGCTACAGTCTTGGATGATAAGCCTCCAGACCAGACCTACATAGTGTCTATTAACAGGTGCCCCTAGCTCAGTATGCAAGGCCATGAGAGGACCCTCCCATCACAGGTGGGCCCTACTTCTACCTGTGTCCCTCCGGCTTGGGAGAGCATCCTTCCACTGAGGGAGAGGCCTCGTCCACTCCACCCCCAACGGTGGGTCGTCCCCGAGACATCAGTGTGCAGGTGGACCGTGACTGAAGACGCTCCCTTCTCTCCAGCGCCCGCAGCGGGTCGAGGGTGAGGAGCAGCAGAGGCTGCAGTAGAGCAGCAGGACGGCCCTGGAGACCCCCCACGGCTGCTACTCACATCCCATAGAACTCTGCTCTACTCCATCCATAGAACCTCTGCTACTCACATCCATAGAACTCTGCTACTCACATCCATAGAACTCTGCTACTCACATCCATAGAACTCTGCCCTCTGGAGTTGTGTTTGATGTATTTTAGAGACCCTGGACTTTCATGTTCACCGCGGTACCTTTTTACTTTTTATGCCTCGTTCTTACTTAATTTGATCTATTATTAATAAATCGTTGTAGTGCACCCTGTGTCGTTTTACCATTCTTTTGACAGTGGAATCAATTTTAAATTGCTGGTATCCAAAGAACCGCACACTCAGTGTGTGACAGTTACACATGAACGTTTGATTGATTTGGTTAACACGTGTGGTGTGCTTGCCAGCACTGAATGGACATATCTCACAACCTCCAGTGAGTCTAGGTTTACTTTTAAATTATGATTATTCATTTATACAACAAAGAGCCCATAATGATGTGTCAGTAGCTGCTCCTGGTCAGTAGGCTGTTTGAGGCACCTGGAAGCTGTGTTTGAGCGCCTCCTGCAGGCTGAGCTGGGCACTGCTGTACTCTGCCCTCAGCAGCTGCAGCCTGGCCATGGCCCCCCTCTGGACACAGCAGCTCCTGGACCAGAGCCCGCTGAGACATCTGCACACACACACGCACACACATCCTCACATACAGTACACCGTTACGTCACCAGACAATAGGTGAGTTCGACTTCATGCAGCGCGGGTGTCGCCTGCAGCCGCCTGCAGCCCGGCTGACTTGAAGCAGCCAATAGCATTCTCAGCTTCAAGTCAGTCGGCATCAGCCGGCTGTCGGCGCCGCCGGCGCTGCATGACGTCGAATGCACCTATCATGTCTCTAGTTT
>JAMDYH010000709.1:0-13706 GCA_023658055.1 Thaleichthys pacificus | reverse complement strand
GCAAACCCCCTTTGAAACAAGCTACTGTAACAACGTTGTCACTGGCAGTATGGAATCGCGATTCAAACAGTACCGTCTGCTAACTGAAAATATGCCCCCCAAAACGTAAATAAGTTTGACATTAATGTAGGGGGAAATGGCTAATTCAAAATAAGTTTGCTAGAGGCAAGCTAGCTGCTGTTGCTCCACATTTCACTGATTGTTTGAAAGCGCCGGAAATGAGAATGTTTCTTTTGACATAAAGTTTAGCTGTGGCATTGAAGACAGTACTACACACTGCCAGTGGGTGAGCCGAGTCTGACTGAGGCTAACGTCAAAACAAGCCGTGGTGTCACTCAAATTCTAAGTTTTACACAAATCACAAAAATATGCTGACGCGCTGGCTGTCTTCGCAATCGCCATATCTTTATAACACTGCCCTCCTTCTGATTTTTGATGTAGAATTGACCCTGGTACGAAATTAAGAAAATACTCATCAAAGATCGACAACAGCTGACGCAATCGTCAACGGAGGCTGACGGGGCTCTCACGTAGCAAACCAATCCAAGTTTTTACAGCAACCTACATTAAAATCTCACCATCTGGCTGTCTTCACAATAGTCATATCGTCATAACATTGCCCTCCTTCTGTTTTGTGGTGTAGAATTGACCGAACTATAAAAATACGAAAATACTAAACTACTATGACGCTTGCATGGCTGCCGCCTAGGCAGTCTCACGGGCGACCCGCACTCGCTGAAATTACAAAGACTTTCAGAACCTAAATAAAAAATCCGAGATGGCAGTTCCACTCGAAATTGCTTTCTCAACAAAACCCAATGGTTGGTAATTTTGGGGGTTGGCATTTTTCACTCATAATCAAAGCTCCAATTTGCGTGCTAGAACGTCTCTATCACGTTGTATCCATGCGTCGTTGCTAACGTGTGCTGACGTAGTGACGTAGGCTAGCACTGCTACCCTTCGTTGACAGAAGACACTTTTCGCCCCAAAAACTTAAGCTCAGCCTAAACCGTGCAACGGAACGTAAATCCCAATAGAAGCAACGCAATCGAGACCAAGTCGAAACTTTTGACACCTAGGTTGTCTATGTAGGCCAAATATTGACTGAGTTTTAGGGGTGGGAAAATAAGAAGAAGAAGATATATGTGAGAGAACAATGGTTGTGCTCGCCGAAGGCGTGAGCACACCCAATAAATATAGCTGCAAGCAGCAATGGAGGGGCCAAGCAGTCCAGAGCAGGACATGGCCTCCATAGCACTTGTGCAACAATTAAGTCACAACAACCTGTTGCACTCATGCAACACACCAAGTTTGTTTGAAATATCTGTTTGCGTTCAAGAGTACCGAGTGTTCAAAGTGTTCATTTCTGGTATAACACCGCAGGCCTCCTCTGCTCCTCGTGAGAACAAAGGAACCGAAGTTTGGTGACAATCGGACAAATGGTTGTTGAGTTACGCTCTCACGTCTCGTTTGGCGGCTTTGCCGCCGCCTTTGATCGGCTCTACCGAACAAAGTTTTTGAAAATGGAAAATACATCTGATACCTTTTGTGCAGCTGGGTCTGAAGATAATGTGTGCCAAATTTGGTAATCATTGGACAAAATTTGGGGCGTGAAAAAGGTTTTTACACTTTTCCATAAAATCCAAAATGGCGGCCGCGTCAATTCGGTTGTTATGAAATATTATCGAAGGTCAGGCTTGGGATCTCACAACACATCAAGAGACAAAGAAAATACTTTATTAAGGTAAAGACTTCAACAGTTATTAGCCAAAACACGTTTATGCTTCCGGCCACGCCCCCTTTTAGTCACATGACACCATTTTTGGAGGACATCCTCAGAATAAGGTTCAGAGTAGGCGTAACAAATTTGGTGCCACTGCCTCAAAGAACTGCTGAGATATGACTTGCCTTCCTGTTTGGCGGCTTTTCTGCTGAATTTGATTGGCTGTACCGAACAAACGGTTGTGAGGATCAAAATTATTTTCAATATATTTTGTGAGGCTTGGTCTGAAGAATATCTCTGGTAATTCTGACGAAGATTTGACAAAAATTGTAGGAGGAGTAGAGAAAAAACCTTCAATTCAATTCAAAATGGTGGCCGCATCAATTCGGCTTTTATCACAAGTTATCATGTGTCACACACGGGATGTCCCAAGATATCATGAGACAAAGGAATCACTTAATAAAGGCAAACAAATCAATAGTTATTGGCCCAAACACATTTTTGCTTCCTGCGGCCACGCCCAGTAATCACATGACACCAAATTGTGTGGACATCCTCATAAGAGGGTTCCGGGTCATCATACCAAGGTTGGTGTTGATATCTCAAAGATTTGCTGATATATGACTTCACTTCCTGTTTGGCGGCTTTTCTGCTGAATTTGATTGGCTGTATCGAACAAACGGTTGTGAGGATCAAAATTCTTTTCGATAACTTTTGTGAGGCTTGGTCTGAAGATTATCTCTGGTACTTTTGACGAAGATTTGACAGAAATTGTAGGAGGAGTAGGCTTTCAAAGGGTTTTGATAAAACCGGAAATTGCGGAAATTCTATATAACCGGAAATTGACGCCATGGTGTGCGTTGAACTCGGCTTGATCCAAGGAATCCATCGGAACCTCATTTTTGACAATCGGACATGCGGTTCAAATGTTGCGTGTGTAAACACAAGTCCAACTTTGACCCATTGGTGGCGCTAGAGTGCCCAGGTATGAGACATGCCACTTTGTGAATTGGACCAGGGGACTGTCCCCAATGAGTGTGCCAAATTTCACAACTTTCGACCAAGCGCTTATGGGGGCTGCCATAGAAACCCATGACGGAAGAAGAATAATAATAATACCACCAATTACAATAGGTGCCTCGCAGCTTCGCTGCTTGGCCCCTAAATATAGCTGCAAGCAGCAATGGCGGATTCCTCCTAACATTGCGAACCATTGAAAAATGTATGTTCTACACAAATTGTCACTGTATAGAAAATCTATGCTGTAGACTTACCAATGGGATACCAAATCTGAAATGCAATACCATTAAGATCCACAAGGGCTTTTATTTCAAGCCAAGGAGTGAAGGGAGGGGGCTTGGTGAGCCTACGCATTCCAGAAAGCCTTGTATCTTTGTGCATCTGGGCGTGGCCTGTAGCGTCACCTATGGGTGATATTGGGCCATTTGTGGTGTGGTAGTTACTCTTGGCCTATACTATCAATGTTTCAGGATTTTGAGAACTTTTTACCATTGCATTCAAAATCGGAAATGCAATACCATCAAGATCCACATGGGCTAAAGACCAAGCAATGAGTGGGGGCTTGGTCAGCCCACACTCTCCTGAAATGTTGAGTATGCGTCTTGCCAAGCCTGCGCGTGTGTCAAGGGAAAGGCTGAGTGTGTGTGAGAATGTGGAGCGCGCGCGCTGAGGAGCAGAGGGAGACATTACATTGGAAATTTCCTTAGCAATTAGCCAAGAATTGCTAGTTTCAAATATTCACAAAAAATCGACTTTTCATCTCACAGTCAACTTTTTAGCAATCATTTTCGGATATACGAAGTTGCCTTTGCACATGGTAACATGTTGTAGTGTCTTCCACCGATATACCAAGTTTAGTGTTGATATATTAAAGATTTGCTGAGATTTGACCCAAATTCCTGTTTGGTTGCTTTTTGGGCAATTTTGATTGGCTGTACCAGACAAACGGTTTAGAAAATCAAAACGCCATGGGATAACTTTTGTGAGGCTTGGTCTGAAGATCATCACTGGTCATTTTGAAGAAGATATGACAACAATTGTAGGAGGAGTAGGCTTTCAAAGGTTTTTGATAAAACCGGAAATGGCGGGAAATCTATATAACCGGAAATTGACGTCATAGGGTGCGTTGAACTCGTCTTGATCCAGGGAATCCAATGGTACCTCATTTTTGAAAATCAGTCATACAGTTCAAAAGTTGCGTGTGTAAACACAAGTCCAACTTTGACCCGTTGGTGGCGCTAGAGTGGTCTAATGGGATACATGAAACTTGGTGTAGGTATAGAAGGAACTGTCCTTAATGAGTGTGCCAAATTTCACAAAAAGTTATCGAAGGGGTCTAGGGGCTGCCATTGACTCCCATGGAACTAGAATAATAATAATAATAATAATAATAATAATAAAACTAACAATAACAATAGGTTTCCTCCTTACGGAGGAATCCTAATAAGAAAAGGTAGAAACACTTAAGTGGCTTCGCCGCTTCGCGGCTTGGCCACCAAATATAGCTGCAAGCAGCAATGAGGTGGCCAAGCAGTCAAATGACCCATAAAACATGTTAGACATCCTCAGAAGATGGTTACGAGTACACACAACAAGTTTGGTGTGAATCCATCAAAGATTTGCTGAGATACGACCCAACTTCCTGTTTGCTGGCTTAACGCCACATTTTGATTGGCCGTACCGGGCAAACGGTTTTGAAAATCCCAAAAACATATGATGGCTTTTGTGAGGCTTGGTCTGAAGATGATCTCTGCCAAATTTGGTGAAAATTGGAAAACATTTGTAGGAGGAGTAAAGAAAAAACGTTTTTTTAGTCATTCAAAATGGCGGCCGCATCAATTCGGATGTTATCACAAGTTATCATGTGTCACACACTGGATGTCCCATGATATCATGAGACAAAGGAATCACTTAATAAAGGCAAACGAATCAACAGTTATTGGCCAAAACACATTTTTGCATCCTGCGGCCACGCCCAGTGATCACATGACACCAAATTGATTGGACATCCTCAGAAGAGAGTTCCCAGTCAGCCTACCAAGTTTGGTGTTGATTTCTCAAGGATTTGCTGAGATATGACCAAACTTCCTGTTTGGTTGCTTTGTTGCCAATTTTGATTGGTCGTACCGGACAAACGGTTTTGAAAATCAAAAACCTTTTAATAACTACAGTGAGGGTTGCTCTAACGATGATGTGTGCCGAATCTAGGGAAGATTGGACAAAAATTGTAGGAGAAGTAGGCTTTCAAAGGTTTTTCATAAAACCGGAAATGGCGGAAAATCTATATAACCGGAAATTGACGTCATAGGGTGTGTTGAACTCGTCTCGATCCAGGGAATCCAACGCTACCTCATTTTTGAAAATCGGTCATACGGTTCAAAAGTTACGTGTGTAAACACAAGTCCAACTTTGACCAGATGGTGGCGCTAGAGTGCTCCAATGGGTGACATGAAAATTGGTGAATATAAAGAGGGGACTGTGCTTAATGAGTGTGCCAAATTTCACAACTTTTTACCATATGGTTCTAGGGGCTGCCATAGACTCCTAATGGGAGAAGATGTGTAATAATAATAATAAGAAGAAAAGGTAGAAACACTTAAGTGGCTTCGCCGCTTCGCGGCTTGGCCACCAAATATAGCTGCAAGCAGCAATGGCGGATTCCTCCTAACATTGCGAACCATTGAAAAATGTATGTTCTACACAAATTGTCACTGTATAGAAAAATCTATGCTGTAGACTTACCAATGGGATACCAAATCTGAAATGCAATACCATTAAGATCCACAAGGGCTTTTATTTCAAGCCAAGGAGTGAAGGGAGGGGGCTTGGTGAGCCTACCCATTCCAGAAAGCCTTGTATCTTTGTGCATCTGGGCGTGGCCTGTAGCGTCACCTATGGGTGATATTGGGCCATTTGTGGTGTGGTAGTTACTCTTAACCTATACTATCAATGTTTCAGGATTTGGAGAACTTTTTACCATTGCATACAAAATCAGAAATGCAATACCATCAAGATCCACAAGGCCTTTGCTAAAGACCAAGGAGTGAGTAGGGGCTTGGTCAGCCCACACTCTCCTGAAATGTTGAGTATGCGTCTTGCCAAGCCTGCGCGTGTGTCAAGGGAAAGGCTGAGTGTGTGTGAGAATGTGGAGCGCGCGCGCTGAGGAGCAGAGGGAGACATTACATTGGAAATTTCCTTAGCAATTAGCCAAGCATGCTAGTTTCAAATATTCACAAAAAATCGACTTTTCATCTCACAGTCAACTTTTTCTCAGATTTGTGTACTAAACATTCTCAAGAGTCTTCATATGAACTTGTGATTGCATCAGAGTATCAGTTTTTGACTGGCGGATGTGTAAAGCATTTTTTTAGCATTAGCGATAAATTCGATTTGCTTTATATCAATCATGTTTGGAGATACGAAGTTGCCTTTGCACATGGTAACATGTTGTAGTGTCTTTCACCGATATACCAAGTTTAGTGTTGATATATTAAAGATTTGCTTAGATTTGACCCAAATTCCTGTTTGGTTGCTTTTTGGCCAATTTTGATTGGCTGTACCAGACAAACGGTTTAGAAAATCAAAACGCCATGGGATAACTTTTGTGAGGCTTGGTCTGAAGATCATCACTGGTCATTTTGAAGAAGATATGACAACAATTGTAGGAGGAGTAGGCTTTCAAACGGTTTTTGATAAAACCGGAAATGGCGGAAAATCTATATAACCGGAAATTGACGGGCTTCGACTTCCTCTACCAGTACTGAGTAGCCTGATGTTGTCATACTCATAATTCTAGTCAGAATATGAGTCTGATACCGCTCCGTTGGGCTGTGAGTATGGGGCGTGTTTCAACCGAACCCGGAAAAAAATGCCTCTTCACTCAATTGGATAGACCTACAACCAATTAGAGCAACGTAGTATGTTGTTTGTTGAAAACAAATTCAACCCAAGCGCTCTTTGGTGATGTGGTTGATTACGTTACTTTTGATTATTTGTCCATCATCATATAAAGCCCGCCCTGACAATTTGATTGGTCCGAACAGCTCTTGTTCGGACATAGTTTTTTCCCCAACCGAGCGACCCCAGACCCAACTGAGCGACCCCATTTTTTTGTAGGCGGGCTAAGTTTGGCTGGCACCCAGGCTAAGTACTGAGCCTATGCACGTGAAAAACGATCGAAAGACTCGTACCTGGATTCACGGTCGGCAGATGAACGAATCATTAACCCGGACTCACGGTAGGCAGAGGAACGAATCTTTAACCCGAAGACTCGGTTGGCAGAGGAACGAATCTTTAACCCGAAGACACGGTCGGAAGGGGAACGATTCCTTCGTTCGGGTACGAACGATTCCTTTGTTCGGGTACGAAAAGAAAACAGAAAGGATTTATTTTCGTCATACACTTTCGCGTGATTGCTAGGTTTAGCAGTAAGACGTGAATGATATTCGTTCTTTGATTACAGGTTGCATCAATCTTTGATTTGATTACAGGTTTTGTTATTTTGGTAATTTTTGCAACTTTCGTTTAACTTTACTTACAGTTCAGTACAGTGTAATTGTGTGGCGTGATAATTAAATGCTAGTGTGATCATGATTAATTTCAAATCCTACAAAGTGTCATGATGCTTGCCCGTTAAAATGAACGAATGACTCGAAAAAATTTTTTTGGGATATTGCTGCTGGTGAGTGCTTTCTGCACAGCTTTCTGTTTGAAAACTAAAGTGTAAGAACGTTTCGGCATGCTGCTTCAGATTTCTACACAATGTAGACATGCGCAGCTTAAATTTTACACTAGGCTTTGTGTTTGACCTCCTTGTCTATTCTTTGTCTATGGCCGCACTGTAGCTACAATTCACTAAATCTCTCTTGCTAATTAAACGTTTAATCGAAGAAATACGGTACTATAATCCTCAAGCCACAACTTCTAAAATATAAAACTGTGATGTCCTCCTAGGGATTACATTTACATTTGTTTTTCTCATGTAAGCCTAAATAACTATCTCAATGAGTCCATAAAGAACTAAGATGTACTTCAAGCAACTTCAGGCCAATATTAAAATTGCACCACATCCACACATCCTAGATTCTATCTGGTCTTATCTCAGAGTAAGTTCTTGTAATGTCCTGCAAGGCCTCCTTAGGGGGCGAGATGAGGGCTCTGACACCTCCTGCATCGAAACAGATAACTGATAACACACTCTGCGCATGTGTGTGTGTGTTTGTGTGTTTGTTTTCCAGGGGATACAGTTCCTCCTGGAGAACGACCTTCTACAGCACACGCCCGAGGACATAGCACAGTTCCTTTACAAGGGTGAGGGCCTCAACAAAACAGTCATTGGAGACTACCTAGGAGAACGGTCAGTTTTGCCTTCATTTACTCCTCCATGTTTCCTCTTCCTTTTCTTTCCTTTCTTCCATCATTCTCTCTTGGACTGCTCAGACCTGGGCAATAATCCTCAGGAAATGGAATGTCTGGATGTTTCTGTGGTGAGACAGTGGAACAGCTCTGGCTACATGTGGTTCTTATCTCCAACCAATTCTGTGAGAATGTCAAAATAATGTTTCCATAGTTAGGTCTTGGTCCTGGTACTGACAACAATAGCTTTGCAGTGTTTGAGGCCTCCAACCTCACCTGAAAATGCATTTTTAAAGGTCAAAAAACTTAAAAGTGCTAATTACTTTAACAATCTTGTTTTTTTGTGTCTATTGAGGAGATGTGAGGATAATTCAGTAACAGCATGGCAGAATGAACCTGGCCGTGTTTAGTGTTTGATGTGACACGTTTCTCTTACAGTGATGACTTCAACATCAAAGTCCTGCAGGCTTTTGTGGAGCTTCATGAGTTCTCAGACCTTAACCTAGTACAAGCTTTAAGGTGAGCTGTTTGTGTTTATGTATGTGTGGGTGTGTGTGTGGGGGGGGGGGGGGGGGGAGGGGGGAGGGGGGGGGCTTGAATGTGTGTCTGTCTTCTCATGTTCCTCTTGTGTCAGTGGAGGAGACACTTGAGGAGAGGACAAACAAATAATTTATTGAACATCAGAAACAAGCCTGCTATGTAATGATACCAGGCTTCATCATCTAGAAATTAAAAAGCTGCAGGCGTGGACCATCCTGTTATTCAGTCTTTGTGTTGAGTTGAAATTGGTTTTACACTTTCATGGATGTAAGCATTATAGTCTCCTTTTTACATCGTTGAGAGCCTCTCCTCTTTCCCTCGCCTGTTCTCCCTCTTCCTCCCTCTCTCTTTCTCTTTCTCTCTCCTCTGTAATTATATATATCTCCCTCTCTGTAACTCTCTATTTTGGTGTGCTTTGCCTTCGGCAAGGGCACAATCTTTGTTCTCTCACATATATATTTATTGGATGTGCTCTGCCTTCGGCAAGGGCACAACCTTTGTTCTCTCACATATATATTATTATTATTATTTCTTTTTGCCCCCCTAAAAATCAGTAAATATTTAGCCTACATAGACAACCTAGGTGTCAAAAGTTTCGTCTTGGTAGCGATTGAGTTGCTTGTATTTTTATTTACGTTCCGTTGCACGGTTTAAGTAGAAATTGGGTTTTTGTGGAGAAAAGTGAAGCTAACGGTGGCTAATTTGCTAGCCACAGTCAATGACGCTACTTACGTCACTAACGTCACGAAAACTCGCGTGACCACCTCTAGCAGAACATTAGTTTAGCAGCTCGTTAACTTCTGGGAGATAGCTAGGCTAACTGCTTTACTGCAAGGCAGCTGCAGAAACGCCAAATGCAAAGAGGCCAGGGTGATAACTATTTACTCATTTTACTTTGTGATGTGAAATGTAATGTACAATATTAGCTGATATTATTAAGGAAGTAGGCCCACATCTACTTTCGGAAACGGTAGTCTACTATTTTACTGAAGCATTAGCATCATGACATTAGCCTCTGTTGCCCGGGCAACACATACTACAGTGGTCTATGATGCATCTGTTTCAATCGTTAAAATAAACATTCCTCACAAATACATTTTCGTTGTAGGATTTATTATGACATTACATTACAAGTAAATGATTTGTTGGTTAAATTATCATTACCTGTGGTTTCAAACCAGTGTTGCTCACTGCAACGCTGTAGCCTACGCGAGACACACTACAAAAACATCTACACCCTTACAAAAAAGAAGTATACTTAGTATAAAAAGTATACTATTATCATGTTACTTAAAGTATACTAGCAGTGTACTTATTTATATACTATTTTTGTACTTATTTATATACTATTTTTGTACTATGTAAACTGAATTGGTCCACTTTTTAGGTCACTTAGTACACTTTGAAGTACACTTATAGTGTATTTAAAGGTTTACTTTTGAATACTGTAAAGTAGCCTGTGTAGTGCACTTTCAGTTCATAAAGCATACTTCCCAAAGTACTTAAAAGTATACCTTGGAATACTCTAGAGTAACCTGTGTAGTGCACTTTCAGTTCATTAAGTATACTTCCTAAAGAGCCTCAAAGTATACTTTGCAATACTTTTAAGTGCACTTTCAATTAATGTAAGTACTTCAAGAAGTAACCTTAATGAATTACATTTTATTATTACTTACTAATATATTATAATGTTTAGGGACCCCTCAAACGCCTCAGATTATAAGTCACTTAGCGAGAACGGGGGCCCTTACAAAGTTACACTGCAGTTTCTTAGCTGAAAGAAACTATTCACTGCGCATGCAATGACGTTTAACGAATCCAGCTCTTCTTATGAAACGTAACAGTAATTTAACTCAAGGTTACAATGGTAAACCACCACAACAATGACCACGCAACAAAACACTACATTCTAAGCAGACACATTTAAAAAACGAAATTCATGAAGTTACATTTGTATTTCTGTTAAGATAATTTCTCAAGTGATGCACAGAGTCGTCGGATTCAAAGAAAGTACAATAGTTTAATGCTTGCCAGCAAGAAGACAAAGTCTAATCGCAATACAAAGTTTGTCTGCTAGCATGTTGTGCTAGCTAGTTATTTAAGCAGCCCCGCTCTTTACAGTCATTGGTTAAGACAAAGGCATGCAAATGTCCCATGGCTCTTCTTCATTGGCTCCCTTGCATAGACCTGGCGTGCGTGTGTGCGTGCTTGTATACGTGTGTGTGTGTTTACGACATCAACCCAGATTGAAACACAACAACAGGATCTCCGGTCCTGGGGTCGTAAAAGCTCCTTCACATAGGTGTCAACAAATGGTCAACAGACCTTGCGTGTGACCTTGCGTGTGAGATACTGTGTGACAAAGACCTATAGTCTTTGTCACACAGTATCTCCTTAAAACAACCAAAACCCCCAACATCTTCTTGTCTTAACAAATGCTCACCCTTCCCCCAGGGTGATAAGAAAGCATAGAGTTTAGCTTAGGGGGCTCTGTTATCTGCTGACAAAGAATGCTAGGCATCTGTATTGTTCAGTATAAAACATCACATCCTTAATTTCTCCGACATTTCCCCCCTGAATATACTGAAACATACAGGGCTGCGTTTCCCGAAAGCATCGTAAGCCTAAATTGATCGTAGAGTCCATCGTACGATGGATCTTAGTTGTACGGGCCGTTTCCCGAAACCATCGTAGCTAAAGAGGCACTTGAAAATCGTCGTAGATTAACGAGAGCTCCAGACCAGTCGTAGATCGCTAAGTGCATCGTAGCACAGATACTCAGTGGAGACACACGTAGGCCGACCATGAAAACTACATTAAACTAATGCTGAAAGTTACTTCCAATGGAAAATAAGATTATTTTGGTTCTCTTTTTACAGCAGTTACGCTGGAACTGGGATATTTCTGAGTGAACCATACAAGTTTAAGTGCCGAAAAAATATCAGAATCCGGTTTATTCTCAAGTAAATTTAGGTTACACAAAATAATTAGATTTGGTGGGTTTGACGCATGCAATGAAGGTATTTAAAAAACAAATGTCAGTCTTATTCAAAATACTATAAAATTGAAATATGGCTGTTGTAATGTGCAATAGTAACTAGAAATGCATTAACGTAACGCTTTTACAAGTACAATAACACAACAACAATTGAACATTGAAGATGTTTATTAGAATTATAGGGCTGGTAGCACGCCAAGCCCAGTGGATGAAGAGGCTGGTGGCAGAGCCGAGCCTGATGTTAGGAGATGGTGGCGCCCAGGAAATGGAAAGACTCCACAGGGTTGACTGGGAAGTCACACAGGGTGAAGGGGCTCGGAGGGAGTGAAAACTCATACAAAAATCATAAAAGCCATTGAAGATAGCCTAAGTCCTGCACCGCAGACTTGTCCCCTCTGGTTGTGGGAATTGGATGTGGTCTGGGATGTGGCAAAGTAATGCAGTTGTGACAGCCTGCACAGATCTTGACACTGAGGCCTTGGAGAGCCCATGTCCATCTCCAATAACCTCCAGAAAACTGCCAGTGGCATAGAACCTTAACACTGCCAGTAGTTGGGTTGCAGGGGTCAGTGCAAAGGACCTCCTTGTTAGCCTCTGCATGTCTGCTTCTATGTGGTTCATGAGCAGCATGATATCATGATGTCATCTGACATATCTTACACTCATAATGAGTATAATTGATCAACCATCAATTAAAGTAGAGTTGATTATTCATGTCAGAAACAATGATTCCATGTTGAAGACAGGGTATTCATTACTTATGTGTTTGTCATTTGTCACAATGTCATTTGTGGCCAATATGTGAGAATTATGAGATTGCAAACATGGTCTTGGAAAGCTGTTGGCCTATGCAAGATTGTAGATATAGTCAGCACTAGAAAATAAGACAGTAAATATGTTGGATTGAGATGCTTGTATTTGTACATTGAATTTAGGCTGCTAGCTGGGACATGCCATGTGTGATACCATTTATATGCATGGTTTTTAACCTTGTAGTTCAATCAAGTAGTAAATATAGGACTCATATATATATATATTTGCCTATGGAAAGTGGAGTAGCCTACCAAGAAGAGTTAAAAACCAAGGCACAAGTAATTTGAGAAATAGTTGTTTTAGTGGAGTTTGTTCTCCCTGCTCCTGCTCCTCACATGGATCTATAAGGTAAACATGTAAGGATTGGACAGGCAACACTGAATATATGATACAATACACAATTCAGCCTTTACTTAATTTAAATAAACATTGTATGCTTAGGCTATAAGGTAACCTAAATTTGACACTACCTTGTTGATTGGGAAGAAGAATAGGCACAGAAATGGAGGGCCTTGTGAACTTCATCTCTTCAAACAAGAGCTTCCTCACCTCAATTTGGAGACAAGCCCACTTAATTTCCAAGACATATTGGTATTTAGCATCCTGTGTCGCTGATTGCAGGGTCCTAACACCGGTGTAAAACTCAGATGCAGCATAGTTTGCACGTTCACCTTATTGTCTTTGCCTTCATGTAGCATCATACAATGTACATTGAAAAGTACTCAAATAAGTAGCCTATAATAAATGTTAAGTTTTCTGTAGCGACAGAAAATATTTTCTGTGTACCGTAATTCGTCAAATATTTTGGTTAACGTTTAAATGTTTAAGTCTTAAAGTTGCGTCAGAAGAATCACATTTCAGTACAATGGACAGCGTCTTGTTAAGTGCAACTTATGAGACACGTACGATGGTTCTCCTTAAGAGCATGTTCGGGAAACGCACGTAAGAAATAACGATGGATCGTTATTTTGATCGTAGAGAACCCTCGTAACAGCTACGATCCATCGTTATCGGGAAACGCAGCCCAGATGATAACATCAAACCATGGTTAATAAAGAGTAAAACATGGGAAAAAGAAAAAGTCATACAGTCAAATGGCAAGAATGCATTCAGACATAACGGGAAAACCCTATAGGGCGAAACCCGTTATCACTTAATCTAGTGGTCATTCGACGTCTATGCATCACATATAAGAGTAGGAAAATATAAAAATCACATCATCATATGCAGAATAATAATAAACAAAAATGTTTGTCC
>JAMDYH010000708.1:0-13752 GCA_023658055.1 Thaleichthys pacificus | reverse complement strand
TGCTCACTCACTTAGAAACAGAAATCTTGCAATATGCACAAGTAGTCCTTCATGAAAGGGGCTGGAAGCTGTTTTCATTTTGCCGAGAGAGAGAGAGAGAGAGAGACCACCTTGGATTGTCAAATACCAAATCTGGAACATGAATAAGTAGCCTATGGTTGTCAAAGTATTTCGTCCAGCAAACCAGCATGGCATGGACAGATCTCGTCAGATCTCGGAAGCTAAGCAGGGTTGGGCCTGGTTAGTAGTTGGATGGGAGACCGACCGACCGCCTGTGAATACCAGGTGGTGTATGGTATGCTCTTTTGCTCACTCACTTAGAAACAGAAATCTTGCAATATGCACAAGTAGTCCTTCATGAAAGGGGCTGGAAGCTGTTTTCATTTTGCCGAGAGAGAGAGAGAGAGAGAGACCACCTTGGATTGTCAAATACCAAATCTGGAACATGAATAAGTAGCCTATGGTTGTCAAAGTATTTCGTCCGGCAAACCAGCATGGCATGGACAGATCTCGTCAGATCTCGGAAGCTAAGCAGGGTTGGGCCTGGTTAGTAGTTGGATGGGAGACCGACCGACCGCCTGTGAATACCAGGTGGTGTATGGTATGCTCTTTTGCTCACTCACTTAGAAACAGAAATCTTGCAATATGCACAAGTAGTCCTTCATGAAAGGGGCTGGAAGCTGTTTTCATTTTGCCGAGAGAGAGAGAGAGAGAGACCACCTTGGATTGTCAAATACCAAATCTGGAACATGAATAAGTAGCCTATGGTTGTCAAAGTATTTCGTCCAGCAAACCAGCATGGCATGGACAGATCTCGTCAGATCTCGGAAGCTAAGCAGGGTTGGGCCTGGTTAGTAGTTGGATGGGAGACCGACCGACCGCCTGTGAATACCAGGTGGTGTATGGTATGCTCTTTTGCTCACTCACTTAGAAACAGAAATCTTGCAATATGCACAAGTAGTCCTTCATGAAAGGGGCTGGAAGCTGTTTTCATTTTGCCGAGAGAGAGAGAGAGAGAGAGACCCACCTTGGATTGTCAAATACCAAATCTGGAACATGAATAAGTAGCCTATGGTTGTCAAAGTATTTCGTCCAGGCAAACCGAGCATGGCATGGACAGATCTCGTCAGATCTCGGAAGCTAAGCAGGGTTGGGCCTGGTTAGTAGTTGGATGGGAGACCGACCGACCGCCTGTGAATACCAGGGGTGTATGGTATGCTCTTTTGCTCACTCACTTAGAAACAGAAATCTTGCAATATGCACAAGTAGTCCTTCATGAAAGGGGCTGGAAGCTGTTTCATTTTGCCGAGAGAGAGAGAGAGAGAGAGACCACTTGGATTGTCAAATACCAAATCTGGAACATGAATAAGTAGCCTATGGTTGTCAAAGTATTTCGTCCAGCAAACCAGCATGGCATGGACAGATCTCGTCAGATCTCGGAAGCTAAGCAGGTTGGGCCTGGTTAGTTAGTTGGATGGGAGACCGACCAGACCGCCTGTGGAATACCAGGTGGTGTATGGTATGCTCTTTTGCTCACTCACTTAGAAACAGAAATCTTGCAATATGCACAAGTAGTCCTTCATGAAAGGGGCTGAAGCTGTTTTCATTTGCCGAGGAGAGAGAGATGAGAGAGAGACCACCTTGGATTGTCAAATACCAAATCTGGGAACATGAATAAGGTACCTATGTTGTCAAAGTATTTCGTCCAGCAAACCAGCATGGCATGGACAGATCTCGTCAGATCCTCGGAGCTAAGCAGGGTTGGGCCTGGTTAGTAGTTGGATGGGAGACCCGACCGACCGCCTAGTGAATACCAGGTGGTGTATGGTATGCTCTTTTGCTCACTCACTTAGAAACAGAAATCTTGCAATATGCACAAGTAGTCCTTCATGAAAGGGGCTGGAAGCTGTTTTCATTTTGCCGAGAGAGAGAGAGAGAGAGAGACCACCTTGGATTGTCAAATACCAAATCTGGAACATGAATAAGTAGCCTATGGTTGTCAAAGTATTTCGTCCAGCAAACCAGCATGGCATGGACAGATCTCGTCAGATCTCGGAAGCTAAGCAGGGTTGGGCCTGGTTAGTAGTTGGATGGGAGACCGACCGACCGCCTGTGAATACCAGGTGGTGTATGGTATGCTCTTTTGCTCACTCACTTAGAAACAGAAATCTTGCAATATGCACAAGTAGTCCTTCATGAAAGGGGCTGGAAGCTGTTTTCATTTTGCCGAGAGAGAGAGAGAGAGAGAGACCACCTTGGATTGTCAAATACCAAATCTGGAACATGAATAAGTAGCCTATGGTTGTCAAAGTATTTCGTCCAGCAAACCAGCATGGCATGGACAGATCTCGTCAGATCTCGGAAGCTAAGCAGGGTTGGGCCTGGTTAGTAGTTGGATGGGAGACCGACCGACCGCCTGTGAATACCAGGTGGTGTATGGTATGCTCTTTTGCTCACTCACTTAGAAACAGAAATCTTGCAATATGCACAAGTAGTCCTTCATGAAAGGGGCTGGAAGCTGTTTTCATTTTGCCGAGAGAGAGAGAGAGAGAGAGACCACCTTGGATTGTCAAATACCAAATCTGGAACATGAATAAGTAGCCTATGGTTGTCAAAGTATTTCGTCCAGCAAACCAGCATGGCATGGACAGATCTCGTCAGATCTCGGAAGCTAAGCAGGGTTGGGCCTGGTTAGTAGTTGGATGGGAGACCGACCGACCGCCTGTGAATACCAGGTGGTGTATGGTATGCTCTTTGCTCACTCACTTAGAAACAGATATCTTGCAATATGCACAAGTAGTCCTTCATGAAAGGGGCTGAAGCTTGTTTCATTTTGCCGAGAGAGAGAGAGGGAAGAGGAGAGACCACCATTGGATTGTCAATACCAAATCGGGAACATGAATAAGTAGCCTATGTTGTCAAAGTATTTTCGTCGGCAAACCAGCATGGCATGGACAGAATCTCTTCAGATCTCGAAGCTAAGCAGGGTTGGGCCTGTTAGTATTGGATGGGAGACCGACCGACCGCCTTTGAATACCAAGGTGGTGTATGGTATGCTCTTTTGCTCACTCACTTAGAAACAGAAATCTTGCAATATGCACACGTAGTCCTTCAGAAAGGGGCTGGAAGCTGTTTTCATTTGCCGAGAGGAGGAGAGAGACGAGAGAGAGAGACCACCTTGGATTGTCAAATACCAACTCGGACATGAATAGTAGCCTATGGTTGTCAAAGTATTTCGTCCAGCAAACCAGCATGGCATGGGACAGATCTCGTCAGATCTCGGAAGCTAAGCAGGGTTGGGCCTGGTAGTAGTTGGATGGGAGACCGACCGACCGCCTGTGAATACAGGTGGTGTATGGTATGCTCTTTTGCTCACATCACTTGAAACAGAAATCTTGCAATATGCACAAGTAGTCCTTCATGAAAGGGGCTGGAAGCTGTTTTCATTTTGCCGAGAGAGAGAGAGAGAGAGAGACCACCTTGGATTGTCAAATACCAAATCTGGAACATGAATAAGTAGCCTATGGTTGTCAAAGTATTTCGTCCGGCAAACCAGCATGGCATGGACAGATCTCGTCAGATCTCGGAAGCTAAGCAGGGTTGGGCCTGGTTAGTAGTTGGATGGGAGACCGACCGACCGCCTGTGAATACCAGGTGGTGTATGGTATGCTCTTTTGCTCACTCACTTAGAAACAGAAATCTTGCAATATGCACAAGTAGTCCTTCATGAAAGGGGCTGGAAGCTGTTTTCATTTTGCCGAGAAGAGAGAGAGAGAGAGACCACCTTGGATGCTGTTCAAATACCAAATCTGGAACATGAATAAGGTAGCCTATGGTGTGGTCCAAAGTATTTCGTCAGCAAACCAGCATGGCATGGACAGATCTCGTCAGATCTCGGAAGCTAAGCAGGGTTGGGCCTGGTTAGTAGTTGGATGGGAGACCGACCGACCGCCTGTGAATACCAGGTGGTGTATGGTATGCTCTTTTGCTCACTCACTTAGAAACAGAAATCTTGCAATATGCACAAGTAGTCCTTCATGAAAGGGGCTGGAAGCTGTTTTCATTTTGCCGAGAGAGAGAGGCGTAGAAGCCAGGAGGAGAGGAGTAAGCGGTACTCTCGTGTCGGTGTCTGCTAGAATATTAGGTGTGACACCCGGGTCTGTGTGTCCTCGGACATAATGACGATAGGATGACATCGATGAACGTGTGGCGATCTGTGTGAGCGCGCAGGTGTTAGCGGGCAACACTTAGGCCTCCTATTATCATCTCTAGGATACATTAGTTGATAGGAGAGCGGCACAACGGCGCTTAGTCGGATCAAGTGTAGCTCTAATCACTCGCGTAATGACATGCTATTCTCGGAACAGAGCAATAGGACGTCGCATCTACTAGTACGAGTTGCGGATTCATCACTATATTGTCCTCTCATAGGCGAAGTTTCGAGTTGCGAGATCTCACTCAAATGAGAGTAATGCCGGCAGAAGGAGCATGGACCTTGCTTGAATAGTTCGATGGACTCGTAAGTTTCTGAGACGTTAGGGCTCAGTGTTAGACACGTACCACATAGATATTTATGACAATCACACAGAATTACAGTGTATCGAAAGTCCTGTGATGAGAACGTCAATGACGGAGTGAGGAAGGTTATACTATCGGAGACGCCTTGCGACCAGGAGATATAGTGGTCTGGGAAGACAATTATAGCTGGAATGTTTTCATTTTTGACACAAAAGAAGACAATGGACATGTAGCTATCCGTAGAGGGAGCAGGCAGTAGCATATCACCTATCATCGGGGCCAAATTGGATTAATAGTGCATTGTTGTAGAGTATTTGTCGTACGGCAAAATAATGAAAGACAAATATAGTACGATATAGGAGAGAAAGGTGAATGGTGTAAGTGGGTGGGGCAGCATGAAGAATCTGTATGCTCTTTTTCTCACTCACTTAGAAACTGAAATCTTGCAATGTGCACAAGTAGTCCATCATGAAAGGGGCTGGAAGCCTTCCTTTTTTGTCCGGCCCATAACTCTGCCTCGGAAGGCCCCACATGCCCCAAACTTGGTCTGGTCTCCTCATCAGAGTCCCCTCTACAGGCTTGTTTTGGATTTTATTTTGAGATTTTTTGACCATATTTTTCTTCCCTTTTTGTCCGGCCCATAACTCTGCCTAGGAAGGCCTCACATGCCCCAAACTTGGTCTGGTCTGCTCATCAGAGTCCCCTCTACAGGCTTGTTTTGGATTTTATTTTGAGATTTTTTGACCATATTTGACTTCCCTTTTTGTCCGGCCCATAACTCTGCCTAGGAAGGCCTCACATGCCCCAAACTTGGTCTGGTCTGCTCATCAGAGTCCCCTCTACAGGCTTGTTTTGGATTTTATTTTGAGATTTTTTGACCATATTTGCCTTCCCTTTTTGTCCGGCCCATAACTCTGCCTAGGAAGGCCCCACATGCCCCAAACTTGGTCTGGTCTGCTCATCAGAGTCCCCTCTACAGGCTTGTTTTGAATTTTAATTTTAGATTTTTTTACCATATTTGCCTTCCCTTCTTGTCGGGCCCATAACTCTGCCTAGGAAGGCCCCACATGCCCCAAACTTGGTCTGGTCTGCTCATCAGAGTCCCCTCTACAGGCTTGTTTAGAATTTTATTTTGAGATTTTTTGACCATATTTGGCTTACCTTTTATCGGGCCCATAACTCTGCCTAGGAAGGCCCCACATGCCCCAAACTTGGTCTGCTCTGCTCATCAGAGTCCCCTCTACAGGCTTGTTTTGGATTTTATGTTGAGATTTTTTGACCATATTTGACTTCCCTTTTTGTCCGGCCCATAACTCTGCCTAGGAAGGCCCCACATGCCCCAAACTTGGTCTGGTCTGCTCATCAGAGTCCCCTCTACAGGCTTGTTTAGAATTTTATTTTGAGATTTTTTGACCATATTTGGCTTACCTTTTATCGGGCCCATAACTCTGCCTAGGAAGGCCCCACATGCCCCAAACTTGGTCTGGTCTGCTCATCAGAGTCCCCTCTACAGGCTTGTTTTGGATTTTATTTTGAGATTTTTTGACCATATTTGGCTTCCCTTTTTGTCGGGCCCATAACTCTGCCTAGGAAGGCCCCACATGCCCCAAACTTGATCTGGTCTGCTCATCAGAGTCCCCTCTACAGGCTTGTTTTGAATTTTATTTTGAGATTTTTTGACCATATATTTCTTCCCTTTTTGTCGGGCCCATAACTCTGCCTAGGAAGGCCCCACATGCCCCAAACTTGGTCTGGTCTGCCCTCAGAGTCCCCTCTACAGGCTTGTTTTGAATTTTATTTTGAGATTTTTTGACCATATTTGACTTCCCTTTTCGTCCGGCCCATAACTCTGCCTAGGAAGGCCCCACATGCCCCAAACTTGATCTGGTCTGCTCATCAGAGTCCCCTCTACAGGCTTGTTTTGAATTTTGTTTTGAGATTTTTTGACCATATATTTCTTCCCTTTTTGTCGGGCCCATAACTCTGCCTAGGAAGGCCCCACATGCCCCAAACTTGATCTGGTCTGCTCATCAGAGTCCCCTCTACAGGCTTGTTTTGAATGTTATTTTGAGATTTTTTGACCATATTTGGCTTCCCTTTTTGTCGGGCCCATAACATAACTCTGCCTAGGAAGGCCCCACATGCCCCAAACTTGATCTGGTCTGCTCATCAGAGTCCCCTCTACAGGCTTGTTTTGGATTTTATTTTGAGGTTTTTTGACCATATTTGGCTTCCCTTTTTGTCGGGCCCATAACTCTGCCTAGGAAGGCCCCACATGCCCCAAACTTGGTCTGGTCTGCTCATCAGAGTCCCCTCTACAGGCTTGTTTTGAATTTTATTTTGAGATTTTTTGACCACATTTGGCTTCCCTTTTTGTCGGGCCCATAACTCTGCCTAGGAAGGCCCCACATGCCCCAAACTTGGTCTGGTCTGCCCTCAGAGTCCCCTCTACAGGCTTGTTTTGAATTTTGTTTTGAGATTTTTTGACCATATATTTCTTCCCTTTTTGTCGGGCCCATAACTCTGCCTAGGAAGGCCCCACATGCCCCAAACTTGATCTGGTCTGCTCATCAGAGTCCCCTCTACAGGCTTGTTTTGAATGTTATTTTGAGATTTTTTGACCATATTTGGCTTCCCTTTTTGTCGGGCCCATAACATAACTCTGCCTAGGAAGGCCCCACATGCCCCAAACTTGATCTGGTCTGCTCATCAGAGTCCCCTCTACAGGCTTGTTTTGGATTTTATTTTGAGGTTTTTTGACCATATTTGGCTTCCCTTTTTGTCGGGCCCATAACTCTGCCTAGGAAGGCCCCACATGCCCCAAACTTGGTCTGGTCTGCTCATCAGAGTCCCCTCTACAGGCTTGTTTTGAATTTTATTTTGAGATTTTTTGACCACATTTGGCTTCCCTTTTTGTCGGGCCCATAACTCTGCCTAGGAAGGCCCCACATGCCCCAAACTTGGTCTGGTCTGCTCATCAGAGTCCCCTCTACAGGCTTGTTTTGAATGTTATTTTGAGATTTTTTGACCATATATTTCTTCCCTTTTTGTCGGGCCCATAACTCTGCCTAGGAAGGCCCCACATGCCCCAAACTTGATCTGGTCTGCTCATCAGAGTCCCCTCTACAGGCTTGTTTTGAATGTTATTTTGACCATATTTGGCTTCCCTTTTTGTCGGGCCCATAACATAACTCTGCCTAGGAAGGCCCCACATGCCCCAAACTTGGTCTGGTCTGCTCATCAGAGTCCCCTCTACAGGCTTGTTTTGAAAGCCTCAAAAACGGATTCTGAAGCCAAAATCTTTTCTGAAGAGCTTGTCCAGCAGTTAAACATTGATATTACTGACTAGTAGAACAGTCATAGTGATGGGAAACCATGCACCCAGAAGTTTCACGCAAAACATTGCAAATGCATTGAAAACGCTATTCAGGAGCTGAAAAGCACTTTAAAGCAATAAAAAACTGAAAGCCTCAAAAACGAATTCTGATGCCAAAATCGTGCCTGAAGAGCTTGTCCACCCAGCTAACACATGACGTTGCGGCAACGTTGCCAGTAAGTGCTCAGTTGGTAACCCGCGACGTTACCTTCTGGCAACGTCGTGGCAATGTCGTAGCAACGTTATAAAGGGAATGTTGCCAGTTGGTCCCATGGACAACGTTGACACGACGTCGTACCTTGGTCGGCTGGTTACGTTACTTTTAGACCCGTGGACAAGGTTGCAGCGAGGTCGTACCTTGGTCGGCTGGTTACGTTATTTTTTGGTCCCCTGGACAACGTTGCACCTTGGTCGGCTGGTTACGTAATTTTTAGACCCGTGGGCAACGTTGCCGCGACGTTGTACCTTGGTCGGCTGGTTACGTTATTTTTTGGTCCCATGGACAACGTTGCCGCGACGTTATACCTTGGTCGGCTGGTTACCTTATTGTTAGACCCGTGGACAACGTTGCCGCGACGTCGTACCTTGGTCGGCTGGTTACCTTATTTTTTGGTCCCGTGAACAACGTTGCCGTGACGTTGTACCTTGGTCGGCTGGATACATTAAGTTACCATGGGTTAAGTTGCGGTTAAGTCGCTCTGGTCGCAGGACAACGGATCTCGAGTGCAATATAGTGGTTTATCCAGAGATGGAGAGATCACACTGGACTGCTCTCAGTTCTGACACTTTTGCAATTTTGCCATAGTCTACATGAATTTCAATCACACACAATATTAAATGTTGCACCCAGCACGTATAAATGTAGACAATGCATGTCATTCATGTGCATCTCAGCCCCAGCATGTCATTGGTCATCAATTTTTTCATATGCAGAAACATAGCTTTAATAAATAAGAGACTGAATTTGGAATATAATTTAATCTTTCATTCTTTACAATAAACATGTACAAAAGCAATCAATGTGTGATGTGTAACATGATTAAGCAAACATTCTTTGTATAGCACACCAAAGCTGTATGACACACAATGCAAATTTGTGCTCCAATAATTTTGTAATACAAAATTGTTAAATGTGACCAAAAGGTAAGCGACTCTTAAGAGTTTCATTTCCAAAGACAAGTCATCACAGAATATTACAATTCTTCCTTAGCAAACCTGCCCCTCAGTCTGCCCCTGAGCAACAACTTTGCGCATGCCCATTTCAACGCATCGCTGAAACTGGGGTTTCAGAAGAGATTTTGCAGGGGTTCAACACTGTCTTGTACGTACGCATTGGATTTCAACTGGAAATTAGCTACTTCAAAGGTGAGTTTCTTTACAGAAATTGTTTTAAATATATAAACATATTTTCAGAAATTGGATGGGGCATGCTATTACGTATATGTTTGAAATTTAGGCTATTTAGCCTGTTATGTGCTATCAGATTCACGTTGTTTACGTTAGGATTTCGCTAGCTACAGTACAGTTGAGGTTAAACCCTCCAGAAAGTTAGCCTATGTTGAAATACTGAAAATGCATAGGCCTACATGTTATCAAAGTTTAGTGTCTCACAAATCACCCACAAAAGAATCAGTGAAAATAAACGTTCAGAACTGTTAGAAAACCTTGTCCCAAAATAGTTTATTTAGCCCAGAATTTTCAAAGACTGTGGAGCTAGCGTGGCTGATCACGTTTTAATCACAGTCGGTCATGGCATGCACAGCAATGGCGTCTATAAAAGTATCATGTCACAAATGTTTCCAATTTGTACATGACATCTGTTTTTGGATAAGTGTATTCGTTTTAACCTTTAGATGCGTGAGTTCTAAATATTTCCGACGCTTCCACCAGTTATTTTTCCAAAACGGCAGCTAGGTAGCTTTAATTAGCTTCCGTTACCTAGCAACCTAGCATAATACTCGTAGCAATGCTACTACCTGCTAGTGTTACTTGTTAGCCTACTAATTGTAAAATTTGAAGCCATACTATAGCGTTTGTCATATAGTTTTTGTCTATCGGAAAATAGTCGGTTGGAATGTTCAGAATCACACATGTGCGACGCTACGCTGTGCGGCCCTGCTTTCGAACGATCACATATGTGCAATGCTACTCCTTAAATATCAATATGCTAAAGCTATGTACATAAACTACATTCCACTTTCATTTCTGTACAGATTATCCTACCACCGTCACACGGCCTAGCACTGTGTCCCTGGGAAATGATGGTAAAGTAATGAATGACCGTTTAGAACAGTGACAATAATTGTAGGAGCCATGGCAACCCTAAAGGCTATGTTTTGAAGCAAAAGCATGACTTAAAACTTTTGCATCACCAGATGCCATACCCCTAGATGTCAACTCTGGTCTGGTGGAGGTGAACCCATTGGGGGCCCAGGAAAACAGCTGGCAGCCAGGCAAGTGCAAATATAAGACACTCAAAAATATATATGCTTTGTATACAACCATTCAAGGTAACATTTGTTATTTGCATCAATGTTACAGCTAATCTAGAAGAACCACAGTGTATGCCAATCATGCTAACTCTTGTAAACTTGTTTTACTTGTCTTTAATGACAGACACATTACAGGTTATGCTCCGGAAGATGGAGACATTGGAGGAGAACCAGCTAGAGGCTCTCCTATTCAGGCGACTACAGGGCAGACACACTGAAGAGGTGCCAGTGATGGACCTACAGGTGGCCCAAACACAGGCTGAACTCCAAGACCTTGAGGAGCGCCTTAAGGTGCTGGAGTTGCGAAAGAGAGTGGTAAGTGTTTGGAGATGCCATGAACTATGGCTTACACGCAGCGTTCACATTGGTGCTGACAATAAGTTCATGACTTCTAATTGCAGACGCTGTGATGAAGTGGAAGACGGGACTGGGAGAGAAAGCTGTGGAGCTCCTGATAGAGGAGACACTCAAACACACCCCGGCAGCCCATTCAAAACAAGCCAGGTGAATGAATCATGATTGCCATGATTCCCGGCCATGCCAAATGACGTTGTGTCCTTAGGCAAGACACTTCACCCTACTTGCTTCGGGGAGAATGTCCCTGTACTTACTGTAAGTCGCTCTGGAGAAGAGCGTCTGCTAAATGACTAAATGTAAATGTATTGATTGCAGCTTCCATATCCAACCTTTCACATGGCTATGTGACAAAAATTTTGAATCACATATTTTTTTGATGATGTATATTATTTTAGATATGATTTTTTTATGACTTGTGTAGCCCCTTTTTACACGTGCAATTATGTTGATAGAACACTAACTTATTTTGTGCTTCATTGTCAGGGCCAACAGACAGGACCTGTAGCGGGGACTGGCAGAAGATTTTAATTCACTGTTTGGCACTTTGTTTGAAATAAAATGTTACATGGAAATGCTGCCTTGTTTATGATTAGCTTGAGTTAGGCTACTCATCACACAAACATAGTCCTCCTAAAGTTGGCTACCATGTAAACATATTAGCAAGCATATTACAACAAATAGCCTATTATACAAGAACAAGTAGCATTTTGGGCAAATGAGGTCTGCATATGAACCGCCCCAATATAAGCAGTAGAATTGAGAAATATAGGTTACTTAGTTAACGTTGCAGTTACGGACTGGCAACGTCACTAAATGACGTTGCTAGGAGGTCGCGGTTACAGACTGGCAACGTCGGAAAATAACGTTGCCACGACGTCGCGGTTACGGACTGGCAACGTCACAAGATTACGTTGCGGTTACCTTCTGGCGTTCCACAGATGCACGGTCCCGCAACGTCGCCAAAGACGTTGCGGCAACGTATGTTTGGTCATCGAGTGACGTTGCGGCAACGTAAGGGCAACATAACTGTGTTAGCTGGGCAGCAGTTAAACATTGATATTACTGACTAGTAGAACAATCATAGTGATGGGAAACTATGCACCCAGAAGTTTCACGCAAAACATTGCAAATGCATTGAAAACGCTATTCAGGAGCTGAAAAGCACTTTAAAGCAATAAAAAACTGAAAGCCTCAAAAACGAATTCTGAAGCCAAAATCTTGTCTGAAGAGCTTGTCCAGCAGTTACACATTGATATTACTGACTAGCAACACTCAATTTTGATGCCAAAACCCTTTTCTCATGTATAAAACAGCAAGATTAACATGGTAGAATAGTCATAGTGATTGGAAACCATGCACCCAGAAGTTTCACACAAACATTGCAAATGCCTTGAAAACGCTATTCAGGAGCTGAAAAGCACTTGAAAGCAATAGAAAACTGAAAGCCTCAAAAACGGATTCTGAAGCCAAAATCTTGTCTGAAGAGCTTGTCCAGCAGTGAACATTGATATTACTGACTAGCAACACTCAATTTCGATGCCAAAACCCTTTTCTCATGTATAAACCAGCAAGATTAACATGGTAGAATAGTCATAGTGATGGGAAACCATGCACTCAGAAGTTTCACACAAAACATTGCAAATGCATTGAAAACGCTATTCAGGAGCTGAAAAGCACTTGAAAGCAATAAAAAACTGAAAGCCTCAAAAACGGATTCTGAAGCCAAAATCTTGTCTGAAGAGCTTGTCCAGCAGTTAAACATTGATATTACTGACTAGTAGAACAGTCATAGTGATGGGAAACCATGCACCCAAAAGTTTCACACAAAACATTGCAAATGCATTGAAAACGCTATTCAGGAGCTGAAAAGCACTTTAAAGCAATAAAAAACTGAAAGCCTCAAAAACGGATTCTGAAGCCAAAATCTTGTCTGAAGAGCTTGTCCAGCAGTTAAACATTGATATTACTGACTAGCAACACTCAATTTCGATGCCAAAACCCTTTTCTCATGTATAAACCAGCAAGATTAACATGGTAGAATAGTCAGTGATGGGAAACCATGCACCCAAAAGTTTCACACAAAACATTGCAAATGCATTGAAAACGCTATTCAGGAGCTGAAAAGCGCTTAAAAGCAATAAAAAACTGAGAGTCTCAAAAACGTATTCTGAAGCCAAAATCTTATCTGAAGAGCTTGTCCAGCAGTAAACATTTATATTGTGGGGCCTCCCAGTGGGCATTTGATGTCCAAACACTGATGTTGAAAATACATTAAATTTAGATCAAATATTGACATCAAAAATAGGTCAAATATGCAAATTAAACTGATGTCAAAAACTTGATGTCCATTTGACATCCACACACTGATGTCCTATTCTCGACAACCAAAAAATGACTGAAACGTAATCAAATTTAAGAAATTTTTTCAAACACTTATTCTGATCCTGAACAAAGATCGACTGCTGTCTGGCCCTTTTGGCGTCCCATACCCCCATATCTGTCGGGAGCAGACCGGAGATAGTTCTTCATGTGCTTCTTTATTTCCACCTCTGATGATGCTGGTTGTGACTGCTGTACAGCACCTGAATGAAGATGGAGCAACATTTATTACAATTTTAGGACATTAGAAAGAACAGAATACATTTCCAGAAACCATCACTAACCACTCAAGCTGAGCATCTCAGAGGACTGGACAGAACGTATCTAGATAAAATCATACTAGAATTGTTGAAGTATTACACAATTACCTATTATAACTTGGCAAAGCCTTGTTTTGCCAAAGGCTTTCTTTGGCCCCGTGCCATCCATGTTCATCACAGCCATCAACCTGTTTGTAAGAACTCTGTAAAAGGAAAAACAACAATCAAGTGAAATCAGAAACCAATATTTGTTTAGCTGAATGAACAATACATTTAAGTGACCAGAGCGGCTGAGCCTTCAGAGCAGGGCTGTCTTAGTTTCTCAGTCACTTTGGTGCATTTCTCAAAATATCATTAACGTTTGCACAAC
>JAMDYH010000707.1:0-13767 GCA_023658055.1 Thaleichthys pacificus | reverse complement strand
TAATGCCAGTATATGTGGAACACAAGTCCTCACAAATTTTCCTCTGCTGTCTAAGGACTTCAAACATGATTTGATCAACCGAACGTAAGTGTACACAATGAAAATGCCAAGAAAAATATAGAAAAATAGACTTAAATATGCAACTACATTAGTTGGTGTGGTTGAAGTTATCCAACTGGTCGCAGAACTTTAAATATTCTCTTCTTTTATATCTGTTAGCTAAATAGATGTACATGTTTTTCTATCTGTGGTAAATCTTGAATAGTTTTTGAATATATAAAACGCCATAGCGTGTGTTCATTACATCAAAAAGCAAAGCGACTGTGACATGAATCAATGACAGTAAATGCTGCACACAGGTCTGCATAAACGTCCCCCTGTCACTACAAGCATATAAATAAATTACAAAACTTTGTATCAGACATCCTGCATAAGGGATGACATGAGAGTAAGACAGTAAATCCAGCAGGAAATTGTGGTATAATCCTGCAGTCCCATAAAGTGAATTGAGGCACAAATTACACAGGAATATGTACATGGGCTCATGTTTTCTTCTAAGATGACGGTCAAAACTAGAGCAACATTTTCCAGAAGAATCAAACAGTAACACAGTAAAGTGAGAGAGAAGATGGTGCCTCTAGTGTGTAGTCTCTTCCAACCCAGAAAGAGTAAACATTGTAACAGTAGATGCATTATCCATTAGGTAATTCCACAATTCTACCTGCTAACCGTTGCAAATGTAATGGATCAGTCAGCATATAATCATAGTAAGCCTACTCAGCATATAATCAAAGTAAGCCTACTTAAGCATCAAAATGTGAGTCACACATACAATGCCTGTATTATGCTAACCATACCTAAGAGTCAAAAGTAGTCTGTGCTAGTTCCAAACACAGTTCTCCCCCTTGCTGACTGTTTATACTCATCTGCGTGTATGTATTAGTTTAAAGGGGTGATTGACAGTTTTTTGGGGGTATTTCACACTGTTCCTTAAGGTCTCCGAGCATGGGCGTAGATTTAGGGGGGGACGCTAGGTACTTGTCCCCACCAACATTTGAAAATGACAAAATTGTCCCCACCAATATTTTAGTGAACTCCTTTGTGCTGCAATTTGGATCGATTCCGATTTTGCACAATATATTTGCAAAACTCATGTCCTATTATTGTCCGTCGTCCAGAAAAGTGAAAAAAGTTAACCAATGCGCCCTCGAGCCTGCGAGACAAAGATGTCATTTAATTGGCTGAAATGCCAGAGTCAGAAACACTTTGTGAATCTTGACTTGCAGAAAGAGAGCTGTCAGTAGTCTGACACGGTAAACTACTACATACGCCAGGAAATAATAAAGCCTCATATTAGTATTTTGTTTGGTCTCAGCATTGATATTTTTGACCCTTTTGTGCTTTGTAGATCGGAAAATGTCACCCAAAAAGAAGAAATGTATCAGAAGTTTTTTCACCACCCAGAGAGTAAGTAGCTAGCAAGGTCGTTGTTAGTTAACGTTAGCTAGTAGGAAAACTACTCATACAGTGCAAACCTGCTAGCCTTACATCGCCACCCATTCTACAGTGGAAACATGTTTTGAAAGTTGTTAGTGTAGTAGAGCATGTAACTTTTGCTTGTATTAAATCTATCACTAGCGTCTGCAATCTTTCGACCAGTGTGTTAGCAGCAGCTGGTTTTGTTGAAGCCAGAAGGATAAAGCTAACCTACCCACATAATGGGACCGTGCTAGTTTAGCCTAGTACTAGCAGGCTAGCAACTCAAAAGTGATATTAACTGGTAATAAGTAGGTCTATATGATCCCTTGGATAGTAATATCCCTGTAATCTCGACCAATGTCAGCAGTCAACTAAGCATGGTTAGTGTCTGTATTAAATTGATGAATTACTGTGCAGGAAAAACAGCACTCTGAAGCTACATATGTAGGGCAGGTTGGTGATGAATCAGCATCAAGGATTCAGGTGAGAAGTTGAATTTGTCAATTTTGGTAAAGATTGCATTAAATTGCTGTTTTTTAAGGGATGTTTAGACAATGTTACCCATGAATGTTATCATTCACACTTATACTTGTAGGTAGTAAAAAGGTGCTATAAATTGGGATGCCCAAATATAAATAATTATTTAATTGCTCAGAAGTTTATGGGGGGGGGGGGGGGGGGGGGGACGTTCAGTGTGAGGATGAGACCAAACCTACGCCCTTGTCTCCGAGGGTATGTAACATTGGTTGGGCTGAAAATGGCCCGAGTGCTGTTCTATGCCCCGATACATCCAGTGAAATTTTCCCGGGAAAAAACGCTAGGTTTTCTCCTTTTATGGTATGCTCATGAATATATAGATGAGCTGTGCGTTGGTTGGTTTACAACGGGTGAAGCAACGGGTGAAGCAACGGGTGAAGCTGCGGAGCATAGACGCAACACGGCCAACACTCACTGAAACAACGAAGGTGGAGACTTGAAATAAAAACTTACAAATAAATGTATTGTGTCTACACAACACTGTTTTCAACAGATTGACTAGATATCATTTCAAATGATTACGTTAGTTGTTGCCACTTCTGTTGTCGAAGCAAACAGGATCGCCTTAGGTGGGTAACGTTAGCACTACAGCTTAGCAAACAAACTATCGTGATTCAACTCAGCTTCAGTTAGCTCTAGCTATCTTGCTGAAAAATAGATCTGGACAAACATGCATCTTGAATTGTAGATTTACATGACAACACAGGTTATTTATTCGAATGAAACACAGTCAGGAACCCGGAAATTCAATTTGATTCATGAGGCTCGTATGACAATTTCTCTCTCTGTCCTGCCTCCCCAATCTGTCCTATAATCCGGAACTCTCTCTTCAAAGTCACCTCAGGAAATCTCTTTTTTTTTACCGTGAGCTGACATTTCCGAGAGAGAAATTGTCATACGAGCCTCATGAATCAAATTGAATCAGGGCAGCGAAAAAAACATTCTGAAGCAGAAATTACCGAAGCAGTCATCCGTGCGGTATGCCCAGGCCTGCCCCTTAGAGACTTGTTGGAGATAAAGAGAGACCTCACACTGGCCGTTTTAAAGACCATATTACGTGGTCACTACAAAGTGGACTCATCCTCCGATCTCCTGCATAGACTGATGACGCTGGCACAGGACCCAAAGGAGTCTACACAGAGTTTCCTGTTTCGAGCTATGGAGTTGAGGGAGAAATTATGCAAGCTGGGGGAGGAGAACGAAGAGGAAAAGCTGAGCCCAGATCTGATTCAGAGACGATTCTTGCGATCGTTAGAGACTGGGCTGATCAGTGATGCAGTGAAGTTCCAACTCAAACCCTACCTGTGTGACCATCGAGGGACAGATGAAGTTCTGATAGAGCGTGTCAATGAAGCTGCAAATTTGGAGCAAGAAAGGCAACAAAAGCTGAGAAAGACTGCAACCTCGCCCGTCAAGAATAAGCGAGATCCAGATCGATCTACCCTCTGACCCTCAGCAGTCGGTATCCAGTGGTGAGGCAGAAACTGCAAAACGGCAAAGTTAGTGATACAACTCATGAGAGAGGATTCAGAGTGTGACGTTGTAACTGTTTCTCTCCCTCACAGCCCACATTGCTGCGGTCTCCCGGTCGTGTAGATTCACCCTCTACAACATCCGGAAGATCAGGAGATACCTGTCTGAGCATTCCACCCAGCTGCTAGTCCAAGCACTTGTCCTCTCAAAGCTGGACTACTGCAACTCGCTGCTCGCCGGTCTCCCAGCATGCGCAACCCGCCCTCTCCAGAGGATTCAGAATGCGGCAACCCGTCTGGTCTTCAATCTACCCAGACGCTCCCATGTTACCCCGCTCCTCATCTCCCTCCACTGGCTTCCCATCACGGCCCGTATCAGATTCAAGACTCTGGTACTGACCTTCCGAGCGGTGAACGGGACTGCACCCGACTACATCAAGTCTCTCCTGCAGCCTTACACCCCCACCCGCCACCTACGGTCTTCTTCTGACAACCGTCTGGTGGTCCCACTGCTCAAGAGCGCCCGGTCCCAACACAAGCTCTTCTCCTGTCTGGCCCCCCAATGGTGGAATCAACTCCCCACCTCCATCAGGGACACTGACTGTCTCCCCACCTTCAAGAAAAGGCTCAAGACGCACTTGTTCCGGGAGTACAACGGCACTTAGGAATGCTTGGCTGGACCTGATGTTAGTTTCCTCCAGTATCACAATGACTCGTATTGAGAGACTTGTTGCTCTTGTTGGTTAGTGGTGACGGTTTTAAATTCTTGTACTCGCTGTGAAATATTTTACTGTTGATTGTTGTTTTGTCTTCTTTTCTACAGGTACACTCTTGCACTTTTTGAATTTCATGTTGTTTAATTGTAGCTTGTTTAACTGCATGCTCTTATGGTTCTTCCCTTTGGCACTTATTTGGTTTTTCACAATGTATGCTTCATGTTTTGGATGCTCGCAATGTTTGGGGCTATCTCGTTGTTATGATCAGTGACCTATGCTCTTTTGTAAAGCTCTCTCTTGGAAGTCGCTTTGGATAAAAGCGTCTGCTAAATGCATAAAAGTAAATGTAATGTAAATGTAAATGTTTGCACTGGCAAAAGGACAATTTGCTTGGCTGCCAAAATGGTGACCACTGTGAATGTGAGGGCATGTGCACAAAGCCTGCTGTTTGTCCCCTGTGACCAGCCGAACCTACCTGAGGGTGTGTCTGTAGAAGAAGGGTTAGTGACAGTGACAATAGGGAAATCTATGTGTGTTCCAGTCCCTCTCATGAACACAAACAAATATGATATCACAGTAAATGCACGCACCGTTCTGGGTTACCTTGAAACGGTGAAAACAGCATACGCAGTTCAGTCCGAACAGCTGACTTCAACTGAAAAACAAAGCATTGACAACTCTCTAGTCAATCAGAGAGATGTTATGCCAAACAAGGAAATGGAAGAGAAGCCAAGCTGTTGGAATCCACCGGTGAACGTAGACCACTTAGAGCCTGCACAACAAGAGAGGGTAAGGCAGATACTGCGAGAGGAGTGTCACGCCTTCTCCTACAACGATGACGACATTGGGTTTATCCCATCCCTGAAGTTACACATCAAACTTCACTACACTACTCCTGTAAATAAATCCTATATGTCTGTGCCCAAACCTTTACACCAAGAGGTCAAGGAATACATTCAAGACCTGCTAAATAGTGCCTGGATTAGTCAAGGTCGCCGTATGCTTCGCCCATTGTGTGCGTCAGAAAACGGGATGGCGCTCTGAGACTGTGTTGTGACTACCGTGAGTTAAATAAGAAATCAGTCCCAGAGCGCCACCCGATCCCCAGAATTCAAGACATGCTGGACTCTCTTGGTGGTAGCTCTTGGTTTTCAGTCCTGGACCAAGGTAAGGCCTACCACCAAGGCTCCCTAGATGAACGAAGTCAACCCTTAACAGCTTTTATAACACCTTGGGGTTTATACCACTAGATTAGGATACCATTTGGGCTAAGCTCAGCTCCCGCAGAATTCCAAAGAAATATAGAGGAGTGTTTAAGTGGCCTTAGAGATGTCATGTGTCAGCCGTACCTGGACGATAATCTGGTACACAGTGCCAGTTTTGACGGGCATCTCCAGTGCATGAGAACAGTGCTACAGCGATACCAGAAGCATGGTGTCAAGCTGAGTCCACGCAAGTGTGAAATATTCAAAAGAAAAGTGCACTTTCTTGGACGTATGGTCTCCAGTGATGGATATACCATGGACCCTGCAGAATTAGCCCCTGACTTGGCTTTGAAAGAGAAGACCCCTGCAACAGTAGGAGACCTGAGAAGACTACTTGGATTCCTCTCCTATTACAGAGCATACATACCAAACTTCTCCAAGTTGGCAACACCACTTTACCAGCTGCTGTCATCCTCTCAAGTCAAACAACCGCCTGCAGCACGGGGAAAAGACAAGAGGGGAGCGAGCACAAGAAACAAAGGTAACTTGTCACCGAACAGTCCCATTGAATGTCTCTCATTGATAAATTGACTGTCCCACCTATACTAGGCTACCGAGACCTAACCGAGCCCTTTGTACTCCACTGTGATGCGTCACAAGAGGGGCTATGTGCCATTCTTTACCAGAGGCAGAAGGGGGAAATGGTTGTCATAGGATACGGCTCACGGACACTGACCCCACCTGAAAAGAATTATCACATGCATTCTGGCAAATTTGAATTTTTAGCACTCAAATGGGCTGTCTGTGAGCGCTTTAGGGATTACTTATACCATGCACCACATTTCACTGTCTATACAGACAATAATCCTTTGACCTATGTACTGTCAACAGCCAAATTAAATGCTACAGGGCATCGCTGGGTCGCTCAGCTCGCAAACTTTGATTTCTCTATTAAGTACCGCCTAGGCAGATGCAATGCTGATGGCCTTTTAAGAATGCCATTGGAAATAGACACTTTCATGCAGCAGTGCACAGAAGACATCAGCCAAGAAGCCATCAGTGCGTCGGTTGAGGGTGTGTCAATGCAGCAGATACCCTCCACTTGGGTCAGTACGATCAAGCTGGATACTTTGAGCCTGTTAAATGATGCATCTTGGGGTCCTCCGTGTCAGCCTTTAACATCACAACAAATTCTAGAGAGTCAGGAAAAAGACTCTATCATAGGGCCAGCCTTGAGACTGAAGATAACAAATCAGCCCCCATCATCCAGACTGCTTACCTCAGAGCATCCGGATGTAAAGGTGCTCCTCTGTCAGTGGACTAAGTTGTATCTCAACCCAGAGGGTGTGCTTTGCAGACGATCAGGAAATCGGCATCAGCAGGTCCTCCCTCGAGAGCCACTAAAGATAAGTCTGCAAAGACTGGCCCAAAAGGTCTTTAATGATTTTGCCCCCGCTTTGGGTTCCCAGAGAAGATTCACCACGACTTGGGGGGAGAATTTGAGAATCGTTTAATGGCTCAGCTTAAGAAGTGCGCTGGGGTGCGAGGCTCTCATACAACATGTTACCATCCTGCTGGAAATGGGAAGACGGAACGTTTTAATAAAACCATCCTGTCCATGTTGCGTACCTTGACGGACACAAAGAAAGCTGACTGGAAAAATTCCCTGGAGAAAAAGGTGCATGCATACAATTGCACAAGCAGTGAGGCAACAGGGTTTTCTCCCTACTTTTCTCCCTGCTATTTGGTCGTTCTCCACGCCTGCCCATCGACATAATGTTCAATTTAACAACGCCTGAGAAACAAGAGAGTTACTCAGAGTATGTGCAGAACTGGCGGGCCAGAATGCATCAAGCATATGAGATCGCTTCAAGAACAGCTGCTTAGGGAGCTTCAAGAGGAAAGTTATTCTATGACAGGAAAGTTCATGGAACTGATCTGCAGCCAGGGGGAAGTGTTTTAGTGCGGAACCTGTCTCAAAGTTGGTTCTATGGTACAGATTCAGATACTCAATGACAAAGCTTGCACAAACCCACTCTTTTATTGTAAAATTCCAAAATAATACGTACAAACATACTGTATATTAAACCATGCTCAGAATACAATAAGTAACACAAGAAAAATATAAAGACAGCTTTTTTTCTGTGCATGAAAAATTAAAGGAGATCAGGCAGATTTGTGTGATGCTTTGCATTTGAAGTCTCAGAAATGTCTGGTAAACTAGTAGTATTCCAAAATATTTTTGCAATAAGGCATGATGTTAACAATTCTATGAAGTTATCCTGCAACGAGTTACAGTGTAGTACACTATCACTAAGGTGAGTTAGCTCAGAACTCAGATACTAACTGGATCACTCATGTTAACAAACAGAGCTGGATAAATGACAAACTCCCCATTCTTCCACATCTCCCTGAAACCACTAGTTTTGTTTAAAATAAAAAGAATTGTGTAACTGTTGTGGGGCTGGGCCAAGATATAACTCACTATTGTGTTTTTCTGAACAAACCTTTGAAAACATTCTTACTGACTACATACAACTGTCAACCCCAAAGTCAATGCCACAGCTTAGCAAATTTGCAACCTCTAGAATATTCTTTTTTAAAGGTTTAATTTCCCTATGACCCACCTTTTACAGTACCTACCATTTATGCATATAAAAAATATACTCAACACACTATTATTTCCTTTTCAAACATCTATACAATATTTTATTGCGAATTTGAGTTAGTGTCAGACCATAAATGAGGGGGTTGAATAATGGAGGACCTATTACAATTTCAACAGCCAAGAAGTTTTGAAGGCTCTGTGGCAAATCGTTTGAGCCATAACGCATATGCATAACATCAAATAGACCAGCAATTGAAATGTTAAATAACGCAAATAAATGTGGCAAACAAGTACTCATGAACTTTCCTCTGCTTTCCAAGGATTTAGAACATGATCTGATCAACTGCATGTAAGAGCAAACTATGAAAATGCCAAGAAAAAATAGAACAATATTGTTACATATGCAACTACATTGGTTGGTGTGGATGAAGTTACCCAACTGGTCGCATCACATGACAATTTAGCAACCAACCAGTTAGCACAGTAGAGTTTCTGTATGTGTGAGCCACACAACCTCAGTTGGGAAGTAAATACAATAGCACTAGCTATAAGGCCAAAAGGAGCAATCCAGGAGAAAGAGACTAATTGTGCCACTCGCTGCTTAGTCATGACAGAGTGATATTGCAGTGGTCTACATATTGCTACAAACCTGTCATAGGCCATCACAGCTAGCAGACAAATATCAATGCACAAAAAAGAATATATGACAAAAGCCTGAAACAAACATGCTGCATAGGAAATGACCTGCAAACGAGACAGCATATCCGTCAGAAATTTGGGGTAGAATCCTGCAGTACCAAAAAGTCCATTAATGCACAAATTACAAAGAAAGATATACATTGGCACATGAAAGATTCTGTTAAAGACGATAGTCATGATGACCGTAACATTAACTAGCACAATGACACAGTAACACAATAAAGTGACAGAGAAGACAAGGACCCTGTAGTCTGTTATGTCTCCGAACCCAGACAGAGTGAACACTGTTACTACTGACATATTTCCCATTGTGCAAAAATAATAAGACTAGATTAAAACCAAGCTATCTGCAAATAAATGGAAAAGGTCCCTTTCATTTATTATCCTTATTGAAGGTTTGATCTTAATAAAGTATGATACCCAGTTAATATTAAACCTAACCTTACATTATACACAAGATAAGCATAGACACGTTGTACCATGTTAAGCCTGTGCTATGAAATTACATCTGTGGTTCTTTTCACCATTTTCTTCATTTATTCTCTCCTCAGATGCATATTCAAATCTGAAAATGTGATTTGTCCAATCAGGAACTGGGAACAGTGTTGTGGATTGAGATTGTGGATCTAGTCAATACACTATGATGTCATTGTTGAGAATATGTGATGTAACACATATCACAACACAATACTATTTTACTGACTGCTTTGCTTTGTCTGTTTCTTAACAGACTGTAGATGCATGTGCTGGTGTTTTAAAATAAATGTTCCCACAAACATTCTTTAACTTCGTAAGATAACTAAGTCATTGAAAATTATGTAAATGTTGTTAAAGAGTACAATCAAATCAAATCAACATTTATTTGTATAGCCCTTTTTACAAGCAATGTCACAGAGGGCTTCACATACGCCCATAGAACTGCCCCTCAACCAACCTAAACCCTCAAGGATATTCAAATATGTATGATATGTATGATTTACTACATTTACAATAAAATATGAAGAGACCACTTTCTGAGATGACAACTTTAAAAACAGGCGGAGCTGGATCATCCAGAGACTCCAAGATACGCTGTCAGTCTGTCGCTGTCAGTCAGCACCAACGTCATCTCTCGCACATTTATGACCACTCTTACAGACAGGGCAGTCTATTTATGACCACTCTTACAGACAGGGCAGTCTATTTATGACCACTCTTACAGACAGGACAGTCTATTTAAAGACCAGGAGCTCCCTCACACTCTGATATTGCTCCAAGTATGACACAGGAAGCATGGATGCCTTCTTTCTTGTTGCCTCCACTACCCCAGCCTCAACCCTTGGTTCTGTTTTGCTATCTGCAGGGGGATGGACAATGCAGCTCTCTGCAGGCCCTTCGTCAGGGGGGGTCAAAGGATACAGATATCCCTAGGCCAGGCTCAGGTGGGGCCCATGTTAAGTAACGTTAGTAGAGGGCAGGGGACAGTTCATGCAGACTTTTGTGCCACATTTACTATAATTGTTTCATGTCACAGTTGCTTTGCTTTTTAATGTAATGTACATGCGTTATGGATGTAAGTGATTTACCACAAAGTCTTCAGAATTATGGACTTCATGATAGTTCCTCCACTTCTTAACCCCCTAATTTAAGGTCTTAAATTACAAAAGTTTGAAACCAATTATGGGTTTCTCTGTGTATAAATAAATAGTTAATCTATAAAATTAAAATATAAATAGTCTATCTATTTAGCCAACAGATATGACATTTACATTTACATTTATGCATTTAGCAGACGCTTTTATCCAAAGCGACTTCCAAGAGAGAGCTTTACAAAAGAGCATAGGTCACTGATCATAACAACGAGATAGCCCCAAACATTGCGAGCATCCAAAACATGAAGCATACATTGTGAAAAACCAAAGTGCCAAAGGGAAGAACCATAAGAGCATGCAGTTAAACAAGTTACAATTAAACAACATGAAATTCAAAAAGTGCAAGAGTGTACCTGTAGAAAAGAAGACAAAACAACAATCAACAGTAAAATATTTCACAGCGAGTACAACAATTTAAAACCGTCACCACTAACCAACAAGAGCAACAAGTCTCTCAATACGAGTCATTGTGATCCTGGAGGAAACTAACATCAGGTCCAGCCAAGCATTCCTAAGTGCCGTTGTACTATAAAAGAAGAGAATGTTAAAAGTTGATGCATTATCTAATATCAACGAGTTAAACATACAGAATGTGCTGTATATTTCCATCTACAGTGGCAGTATTCCCTCTACCTAAATGAGCACATTACCTGGTTGCTCTGGTAATGGAAATGTCAAATCAGAGAACTGAAGGCAAATAATCTCAAGATTGAGACAGTTTGAGATAAACAATGTATTAACAATGACACACTACTGTTCTTGTGGGAGGAAAGCGATGCAACGACAGTTTGGTAAACAGACTGAGACAAAGTACACGTTTGTGTACTTTTAGGCTACTGTAGGTTTCTTTCTAAGTATTACGGACTGAAAGCCCCATGAAACACATTGCAACTGCTGTATTTTACAGGGATTGGCTAACTCAATAGCAATGGGTTTTGTGGAGCATAAAACAATATTGTTATCTTTAAAACACAATTCAACGTATATCATTTTTAAAAAGTGTTTAGTATCCTGCCTTTCTAGCAAGAAAAAGCAAGTAATTGAACAAACTGCATCCAACAGCCAACTCAGGCAGTTTGCTCACACTGTATCATACTTCTTGCTATTAATGGATTCAGTTCTTCTCTATTTTCATGACCTACTTCTACCGATGCATTAGATACAATTTGCCTTTTTCAAACATGGATGCAGCATCCTGCTACGGATTTGAGTCAGGGTAAGACCATAAATGAGGGGGTTAAACAATGGAGGAATTATAACCATTTCTATGGAAAAGAAGTTCAGAAGACTTTGCTGTAAATCTAGTGAGCCAAACCGCATAAACATAAGATCGCATAAAAATGCAATTATTACATTGAAATATAGCTGCAAGCAGCAATGGCGGATTCCTCCTTCAAGATGGCAAAATTGACAGATAGTTACACTGGGATTAACCAAAAGACTTGAAACTAATTTCTGTCAGAAAAAAAAGAAAAAGTTTAGGGCTCTGACTATATTAGAACCCACAACCCTTCACATAGCAGCCCTGCGTCTCATCCTACTAAGCCATTCACAGACATGCCAACCTGCAGACTCATTTCCAGGAGGTGGTTTAAAACTGTTGTAATTTAGTCCTATTTATATATGGGACATAAAAACGGGACAACGGGATGACTGGGTTGCTGCTGTAAAGAATAGCTTACTCGTAGTGCTTTAAAAAAGTTGTTTGGAAGGGAATTTCCAATCCTAGCATCAGTGGCGATGTGTGTCTTAGGTAACTTAAATGAATTTGCGGCAGGCAAGGGATCCACCTGAACAATCAATATACTTCATTCGAGCTAACTTGGTAAATATGACACTATGCCTACGTAGACTACAAGTAGCTAGCTACGGTGGTGAACCTGGCTTGTTTTGCAGTGGTTTACAGTCTCACTAAACAGATGATTGGAGTGTTGTAATGGGCTCAAATAAACACTATGCTATGTTTTACAACCGGAGGATTGACCGGAAGACTAGAAACCGTTCTGTCAAAAAAAATTAAAAAAATTGCCGTTGACTGGTTTTGAACCTACAACCCTTCGTTTACCAGCACAACATATTATCCAATTGAGCCATTCTCAGATCTTGACTTCCTGATGTTCAGTAACTGGATAACAAAATGAGACGTTTCTCCAATGGCAAGCATTGTCAGATTTGGTTAAAGTTCAAACAGCTGTAATTTAGTCCTATTTGGGACAACGGGATGACTGGGTTGCTGCTGTAAATAATAGCTTACTCGTAGTGCTTTAAAAAGGTTGTTTGGGGTGCCATAACTTGTCATGGAAGGGAATTTCAAATCATGCCTAGCATCAGTGGCGATTTGTCCTGGTTTAGGTTACTGAAATGAATTTGTGCAACAGGCAAGGAATCCACCTGAACAATCAATATACTTCATTAAAGCTAACTCAGTTGTGAATCTGACACTACCATGCATAGACTCCAAGTAGCTAGCTACTGTGGTAAACCTGTGTTGTTTTGCAGTGGTTTACACAGTCTCGCTAAACAGATGATCGGAGTGTTGTTATGGGCTCAAATAAACACTCATTGCTATGTTTTACAACCGGAGGATAGACCGGAAGACTAGAAACCGTTCTGTCCAAAAAAATTTTTTTGCCTTTGACTGGTTTTGAACCTACCACCCTACGTTTACCAGCACAACATCTCATCCAATTGAGCCATTCTCAGATCTGGACTTTGCCAAGTTCAGTAACTGGATAATAAAATAAGGCAAGCATTGTCAGATTTGGTCCAAGCTCAAACAGCTGTAATTAAGTCATATTTTCACATATCAAGGTGAAACTTTGCAGGGTACTTCAGGGGGTGTCACCTTAAAGCCTATTAGTTTTGAAAAACCATCATTCAAAATGACATTTGATTTAGTGACACAAACATATTGAGGCAATGTGGACATTTACATAAATACACCCCTTTCAGCCATTTTGTTTTTGATTCAACTGTCTTAAGTAACGTTTTTAAATACATCAATGATACATATCTGTACAAAATTCCAAGTCAATTTGAATTTTGGTTTAAGAGAAGAGGGATTTTGAAGGTTTTCCCAAATTATCACTGTACAGGAAAATCCATCATGGTGGACCTTATGGGTCCTTGAGGCTTTTTTGTTCCTCGTGAAAAATGAGGCATGCACAACAAGTTTCAGAAGAATTGGAGCAATGGGGTGGAAATGCCATCACTTTGAAAAGTGGACATTTGGGCGTGGCCTGTGGCGCCCCCTATTGTCTGATGTGGGCCAGTCTGTGTTTGGGCGGTATTTGTGGCATGTTGTATCAATATGCCAAATTTCAAAACTTTTTACCAATGTGTTCATGAGATAAATTACAAGAATAATAATAATAATAATACCAACAATTCCAATAGGGTTCCTCCTGACGGAGGAATCCT
>JAMDYH010000706.1:0-13792 GCA_023658055.1 Thaleichthys pacificus | reverse complement strand
TTGGACTGTTGACAAGTTCGATGACACGAAGTCTAAAAGGCTCCTGCGTTCGTAGCAATATTATCATAGGCTTTGCGTTTAGCTGTATCACAAGAATGGAAGCCGTCGTCAACATCAAATTCAATGACACGTCATACTATCCAGAGTATATTTCACGATGTTATTCTCTTCATGAATACTGCCGCACATTTTACATACCTCCACAGACTTCATTCACAGACAGCATCTGAGTTGCTTTAGGAAGCTTGTCAAATTTCACATTGACAGACACATGCTGTCATAATACATTTATACAACTCAGTTGTACAGGAAGGCAAGTATTATTTTAAGTAACGGGTTTCAGTTATTTCCCTCGGGTGGCCGGTTTGTGGTCCCGAGATGGAAAACGTAAAGCTACAGGAATACTTTTGTTCCTGCGGCAATTAAGGTTTTAAATAATAATAAGAGGAGAAATGTTTTAGTATGCAATAGTTAGTTAAATACAAGAAGGGATATGCATGTGTTTGGTGCAGCCTGTCATGATGTTATTAACCGGTATATTTGTTGTGTCTTGTATGTGTTTTTTCTGGACAACGAAAATCTATTTATCTGTAAAACAATTTTACCTACGGGTACGAAATAAAGCTACCTACCTTACCATACACAAAGTTGGTATTCTTAATTCATGTGCTTGTGTGTGTGATACTGTTTTCTAGCTGAAATATGACTTGGACCCCAAAATAAACCCCTATGAAAACATCTATATGATTTATGGCAGCCATGTCCACCAGCTCCTTCCCACCGTGACGAATTGCACACTCTATCCGACATTCTAAACTTCTGATCTCAATTCTAGTCTTCTAGTCAAAATGACGTGACAGTGAGTTATGTTCACTTGATGAACAAGCCTTAAGTATGGGACATTATATACAAGTTGGACTGTTGACGGGTCTCGGTTAGATTTCCTTTGGTTGGAGGAACCAGCTAGCAGAGACTTCAGTTTTCTTTATCTTCCACCCTGGTGACCTTTCTCCTTTTTGCCACAAGCTCGTACGAGTTCTGTTGAGTGGCATTCCTTTTATGTTGCTGGCTACTTGTAGTGAGAGGTTGAGTCCTTCGGTCTTGTCGATTGTTTACTGGGGTCACCATACCCTTTCTCATAGCAAGCGCTGCGTGCCCGTCCGAATCGCGTAAAGCCTTTATCATGGCTAAGAGTTTTGTTGACCGTTGAGGCCTTTTAGTTATCAACTCTCCCTTTACGACCATCATGGTAGTAGCATAGTCACGTTTCAACATTACCACGGAAAATGTGTCTACGCTGTGAACGTTGTTGAATACCTCAACAGCGTCCTTCCACTCCCAATCCTCTTCCAGTTCGAGTAAGTGACCATTATCAGCACGGTTGACTCTCAAAAATATCTTGTCTTGATGATAGATGGTCCGCGTATTACAAAATGAGCTAACATTTTTCACTGGTACACCAGAGTACTCTGTTGAATAAACGCTCAATCTGGGACCGTGGAAGGTGCCTTTTGGGCCGAGTCTGGATTCTTTCAGGTGACCTTTATCATACGCTTCCTTGGGGGAATTTGGAGACATCATTCTTCTGATAACCCCCCCGTAATACAAAGGTGCAGAACATTGAAACGTCTCCCCTCCCAGGGGACACTTGTTGAAAGTGAGTTCGTTAAGGGGTTTGATGACAGATGTCGCTTCTAATATCACAGAGCAAATCGGGTCAGTGTTAAAGTCCAGCGTGAATCTCAATATAAGCTGCTGCTCAGTGCTGCTGTCAATAGAGCATTGTCCAAAAGCATTGACTTGTTGAAAGTCTCCATTCTTGTAAGCTTCCATCATCGCGACTGAGATCTGCTCCCAAAAGCCAGAATGTGACGTTGGCGCATACAGGGCCAGCATGTCATAGACCGCTTCAAGTGGAACGGTGACAGATCCTATTTTCTTGTAATGGTTCGACTGTAATCTCCTGTTATGAGTGTTAGTATTAATGGCATACCTGTAAGTGCACAGATTGTAGGTCTCTATCTTACCAGCACGAGGCGGGACTGCACATGCTGAGCACAACAACAACATCTCGTGGGCAGCAGCGTGTCCACCTTTGATCTCTTTCGTTGAGAAAAACATAACATCGATACCTGAAATACACAAGTTTCCGTTTTTCAAACTGGTCTTAAGGTGTTGCTCGTGTATCTGGGTCAAGATGTACCCTAGCACCTTGCACGCAAAGTGCCCCTGCGTGTCAACCACCCGAGGACATATGTCAGGTAGACAGGCTGCTGTGCAAAGTTTGTATACAGCGTTAGTCTCCAAGCAGATCTGACCGAATGACAATTTGTTGAGAGCTGTCAGTCTGTTCTTATCCATTTGCTTCATGTAAACCCTCAAGTCAGGACAAGCCTTAACATCAGGGATCTCGGTCCACGGAGGGATCCATATGTCAAAGACAAAGTGACAGGCCAACTTCATGGCCTCAGCAAACACCAGCTGGTTGATGCACAAGGAAAGTCTGCGGCTGACGGCTCCTGTGCACACAATGTGACTGGCATTTAGGGCAGCTACACAAGCTTCTCTAGCAATGTCAAAACTCACACTGAATTGCATTAAATCAGACTCGGCAATCATTGTAGCGGACTGTATAAGGTTTTGTCTGTACAGACAGATTGCAGCAATTTGATCCATTTTCAGTTTCTCTACCGTGTCCTGTACCTGCTTGGTACTACGTGTGCGTGTCACATGGTCAGGGAACTCAGATGGCATAATCAAACTTCTGTTGGCCCACGCAACACTTACAAAAACCATCGTGTTGGTGCTCCAAGCAAATCCACAATTCTGCACTGTGTAAAACTTTTTGGTTTCCACTTTACCAGTGCTTACGTCTTTTGTAACCACATCACTTTCAAGAATCGAGGTATCCAGCATGTTCTTAAAAGTGTTGGGGATCACATTAGAGTCCTTATCGACGCTCTTCATGGTCTTCTCGTGGGTTATATGAGCATCGTCTATCATGACCACACCAGAATTTCTATTCTGCTTGTACTTGAAAGCTTGCGGGGTGAAAGACGTCAGTGTTTCTATACAACCCTTTACCCTCTTGAACTGATAGTTCAACACGTTGTTAGCATAACTCTTGCCTTCTCCGGGACCTGTGACGTTGAAGAACATAATACGCTCAACGGTGTACCTGGGCGCAGTGTTGACAATGATGTAATTAAACGTTGTGGATGCCTGGAACAATCTGCCAACTTGAAGACTGTCACAAAACAAGTATCTCACCACTGCAAAGTCGTACAATTTCACGGGATTGAGAACGGTGGCGTTTTCCGAGTAGTCACATTGATCACTTGGTGAGAGGTACAACGATTCGTGGATCTCTGAAAGGTGACAACCGAGAGACAAGCTGGAGTTGCTGAGTTCGTTGTCCATAACATCGCTAAGACCTTCATAAAGTGCTTCGTTTCCACAGAATTGATGCCGGATCAGGATGTTGAAGACCATATCTGCTATACTCTCGAATTGCCTGCGTCTTGACTTTTCCTGGACTTTCATTTCTTTGCTGAGACGCTCCAGTCTACCCAGATGAGGGAAGAGGGGTTCAAAGTAATAGACGTGCTCGTCTTTACTCACGATGAGGGGGTGCAGTCGGGACGAGTTGTAAAAACACGAGTACGCAGTCTGACACTCTCCCCCACATGCTACGGATCCATAATTTAGCATCTTCCGTTTGCAATAACACTGTCCGTTCTCCAGCAAAGACGCTATACCCCGTGTCCTACGTTTCTTCTTTATGTCACACAGCACCTTAGCAATTCGACCCTTTGTGATAGGCATGTGCTTGTGGATCAGCGATTTAACGAAGATGTCAGGGTTCTCTCTGTCGATGAGTTTCTCGAGAGAGTATCTGAATACCAACAACCCTCTAACGTTCACATCAACAAGTTGTGAGCAACCGTCAAGATCTTTTGTAAAAGCCTTCAGCTTGTCGATAAATTGCTTATCGTCCAACATGGTCATGTCATATCCAGTTTGAATGACTTTCTGCTTCACACATTCTGCACTTGTGAGTTTGGAGAGTACATCTATGAACAGTGTCTTGCGTTCTCCATCGCCAACACTGTCCGTCAGCCTGCCTATGGAGTTTTCCAGAACCTTGAGATTCATATCCATTATAGTGTCTGGTAACATGACCACTTTCCTCCCCGACTGACAGGCTGGTGTATACATGGAACCCTGTAGGTCCTTGACTTTCTTCTTGTTGACATTATTAGAATTGAGTGTGTCGTTGTGGATGTCCACCCAATCAAAGATAGAAGACAGCTCTCCCTTATTGTCTCGCATGACGATCATTGCGTTATTTAGGGATGTTGCCTTTTGTCTAACCAATTGTAGACGCATAAAGGCGTTGAAAGCCTCCTCCAGTAGTTCAATCCTTGTCAAATCTGTTGACGGGTGTGTTGCTGTGCTGTCTTCACCCTCCGAGTCGTCTCTTCTAAATACGTCCATGTTGACACTCATGTTTATGAGACTGAGCAGCTGGCTATCGGACACACCGTCGTCGGAGTATGTAGGCTGTCTGGTTTGTAAAGCGTGGCTAGATGCTAGGTCGTTCATGTCAACTGAATCGTCACTACTCATGTCCAGAACGAAACAGAATAAACGCCCGTGAGCAAAGTCCTCTCTGATAGGAGGTGACATGCTACGGAAATCTGGATTCTCCAAGGTCACTTGGAGAAACACCCCTTTGCAGCAATATGTCAGGTATAGGAGAAATTGAAACGTTGCCCTGTCGTTTGGCGACAACGCGCTGAAGGACAATTCTTCCGACAGATTGTCGTACAATACATCTGTTCCAACTGCAAGGAATAATGCTTTTCTTTTGGATGGTAGTCTTATTGTTTGTAAGACAGCTGTGTCCGCTTCTCTATGAGGCAAGGTGTTAAACTCGACTAAGATAGTCTTTCCTTTCTTATTTGTCATGACTAGCAAGTGGCGATTCTTCGCTCTTAGGAAATGATCACAGTGTAATTCCTGCCTAAGTTAGACTGAATGTCATTACACGACAGAGCGGGTTTTAGGCTAGACCTTTATATGACAGCAGGACACCGCCGAGGTTGGAGTCTGCCAACCTCGGCGGTTGGCAGACTCCAACCTCCCAAAAGACTCCAACCTCCCAAAAAAAAAAAGATGTTGTTGATGCTGTATAAAGACACGTAGATTCTTCACTTGACTGGAACATGTCGATCCAGTTGCATCTGTTTCAGGCTTGGATGTTTGCTACACATACAAGGGTGTATATTTGATAAACAAACATTTTGGATAAAGTCAACAGGTATCCAGATTCGGCAATCATGCATAAAGCAGTGCCGTTTGTAGACTTCTTTCCTAATATCTACCCTCAGCGCAGAGTCGTCAACCCTGAGGTTGAACATAATCTTGTCGGTGTGATATTAAAATCTATCATGTTTCACAAGCAAGAAGAGGCTCTCCTGTGCAAAGGGTTGGTGGTGCAGGGCCGACATGCTAACATCTACACGACGGTACATTTAAAAGTTACTGACATAACTCCTGTTGTGGGTTATGACCTAGAACTGATTCTAGACCAAGACGGCGAGGAAGAGACGTGGGAAGTTGTACAGAAAAAGTGGTCTACATATTTTGCTGCCGACCCAGTGAACATCCACATTTTTCACGATGACATTAAACGAAAAGTAAATGCACAAGTTTTTCCACTCAAATGCATTTCTTTGGCCAAAAAGTATGTAGAAACTGTTAGAGGCGCTCTGACTTTCGGAGACTTTTGTCCCGATAAGGGATATTACATTTATCGAGATGGTAACACACCTGCTTTATGCTCCAGTGTTATGTTTGGTAGGATGTATTTCCTACCTACAAACAAGCTGAACGGGGCACTGTCAGTCTCTGAACTGATCTACGATCACGACAAGTCGGTGGTTGAGACTAAGCTGTTTGACAGTGAACATATGCCATATTTCTACAAGGCAGCGTGTCTGGACATTGAGACCGTCTTTGACAAATGCCACCGGGATACGTCTCTAATATGCGAATCGTTTGCCTACAAGTTCCCCTACTGCACCCAGAGTAGGGTTGCGGATATGACAGAATATAGAACAAAGCTGCTTCAGAGGCTAAACGTCGGCCGGAAGCAATTGCCAAAACATAAGAAAAATGTCACCATCCCTACTTTGTCACCCGATATGCCAGGCCAGCAACACGAGATAACGTGCGTGTCTCTCGTAATTCTCAACTCTCATATACCCAAGACGTCAACCAACCACCACAGAAAGGCCCTGATAGTTCTCTATAACAAATGTAAGGTAACACAAAAACGTAACCTAGAAGCTGATTACGAATTGGCCAAGGGAGTCGGTATAGAAGATGTCAAACGGATTTCATTTTACCCCTGTTCTGGAGAGCTCAGACTGCTGGAGACAACTATCCGACTCTTGTATGACCACGGTGTAGAACTCCTCTATGTTTTCAATGCCGAATTTGACGTGCGGGTAATTGAACAGCGTGTTCATTTCTACGCTGACTCGGATTACACCAAACTCTGTGACAGTTCTACCCAAAAACGATGCTCCTCACTATTACGAGCCTGGCATGGACTCTTTGTAACCAGGGCCATGGCAGATGATGTGTTACCTTTCTTCCAATTCGAAAACGTCCGTTACCTGGAAATGTACAAGGACATGCTCAATAGCTTAGGTTTGGTGTTACAGAGCGCAACCTTAACCGAGTACAAACTCCAGCTGATATCTGACCACATTGACAAGTTCAACAAAGGGAAGGCTAAATTGGGACACTTCAAGATGAATAGCTGTGGCATGAACATCATAGATCTCTATAGGATGGCGGGAACTCAAGAGATTAAGTTTGCATGCACTAGCATGAAGTTGAACGACGTGGCACCTTTTGTAATTGCAAAGGTTAGGAAGCTGCACAAAAAACCTCCGAAGGACGCCAAAAAGCTGTGCAAGGTGGCAGATGTCAGTTACTCTAAAATGGACGAGATGATTACAATGGGGGGGAAAAGTCTCTTTGCCGTGCTCATCTATAACTTGGTCGATTCTCAACTTTGCGCCAGGTTGGCTAAAGTGCTGAATCCCGTATCGTCTCTTTTCCATCGATGCAGGACAACTCTCAATATAGACGTTGTGGTGCATGGAAGAGGAGATAACTTTGGAGGTTTCGTGCAGAGTATCCATTCTGTTCAAATCCCACAGCTAAAGTTTAGACTTGATACCCTCAGAGTCAAAGCTGGACCTGTGGGTATGGAACTAAACAGTCGTCAGCGATGGCAGCCCCAGTACAACTCTGAGTGGGAAGGAGGTGCTGTCTTCGATCCCATCACTGGCCTACACTACTCCGGACCCGGTATGGGGTTGGAGCTTTCGTTTGACTTCTCTGGCATGTATCCATCCATCATGTGTGCTCTCAATATCTCACCTGAGACCACCATCCCCTGGCCTCCTGTGAACTTTCCTCACGATCTGTCCGGGTGGGTGTGTTACAACTGGGCAGCTGAGGGGTTTGAATACGCATCTCTCCTTCTCAAGTACGACCCGGCCCAAGGAGCCTTTGTTCGTCTACCGTCCGTGTTATCTTCCTCGGTCGAATACTATCTTAATCAACGAGCTGAGTTTAAAAGGAAACTCAAAAATCCTGACATCAGCGAGGTTGAGCGGGTATACTACACTATGCAAGAGGGTGAGTGCAAAATCATAGCCAACTCCTTCTATGGGACGGCTCCTCACCCCTGCGGGCCTCTTATATCTGGTCACGGTAGACAACAGATGTCGGTGGTGAATAGCTGCGTCTCTACTTTTTACCAAAATGGATCGCCTGTAGTCTACGGAGACACTGACAGTGTCATGGTGTCAGTTGGCTACACACACGGGCAGCGTCCTGAAAACGATGTTAGCGATGTAGACTTCCACAAAAAAGACACAGCTGACCCTGGACCTGAAAACGAACGCCTTAAGATCTTCGCCTGTAAGGCCAGAAAGGCTTTGGCTGACAAGTTTGAACAGGCTGGCGCACAGGTGCCTGAGTTTCTGAACTGCGTACACACAGCCTTGGTTGAGGACACTCTAGAGAGGATGTATTTGATAGGCAGAGGTAACACACACCAAAATATAGTCAGAGACCCAAGTGGTAGATTCACCAAGGAAGGATATCCCGTCTACGGCGCTGAAGTCCCGGGCTCTGAAGACTTTGTAGATGTCACCGGACCCTTCGTTAGAGACAGGAGAGTTAAGCTGGAATATGAGAACAGCAGCTCCATATATTGCCACGTAGCTAAGAAGACATACGTTGCTCTCACTCATAACCTAGACGACAAGGGGAGTCTTTCATCAGTCTCCGTCAAGGTCAGGGGGTTGTCAGCTTTCAAAAGCATACGCACACCTTGTGATTCCGCTGTGACCGACACTTTTATAGCGTGTGTCATGAGGGGAGACTGCGTCAAACTGTCGACTGACAACGTCTCATGTTTTTCAACATGTCCCTGGCACCAACTAAAGCGAGGAGATGTCATATTTTACCTGGATAGGGAACCCCTTGTTGATGACCTCGGCAGGTGGCTAGAGTTAGATCAAGCTAGCTCCTTTCTCACCCCTTGTAGAGTGTCAGATGTCATAACGTTACAACTGGACTCGGGTTTCTCTGCGGTGTCGACAACGTTGACCCCCGTGCACTGACCACGAATCTGTGTCTGATGCTACTTTTACAGCTGAGAACGCTTTACAAGGACCTGAAATATTGTATGAACCATATGTTTTCACGCCAACAATCAATTCTCAGAGACCTAGTCGCATGTAAAGCCTCTGAGATCATCGCGTCCAAGATGGGAGCGGGGTTCTTTCCTTGGAGTAGTCTTATTAAGTCTTCGAAGAACAAGCACTTTAGTCAACAGACGCTGGATCGGTTGAAAGTGTCCAACGCCAGTGTCAAAGCTACCTATGTTGAAATTGTAAAGACGTGGTTAAAGCAGATCACAGGACTTTCCATCACACCTGTCGAGTGTTATGAGTATCACAAATGTAACCCTTGCGAGGCTGCTTTTCACAGATACCCCTTGAACCTTCAGGCTAAGACAGGGTGTATCACTGCTATGTTTGGAGGCTCACTCCAATGCGAGGCTAACCGCTCTGGACCCGGTAACGTCTCTGAAGACAATAAGAAGTCCAACTGTGACAGCGCATTAGGCCAGGACGGTGATGATTGCAGGTCTGGTCATCATTGCGAAAGACAAGACGAACCCTTGATCGACTCCTCCTCTCAGACAGGCCTCGTATCTCGCCCAAACCAGCCCAACAAATGTTTTTCCAACTCTAGAGTGTGGATATCTCACTGTGCAGACTCCACCTTGGTCAACGACTCCGGAAAACTTCTGGCTCACTGCATTATAGACTACTGCCTACCTTGCCACATGTACAGCCCTGCGTTGGGGCAACACTGTCTAGAGGATTGTGAACAGCATCTGCTGACCACAATATCCTCTGTCAGAGAGAGGTCGAAGAGAGCAACCGTTGCTTTCAACACCGTAATGTATAATTGCCCTGAACATATGATACCAGCCTGTGGGATTCGGGAGTTTGATCACTTGAAGACAAACCGAGAGACTGTGACACGTATGCCCGGTGACAAACTCGAAGTCTGTCGCAAGGTAATCGTTGAGGACATGTCCCTGCGACCCAGCGATGTGTACAAGACGCTGAGTGTCTTACTTGGAAAAAAGCTCAGTGAAGCCATCTCTGAAGGTATTGTCTCCCTTAGAGACGACTCGTCCATCCCTCCCTGCTCGGACAGCTACATTTCACTTTCGTTGCCAAGTGTCATCTTGACAGATGCTGGGGTTGAATCCTCTACTGGTAGACTTTCTATAGCAAGAGGCGAACTATGTGAGAGACGTTTAGTTGACTTGGCTGGTCTTCTGTGTCAGGCTGTCATCATGTTGCAAATACACACTCCCAAAGTGTTTAGTTCGGTGGCCGTCATGTATCCCGAGTCTCTTCTTTGTATCATGCCTTACTCTTGTGAGGATGTAAATCTAATGCAAAGGTGGCTTGAAACATTCAGCGATAAGAATTGGCTCAAACGAATCAAAACCAAGCTCGGCAAGAGGAAACGGTCTACAGATGACTACAGGAAGGTTAGCTATCATTGTACAGGCTGTAAAAACTTCTACATACTTCTTAAATCTGACAATGTCTCGCCTGATGGTATTCTCGACTACGTCTACGACCGAGACAAGAGGAGAAAGATGGGGCAGTGTGTCAGCGAAAGCCGGTGGCTGTCGCAATCCTAGATTTGAGTTGTTACATTCGAAATTACTCTTACGCCATTGTACTTGTCAAACTTGAATTGAGGTGAAACATACCGTATATGGGTCATTCTTCAACTATGGTACTCTTTGAGCTAGACAGTTTCAGAAAATGAAAACATTTCTTCAAACTGTTTTTTAGTATCAGTGAGTTTCTCAATCTGTCTAGAAACCTTCCCTTAAATTGGCTGCAATGATTTGTATTGAATAATATATCTTTTTTGCCATTTTTATCTGACAGCCCAAGAAAATTGTCATTTCCACCACATAACAAAACATGTGTTTTTAAGAGAAAATAATTAAATATCTTCTGTTATAAATATATTTGATTAAATAGCACACACATCTCTGTTCAAATTTGTTATTTATTTATTTTTCAAAAATGTTAGAGTTAGCATTAAATATACACAAAATACACAATATTAAATTAAATGTATCCAGTTATTTTTACGTCCATGTTAAATATGAGCTGTTTGGAAATGACGACCAATAAACATACTCTCAGTTTTACTCATATTTACCTTGATTTTTCTTCTTTTCACTAACCCCTGTAGGGGTCACACTTTCATCCAGCCATGTATTCCACTGTGGAGTTTCTGTTGCTATGGGTACTATGTATACAAACCTAAAACAATGATCCTAGGATTCTATTTTGTACAGTGTGGTGGAAATGACAGTGAACCCAAGGGACAAGGGTTCTACTTATGAAAAATATAGGAACATGTGAATAAATATCACAATATGTAATATGTATAATTGAAATAGATATTATTTTATTATTTGTACTTGAAATCTACATTATTTAATTATTTAATGTAGAATTAGGCGAGGTTGAAGATACAAAGTCTGGCTTAGGGACAGAGGGAAAACATTAAAAACCATGCATGAAAGGCCTCATATTATATAATAAAAAGAATGATTGAGCCATGATACATTTTTTAGAAGTTCCCCTTAGGGTGAAGTAAGTGTGACAAAAAAAAAAAAAAAGAATAAATGTTTTTTAGTTTTTATTATTTCATCCAGGGACAAGAAAAGTACCATAGTTAAAGAATCACCCATATACGTATACGTCTGTATTCCTACATTGGATAAAACTCTAGTGAAAGACCTTTTTACCCATATTCTATGTTCCATTGTCCGAGATGTCTTTCAGTCAAAAGGACTACGTATTCTCCCATACAATGAACAAGCTTGGTCAGGCTCATCAGCCTGCAATGTTTAAACTTAACTTGCGTGACATCATACCCTTTGGAGAATGCAGTACTCTTTTTGTCATTGATAACATGCGGATTAATGCCTACAAGCAAGGTGGCTTGGAAACGATACCAGTCGTCTTCACCGTCGTCAACGATAACACAAAAAGGGTCCTGACCAACGACCCGTGTAAACTTTCTTCAGAGTGGCATGTCGACATTAACGGTGGATCCTATATGAAGATAGCAGGCACCGATATTATACCTTTCAAACGCAACCCATCTGTTTACGACGAGGAAAACAGACAGGCTGTTGCCAACATCTTGGCTTTCATGATGTCAAACAGCCTCTGGGCCTCAGACAGAGCCAAGGGTGCTTTTGACATCCTAATCGCCTCTACCCGAGGAGAGTTTGAATTCACATGTGACATTTGTTCAGGAATCAGACACGCTTGCGTTGTGAAGGGACCAAGTGGATCACAGTCGTTCAATTTCCCACAGTGTGCCGACAGCTATGTTTGCATACCTTCACCTCAACCCGACATTGGCAAGGATGACGACGCTCTCAGAAATATCCTAGCACTCTTAAGATCCGCTTCCCTTGACAACCTTGACATTTTCAAACTTTTCACTCTGGAGAAGGCCTCCGATAGAGGCTTTGAGGACCTAAACTGTGCAAATTTTCCTCCCAGACATATGTACACGGGCTGTATTGTAATCCCGTATGTGTTGATGAAATACATCACCTCGTTTTACCAGACAATGAGTCAGTATGCTGACACCATCGCCATCATAGACGAAAATACACCTCATATCAAAGTATTAATCGAGAGTCCCTCCGAGAATATAGGTGAAATCACCGGTTGTTTGTCCCTTACACTAATCTACGGATTAACCCTTTCGGCCATTTATACCAAATTCACCAACGCTCTGCGTCGTGAGGAAGAAGTCGATGAAGAGGAAATCTACAGTCATGCCACTTTCACACAGTTGAGCACAGATGTTTTGGTTAGGAGAACCCGGTTGAATTTCATGTTGAAGAATCATATGCCCTTAAAGGATTGGTATGACTTCTACTATGGGTGAAATGGCAAGCTTTCAACACTTAATGACATTTCTAATGTATGTGAATAAAGACAGCATATCTCTGTTGAAACGATGTTGCTTTATTAAACAAAATTGTTGAATGTACCTTATAAACTTGTGAAGCATGTTGTATTGGTTTAATGTGTATAGAAGTTGTAGCAACCAAGGGCCGTAGCCAGGACCGAACAGCACAGCACTTCTGAAAAACACGGTTGGTTGGTTGAAAATATCAGGCGTTTATTTAGCCAAACTACCAAACAAAACACAAAACTAACACAAATAGCTCAGCTTCTTTGTCGGTCTTGACTGGTCAGGCGGGTCTTGTCTCTACCTCCCACTCCTTACTGAAAAAAAAACACACAGGAGGAGTTTGGTTAGCTTACAAACCGTATCCACATCCTCCATCCAACTCATGAGCAGCACCTGTGTAGCTCGTTGTCTCCTGTTGTGGCGGCCTCCTCCTCATGATCTGACCCTGGGCTTGTCGGTGCCGCTCTCCGAGGTGCCTGTGGTTTCTACTGGGATGCTGTCCATGATGCTGGGCCCCTGGGTTGCTACAAAGTGTATACAGGTGTACAGATTTGTTAATTGTCTTCAAGTGGTATTAAACAAAATAGTTGAACAATCACCCGGGTCTTTATTGAACGTACCAAATAAACTCATAAAGAATGTTGTATTGGCCTAAGTAACATTCTACATTCCCAGTCATAAGGGCAATGGAGAATACTGATAGGTGGTTACCCCTAGAGGCATAGAGGATACAATGTAATCATGCAGCTCCTTAACCGCGTTCGACATGACAGCAGGGACAGGAGGGTTGGTGTTCGGACAGTATAATATCGGCTAGGAGTGTTGCAGCACCAGTGAATAACGCAGCTTAAACCTCTCACATCTGTAGACATGGTTGCAGATGAATGATGTTTCTAAGACTTAGATAGCGTTTACCCGAAGGTAGCACAAGGGTTAATGAACCCCCCTCCTCTAGTGCTACAATGTTGACTCTGAAATGGCTTCATTAAACCCACTATTGGAATTTACACTGGCTGTAATCCGGGGAAATAGTCCGTCCTCACAAACAAACACACCACACACACCTCCGGAATTAACATTTTCGTTTTGAAGCACAGTCTACCACTAGCTACCACACGGAGGAGCCGTTAACCCTCACGCTCTC
>JAMDYH010000705.1:0-13876 GCA_023658055.1 Thaleichthys pacificus | reverse complement strand
GTATGTTTAAAGAAGTTAGATTAACTGAAGTTCGGGAGGAAGATAGCGCACCAAGACTCCTCCTTCACTCCAATCAACTGATACGCATCAGCCCAGTTAAAGCACGGAGGAATGCGACCAAACCCAACTCCCCGTTTTCAATGACGAGTTCTGCATGAAGTCTCTTCCGTTCCTCTGGTCCTTGTGCTAGCATGTTATTGTTTGGCGTGCGTACATCTCGTTGCCTCGCTGTCTTCGCTGCTGCGTGTTTGCGTGTCTGCTGCTCCCGTTGCTGTTTCAACTCGTCGGCTCTTCGCCTCGTCTCCTGGCTCCCGCAGATCGCCTCCCGGCCCTGACGTCTACGGAGGAATGTACGTTCTGGACCTGTTCCCGTCGGACGACGAGTTCCCCTCCCGGCTGGAAAGGCGGTCCCGTCCCCGGCGTTCTGGCTGCGTCCCCGAGACCCCCGGTCGCTCCCCGTGTGGTGCTGCTCCGGGCTCCTCCGCCTCCCTGGGTCCCACGGCTCCACTTCCTGTTCCCGGGCGTCGGTTCTGCCGTCCTCCGAGGTCTCCGCCTCCTGGGCCTTCCGCTCGGGATCGCTCCCGGGCTCGGCGGCTGGCCCCGGACGGCCCCGCTTCCCTTCCTCCTCCAGCTTTTCACGCTGCTCTCCATCTCCTAGCCCCGCCCGCTCCGCGGTCCGCCACCTCGGACCTACCAGCGTAGCTGTCCGACTAGACCGTTGCCGGCCTGCAGCGCCTCCTCCGGGCTCGGGGGATCCGGTTTTCCCGGTCGGATCCGAAGGCTCGGCTCTTCTGCCTCTGCTTCGGGGACTCTGGGGGCCGGCGTGCCTCCCTGCTCCCACTCCCGCCCCGCCTCTCCCACTGCAGGGCGCTGGGCAGCGCCATTGTGGGTTCCTGCCTCTTGCCTCGCTCCCCTCCCCACCCCCCCCGTTCCCCTCCCTCCCTCCCTGCTCCTCCTGCCTGGCTTCGACTCCTGCCCTCGCCGACCTTCCTGCCCTGTCTGCGACATTCATCGCCTCCATGGGCTCTCCACCGGCTCTCTGCCCTGCGCCTGGCCCTGCCCCTGTCTGCTCTGGTCTGGCCCTGCCTCCTCCGGGCTGCGCCCCTCTAACTTTGCCCTGTGCCTTCCCTCCTGCAGGTGTCTCCGCTCCGGACATAATGCCCACCCCGGCTGCTGCCCTTCCCGTCGGCTCTTCGCCTCGTCTCCTGGCTCCCGCAGATCGCCTCCCGGCCCTGACGTCTACGGAGGAATGTACGTTCTGGACCTGTTCCCGTCGGACGACGAGTTCCCCTCCCGGCTGGAAAGGCGGTCTCGTCCCCGGCGTTCTGGCTGCGTCCCCGAGACCCCCGGTCGCTCCCCGTGTGGTGCTGCTCCGGGCTCCTCCGCCTCCCTGGGTCCCACGGCTCCACTTCCTGTTCCCGGGCGTCGGTTCTGCCGTCCTCCGAGGTCTCCGCCTCCTGGGCCTTCCGCTCGGGATCACTCCCGGGCTCGGCGGCTGGCCCCGGGCGGCCCCGCTTCCCTTCCTCCTCCAGCTTTTCACGCTGCTCTCCATCTCCTAGCCCCGCCGGCTCCGCGGTCCGCCACCTCGGACCTACCAGCGTAGCTGTCCGACTAGACCGTTGCCGGCCTGCAGCGCCTCCTCCGGGCTCGGGGGATCCGGTTTTCCCGGTCGGATCCGAAGGCTCGGCTCTTCTGCCTCTGCTTCGGGGACTCTGGGGGCCGGCGTGCCTCCCTGCTCCCACTCCCGCCCCGCCTCTCCCACTGCAGGGCGCTGGGCAGCGCCATTGTGGGTTCCTGCCTCTTGCCTCGCTCCCCTCCCCACCCCCCCCGTTCCCCTCCCTCCCTCCCTGCTCCTCCTCCCTGGCTTCGGCTCCTGCCATCGCCGACCTTCCTGCCCTGTCTGCAACATTCATCGCCTCCATGGGCTCTCCACCGGCTCTCTGCCCTGCGCCTGGCCCTGCCCCTGTCTGCTCTGGTCTGGCCCTGCCTCCTCCGGGCTGCGCCCCTCTAACTTTGCCCTGTGCCTTCCCTCCTGCAGGTGTCTCCGCTCCGGACATAATGCCCGCCCCGGCTGCTGCCCTTCCCGTCAGGCCCCTGCCCGCCCCTGCCTTCACGCTGGCCCCGGTGCCTCCCCCTGTCCGCCCCGTGGCCCTTTCTGCTTCCGGGCCTTCCCCCGTGTCTCCCTCCCTCTGGGCCGCGCCTGGCGGGTTCCTGCCTCTTGCTTTGCCCACGCCCCCCGTTCTCCTGCCCCGGCTGCTGCCGTCGCCGACCTTCCTGCCGTTGGTGGCGTTCGTCGCCTGCAGCTCCGCCCCCGGCCCTGTTCCTGCCCCTGCTTGCTCTGGTCTGGCCCTGCCTCCTCAGAGCTGCGCACCTCTCCCCCTGCCCTGTGCCTTCCCTCTGGCAGGTGGCCCCGCTCTGGCCATGCTGCCCGCCCCGGCTGCTGCCTTCCCTGTTGGGGCCCTGTCGCCCCTGCTTTCACTCTGCCCACGGCACCTCCCGTTGCCCCGTCTGTGGCCCCCTCTGCCTCCGGGCCTCCCCCCTGTGTCTGCCTCCCTCCCTCCGGGCGGCCGTCCCCCGGGTGATTACGTGGACCTGGCCGTCCTTCTCCTCCCGTCCCGGTTTGCTGCCCCCCGCACCGTTGCCGTGCCACGTGGCCCTGTTCTCCTCTGTTGTCGGCTTTCGTTGTCCGCCCTGCCCCCGCTCTCCTTCCCATCCGGTCCTGGCTCCCGCCTGGCCCCCTTTTCGCCTCCTCCGGCCCTCCTTTCCCTGCCCCTCCCTGCAGCCCCTCCCGTCCGGCCCCGTGGGCCCCGACCCTGGTGGTCCGTCACGATTTCGATGGCTGCTCCTTGTCTGCCTGCCAGAGCCTCCATGCATGCTCCTTCTGCGGCAGGACCCGCTCTCGCTCCCACGACCCGGCCGGCCTGCGGGCCTTGGGACCGCGTTGGAGGCCCTCCCGTCCGCCCGCCTTGCTGGGTTTCCTTGGGGTTCACTGGCAGGACTCAAACTGCTTGCCGTCCGCCTGGCATTGGATGCAAAAGCAGGCCGTGCATCTTCGACTGTTTCTTGAAGCACTCCGCTTGATCCTCCTCAACGAGTCCAGAAGTCCCCTCCTCCTTCATCTCCTGGACGACTTCCTCACTATCGGCCCCCCCTTCATCTGCACTGGCGCAAGGCCCCCACACCGCATCAGGCTTGGCTCTGCTACCAGCCTCAGTCTTGGCTCTACTATCAGCCTCCATTACACTGCATTAGGCTCGGCTCTGCTACCAGCCTCCTCCACCATCGGGCTTGGCTCTGCTACCAGCCCTGCTTCAATAAAAGCTATCCTATTCAATCGATGGTGTGATTACTGAACTTGTGAACCCTGTACAGGTGTCTGCCTGTCCTCCCTCCATCACATTCTCTCTGCCATCTCCAGACCAGACTACCTCTGTCCATATAAGGGCCTCAGCCTCTGCCTTACTGATAGACACCATCACCTCACCCCCCCCTCATCCCTGAGGGCCTGCTTAGCCAGACTGTCTGCACTCTGGAACCCACATCAGTTTTACCCACACCCCCATCCTAACCAGAACCACATACATCTTCATGGAGGCCCTGGTGGGTCCTCTGTCCACACCTTCCTGGAAACACACATCACTGATCACCTTCTTGCACGCGACAACCACTTAGACTCCACAAACCTGAATGTCTGCTAGTTTTCCAAACCATTCCCATACAACATCATGCAGACCTCCTCCACTACCTTCCTCCTTGTGAAGAACACAGTCTTTACCTTTTCAACTGAGAACTCTGAACTGGACTAACTAAAACTACGTGTTTGGGGGATATTTAAACAATGGCACCATGAAAAAAACAAAAAACAGTAGCAGTGTCATCTTTGATGTCTAAAACAAACATGATGTTATATGACATGAAACAAGGACAATTACTCACCTTCATGTAGAGCTGTGTTGAAGGATAGAGAATAAAAAGTTAAAACATCATCACAACAGAACGTATCAGTAAAGTATCAGTGTGTGTTGTTGTTAATCAATGATGATGAATAACATGATGATGTCAGTAACCAGATGGACAGAGAGTAAGGATATAACGCTGCTCTATGATATGCAAATGCTCTATGTTAACAGTCATCAGCATCAACATGTATCAGTGTTACGGTCTCCTCTCCCTGTCTGCTGTTTCTGTGTGTTTGTTTCAGTTGCAGGATGGCAGGCAGGGGGAGGAGCCATGATCACTGATGGGGAACATCTGTGCTGCACCTATATAAGCTGGACCTCTCCAGGAGATCTCTCTCCTTCATCACAACATTGATCATTGTTTTTGGCAACCCTTAATCTTGGTTCACACCTTACACCACCCTACACATGGAAACATTGACAAATCCACTCTATACAGTAGTGATTCCCTTGATTACCACACTAAACATTGACTTTTAAGTTCCTTTAGTTTAATAAATACTTTTGACACTGTAGGGCTGTTTTGGCAGCCCCTTTGTCACTGGTCACCCAGACACTCTTCTGGGACAGTCATTGATTTGCATGAATGCTAAAATGACAATCACACCTTAATGACACACCTCTGGAAAGGTGGTCTCAACAGTTGAAGAGGAAGGTGGACCGAGGAAGACTCTGAAATTATCATTAAAAGTTGTGTTCTTGTAAATATTGTTCTAAACAGCTTTTAATGTCATGTTTGATATGATTTTGTTTCTTATTTCATGTATTACATTCTAGAAATAATTGTTTTGCTGTAACATGTACATTTACAGGGTTTACAGAGTGTGTGCTTGCAGCAGACCAACATGTGTTTAACATATTCCCTTGTCTTGCAAGGGCACCACTTGGTCTGCTGCTGCCTTGATTAATGATCCAATTTGAATTTGTATGCGTTAGACAACTTTTCAGTCATGTGACCGGTGTCCCCATTTTAGTCAGGTTTGGGTGTATATAGGAAGAAGTTTTTACCAATAACTTTGAGTTCTGTTTACGATACAGCTCCGGTGCGTTAGGCGCCTAGTCTTCTTTTTGAGTTCTGTTTACGATACAGCTCCGGTGCGTTAGGCGCCTAGTCTTCTTTTTGAGTTCTGTTTACGATACAGCTCCGGTGCGTTAGGCGCCTAGTCTTCAGTGTGAACCGGTAGCCTTTGTTAACCATTGCTTTGAAGGTATGTTTTGTATTTGATGATATTTCATTATCATTGTATTGATTATCTTACTATTAGATAATAAACTATTATTGTGCATTTGAAGTTACTTGTTCTCCTTGAAACGTATCTATCACGCTACGGCGGTGAAAACTTTGATCTAGTCTGGTTGATGCGGCTAATACTGATTATAAACATAGACTTTTGAAGTAGGTTTTAACTTAAGGCCTCTGAGTCACTAACAGTGGATCTCCACGCGTCCGAAGGAATTGACCGGAGCCTCTGAGGGATTGGTTTACATACTAGGTCTACTATGGTGAAATCCATATTATAGTAATGATAAACGAATCGACTGATTAGTGAACACGCATACTTTAGGGTCGATGCTCTGATCAAGCAGACGATTTTGACCTACGACAGAGTTTCATGTCATTAACTGTTTAGCGCTCAAGGTATACAGGTGACGCGCTTGTGCACATTTCTAAAATTGGAGTCAGATATTAACGAGTCAATTATCTCCCTGAACATCTAACCAGAATTGAAGTGGGTTTCCCAAGCCGGGGACAAACACCAAGCGTCTCCGGCCTTATACGGATCTTCCCATACCTACAACGTCCACATTCCCACAACTTGTCTGACTGTTTGTCACCTCCCACTAGCATGGTTGTGACATCAGTGTAAGCTATGGCGTGTCATGTTAGTTCAACATATTCTTCACTAATATGTATCACTGCTAAGTGGTGTGAGCCTGTCTGTTCAAACACTGTGGATTTAAACAAGCTGAGAGTATAGAGTGGTTAGAATAGGCAGCATAACAAGCTGAGAGTATAGAGTGGTTAGAATAGGCAGCATAACAAAATGAGAGTATAGAGTGGTTAGAATAGGCAGCATAACAAGATAAGAGTCAAAAAACATTGAATGCTCTAACTCCTACTAAATGTTAAAGTCTAATTGTATCTGTGCAGACAGCGAGACTGGTGTCATAATTAATGTAAAGATGTTCATAATCAAGTTCTGTAGATGCAGAACAATGACCCTTGTGACAAGGGGGCCTTGTCAGCCATGGGCCTGGCAGCCCGTTGGCCTCGTTACCGACGCAAAGCCTCAACGAGGCACACCTGTTGCTCATCTAGCCCACTCCTGGTGAGTACAAAAGGGGACAAAAAGGGGTGATATGTTGGTTGATGTGGACATGTGCTCTGCTACACAGACTCGCCGTAAGGAGAGAAGGACCCTAACGGTGCGTTCACACTGCAGCGTTGTGTAACGCTCTGCACCGCTTGCCTTCCCACAGTGCACCATGCTCGGGGGCGTGTCAGACAGATGAATGCAGAGCTGGAGTTCTCTTAAGTCACTGTTGTAGTTCGTATAATGTCATGGCCAAGCGTGCAGACTTGGGTTCATGTACTCACAATATTGATCAAAATACCACTTTTACACAACATTTGTGTAAAACTACCAAATTTTTACTAGTGCAAGATTACAGTAGAGTAAATGTTACGCCACCGTCACTCAACCAGTCGTTTGTAGGCTGGGCTAGCGAGCTAGCAGTGGCACAGAACGGTCACGTAATGTGACCAAACTGAATTCAAAAGTATAAAAACACACTAGGGACACTGACAACATCGGCAACCCTGCACCATGCATTATTAGTTTAATGTAATCTTTAAATTCAGGCTTGTCACATTAGTAACTTTGTTCTGAACAGAACTGGGTGTGCAGACCCATACGAAAAGTTTCTCCTCCATCTTGAAATTGTAAAACCTAGAAATGTTTACCATGAGCAACAGTTGCTACTTTACAAGAAACCAATCCGATTGGCCAACGCTAGCGTTTTCACGCTCCTCATTTACATAAAGTTGAGAAAATCCAACGTGCAACGCTCCGCTCCGCTCGCCTTCCCACAATGCCCTACGCGAGCATCAACGCCTGGTTTCATTGAAAATGAATTGGAAGCCGACGCCCCGCGCCGCCCGCTCCGCTGCAGTGTGAACGCACCGTAACGATTGAGCCAGGAGGGCCAGAGGCAAAGACACGTGAAGACCGAAGAGACACGCCAACATAGATTTCTCAGTTTCCTTAGTACTGTTTTTGAAGGTACCAAAAGGTGCTATTAAAACCCTTCAGCTTACCTTCTCTCTCAGCGAGTCTGTCTCAGTGCTTCACACCCTCCCTGGGTCATAAACCCACACATAGATGACCTGACAAATGTCCCCTCCTCTATCTGACCTCCTGTAGTCTCTCAGCCTCAGAGACAAGTTGCCTCTCCTCAGAGACAAGTTGCCTCTCTCCAGCTCCTGGGTGACCAGACTCACTCTGCCCTCATAGCCCCTCCCCTCTATCACCTGGCCATTCTTATACAGGTTAAGTACTGGTCTGACTTGTACCTGAAATGGAGTTAGGCATGAAAGGGTTAACTAAAGTTTGGGAGGAAGGTGGCACACCAAGACTCCTCCTTCTCCAATCAAACTGATACGCATCAGCCCAGTAAAGCACGGAAGAATGCGACCAAACTCCCCTTTATCAATAAGAGTTCTGTATAAAGTATATTCCGTTCCTCTGGTCCTTGGGCTAGCATGTTGTTGTCATTTCGTCGACTTTGCGTGTACGCCGCTGTTGCCGTCGCCCTGCCTGCCCGCCCACCCGTCTGCCTGCCTGCCCGCCTGCCTGCGTCTGCTGCTCCCGCTCCGCTCCGCCTGTCCTGCTCTCCCCGTCTCCCGGCTCAGGCTGTTCGCTTCCCGGCCTCGTCTTCCGCGGTGGGGATGGACCTCCTGGACCTCCGCCCTCCAACGACGAGTTCCCTTCCCGGCTGGAGAGGCGGTCCCGCCCGTGGCGTTCTGGCTGCGTCCTCGGGGCCCCCGGCCGCTCCTCGAGCGGTGCTGCTCCGGGCTCCTCCGCCTCCCTGCTCCTCCTGCCCTGGCTTCGGCTCCTGCCCTCGCCGACCTTCCTGCTCTGTCCGCAGCGTTCATCGCCTCCATGGGCTCTCTGCCCTGCGCCTGGCCCTGCCCCTGCTTGCTCTGGTCTGGCCCTGCCTCCTCCAGGCTGCGCCCCTCTAACCTTGCCCTGTGCCTTCCCTCCTGCAGGTGTCTCTGCTCCAGACATGATGCCCGCCCCCGCTGCTGCTCTTCCCGTCAGGACCCTGCCCGCCCCTGCCTCCACCTTCACGCTGGCCACGGCGCCTCCCCCTGCCCGCCCCGCGGCCCCCTCTGCCTCCAGACCTTCCCCTGTGTCTCCCTCCCTCCAGCCAGCCATCCTCCAGGGTGATTAGGTGGACCTGGCCGACCTTCTCCTCCCGTCCCAGGTCTCTGCCCCCCGCACCATCGTCGGGTCCTGTAGCCCCGTCCTGCTCCACCACCCTGAACCCGCCCGGCGACGGGAGCTCACGGCAGCCGAGTTCTCTTACTCGTTCTCCCTGTTCCGGGTCGTCGTCTGTTCCTCCTTTCCCGGGCGCCGGGCAGAGCTGGACGACTATCTCTCCCTCATCCTGCAGCTCGCCCTACGGTTCGGGGGCTCCGGGTTTTACACGTATCACGTCCGGTTCTCCTCCGAGGCCGCGGGGCGGCTCCAGCAATTCAATGAGGCCACCTACTGGGGCTCGCTGGACTATGAAATCTATTGTGGCGTTTTGGCTGCCCGGTCCGCCCTGCCCTGCTCCCTGTGTGGCGCTCCTTCCCACCCGTCCCTGGAGTGCACGGTCGCGGCCCGCCCGGCCCCTGAGCCTGGCCCCCGGCCCCCCGCCAGAACGCTTCTTTTGCAAGTTGCTCTCCGGTTCCCCCTGTACAGCCATCTCCCACAGTCAGACCTCCCTCCTTATGAAAGGCCTTAAGCGCCTAGATCCCCGCTCTCCTTCCGCACGGCTCCCGCTCACTGCCGACCTGCTAGCCGCCTGCATACACACACTGCGCACTGGCTACTCCTCCCCTTCCACCGATTCCCCCCTAGAGGCCATGTTCCTCCTGGCCTTCAGCTTCCTTAGGTGCTCACAATTGACCTCCTGTAGTCTCTCAGCCTCAGAGACAAGTTGCCTCTCTCCAGCTCCTGGGTGACCAGACTCACTCTGCCCTCATAGCCCCTCCCCTCTATCACCTGGCCATTCTTATACAGGTTAATACACTCTGTCCATCAAACTACAGCGAGATCAAAGCTCCCTCTAAACTGATCAGAACATGATAGTATGTTTTAATGGAGTTAGATTAACTGAAGTTCTGGAGGAAGATAGCGCACCAAGACTCCTCCTTCACTCCAATCTGATACGCATCAGCCCAGTTAAAGCACGGAGGAATGCGACTAAACCCAACTCCTCGTTTTCAATGACGAGTTCTGCATGAAGTCTCTTCCGTTCCTCTGGTCCTTGTGCTAGCATGTTATTGTTTGGCGTGCGTACATCTCGTTGCCTCGCTGTCTTCGCTGCTGCGTGTTTGCGTGTCTGCTGCTCCCGTTGCTGTTTCAACTCGTCGGCTCTTCGCCTCGTCTCCTGGCTCCCGCAGATCGCCTCCCGGCTCTGACGTCTACGGAGGAATGGACGTTCTGGACCTGTTCCCGTCGGACGACGAGTTCCCCTCCCGGCTGGAAAGGTGGTCCCGTCCCCGGCGTTCTGGCTGCGTCCCCGAGACCCCCGGTCGCTCCCCGTGTGGTGCTGCTCCGGGCTCCTCCGCCTCCCTGGGTCCCACGGCTCCACTTCCTGTTCCCGGGCGTCGGTTCTGCCGTCCTCCGAGGTCTCCGCCTCCCGGGGCCTTCCGCTCGGGATCGCTCCCGGGCTCGGCGGCTGGCCTCTTGCCTGGCCCCACTCCCCACCCCCCCCCCTGTTCCCCTCGCTCCCTCCCTGCTCCTCCTGCCTGGCTTCGGCTCCTGCCCTCGCCGACCTTCCTGCTCTGTCCGCAGCGTTCATCGCCTCCATGGACTCTCCGCCGGCTCTCTGCCCTGCGCCTGGCCCTGCCCCTGCTTGCTCTGGTCTGGCCCTGCCTCCTCCGGGCTGCGCCCCTCTAACCTTGCCCTGTGCCTTCCCTCCTGCAGGTGTCTCTGCTCCAGACATGATGCCCGCCCCGGCTGCTGCTCTTCCCGTCAGGACCCTGCCCGCCCCTGCCTCCACCTTCACGCTGGCCACGGCGCCTCCCCCTGCCCGCCCCGCGGCCCCCTCTGCCTCCAGACCTTCCCCTGTGTCTCCCTCCCTCCGGCCAGCCATCCTCCAGGGTGATTACGTGGACCTGGCCGACCTTCTCCTCCCGTCCCAGGTCTCTGCCCCCCGCACCATCGTCGGGTCCTGTGACCCCGTCCTGCTCCGCCACCCTGAACCCGCCCGGCGACGGGAGCTCACGGCAGCCGAGTTCTCTAACGCGTTCTCCCTGTTCCGGGACGTCGTCTGTTCCTCCTTTCTCCGGGCGCCGGGCGGAGCTGGACGACTATCTCTCCCTCATCCCTGCAGCTCGCTCTACGGTTCGGGGGCTCCGGGTTTTACACGTATCACGTCCGGTTCTCCTCCGAGGCCTGCGGGGCGGCTCCAGCAATTCAATGAGGCCACCTACTGGGGCTCGCTGGAACAATGAAATCTATTGTGGCGTTTTGGCTGCCCGGTCCGCCCTGCCCTGCTCCCTGTGTGGCGCTCCTTCCCACCCGTCCCTGGAGTGCACGGTCGCGGCCCGCCCGGCCCCTGAGCCTGGCCCCCGGCCCCCCGCCAGAACGCTTCTTTTGCAAGTTGCTCTCCTGGTTCCCCCTGTACAGCCATCTCCCACAGTCAGACCTCCCTCCTTATGAAAGGCCTTAAGCGCCTAGATCCCCGCTCTCCTTCCGCACGGCTCCCGCTCACTGCCGACCTGCTAGCCGCCTGCATACACACACTGCGCACTGGCTACTCCTCCCCTTCCACCGATTCCACCCTAGAGGCCATGTTCCTCCTGGCCTTCAGCTTCCTTAGGTGCTCACAATTGACCTCCTGTAGTCTCTCAGCCTCAGAGACAAGTTGCCTCTCTCCAGCTCCTGGGTGACCAGACTCACTCTGCCCTCATAGCCCCTCCCCTCTATCACCTGGCCATTCTTATACAGGTTAATACACTCTGTCATCAAACTACAGCTACATCAAAGTTCCCTCTAAACTGATCAAAACATGATAGTATGTTTTAATACATGTTAGAGGACAGCCTAGATGCATACTTTCTTTGCCAAATATCTTAAATGTGAGAGTTTATAACACATTGTATTCATCCTCTCCTTATTAGGGTCCTTCTCTATGTGGTGTTGTACCAGGGAGCAGGTTCAAGTGCAGATTAGCAGCACAGCTTATTATGGGATACATCAGAATAATACTGTGAGTGTATCTCTGCTCACAGGTTTGACCATGAAGGGAGAGTTTTCAGATATTGAAATAATGGTACCTGATGAAACTTAAAAGAAAACAATAGCAGTTTCATCTTTGAAGTCTGAAATGTATTGGTACATTCTTAACCCATGATGTTGTATGTCATGAAACAGATATATGAAATTACTCACCTCGTTCTGAAGTTGTGTAGAAGGATATGAAATAGAAAGTTAAAACATCATTAAAACAGAACACATCAGTATACTGTGCGAGTTCATCTTAAACATTGATGATGAATAACATGGTAGTGTCAGTAACCAGATTTGTTGAAAACAAGGAAGCTCTATGAGATGCAGCTGCTGTATGTTAATGGTCCTACATCGACATACATCCGTGTAATCTATGGCGCTATGAGTTGCATGTTTTTTTCAACATGTTCTTCACTATGCACCACTGCTAAGTGATGTGAGTCCTGATGTCATCAAACACTGTAGATATATACAAGCTTAGAGTATAGAGTGGTTAGAATGGGCAGCATAACCAGCTAACCACCACTAATGCTCCAACTCCTACTTACATTTGAAAGTATAATTGTATTTGTACATGCTAGATAGACTGTGTCGTCATAGTTCATGTAAAGATGTTCATAATTATGTTCTTTACCGATAGAACAATGATCCTCCCTGGACCACAAACCCACACTACGATGACCTGACAGATGTCCACTCCTCTATCTGACCTCCTGTAGTCTCTCAGCCTCAGAGACAAGTTGCCTCTCTCCAGCTCCTGGGTGACCAGACTCACTCTGCCCTCATAGCCCCTCCCCTCTATCACCTGGCCATTCTTATACAGGTTAATACACTCTGTCCATCAAACTACAGCTAGTCAAATGTTCCCTTTAAACTGATCAGAACATGAGTGTGCTGGTTCTCTTCCCCATGGCCTTCCAAGTTCCCTTCCTGCCCTTCTCCTTCACTGACCCCCTCATCCGCACTTCACGAGGTCTACCCCATCATCATCGCCGCCCTCCTCTGGGGCCATGAATGGTCAAGCCAATCCATCCTCATCCACTCCGATAACACTGCCGTCGTCTCCTGGATCAATAAAGGCCGATCAGACTCCATCACCGCCATGCCCTTCATCCGCCGCCTCACTTGGCTTTCAGTCACACATCAGTTCAGAATCAGAGCCGCTCACATCCCCGGTCACCACAACACCATTGCTGACTCCCTCTCCCGTCTCTCCCTCCACAAATTCAGACGCTTGGCCCCAGAAGCGGACCCCCTTCCCACTCCGGTCCCTCCGTTTTCCTGTACAACCTTCCCATGACGGCACCCCTCCACGACCTTCACCTCCACACCCAAGAGGCCATCCTCCAAGGTCTGTCCCCCCAGTACACTCTCCACCTACTGGACAGCCTGGAAGTGCTTCAAGTCCTTCCACACTGCTCACCACCTTCCCCTCATTCGACCTCCTTTCCATCACCAGCTTCATCTCCTACGCTCACACGCACCTCTCCATCTGCACTTCCACCATCCACGTGTACCTCAGTGGCATCAACTTCTTTTGCAAGTTGCTCTCCGGTTCCCCCTGCACAGCCATCTCCCACAGTTAGACCTCCCTCCTTATGAAAGGCCTTAAGCGCCTAGATCCCCGCTCTCCTTCCGCACGGCTCCCCCTCACTGCCGACCTGCTAGCCGCCTGCATACACACACTGCGCACTGGCTACTCCTCCCCTTCCACCGATTCCACCCTAGAGGCCATGTTCCTCCTGGCCTTCAGCTTCCTTAGGTGCTCACAATTTACTTCCACCTTTGACCCCTCTGCTCACCCATGCATCTCCGACATCACGCTACACTCCCCAGACACGCTCATCTTCACCCTGAAACGCAGCAAAACAAATCAAAGCGGGCCAGCCGTTCCCATCTTCCTCTTCCTCCTCAACTCTCCCCTCAGCCCCTATGAGTCTCTGCATAACCTGGTTCTTTCCAAGTCAGGAAGTCATGCCCTCCCCTCCAGCCCACTATTCACCACGGAATCAGGTCGCCTCCCGATTCTGGTTCCACCATCATCTCCGCCTCATCCTCGTCACATCAGGTACAGTAACGACCCTTCGCTTTACTCAGCACATTCTTTCAGGATCGGTGCGGCCTCCTCGGCTTCCAGCCAAAGCGTGGCCGACCACACCATCCAGCTCCTGGGTCGCTGGTCCTCCCAGGCATACCGCTCGTACGTCAGGACCAACCTCCCTGACCTTCACCACACTCAGGCTGGCATCAGCCTCGCTGCAGCCCGCTGGGTGAGTCTGTTCCTTTTGGGGATCTGCTTGAGCTGCTGCTCGGCCGTGACCCACTAGGACTCTCTGCCACACCCCGAGTTCAATGCCTGGTAACTATGCATGCACCCTTCACATCATCATCATCATTCATTCTGCACAT
>JAMDYH010000704.1:0-13973 GCA_023658055.1 Thaleichthys pacificus | reverse complement strand
ATAATGCTATAGTATTTTTGTTCACATGCATACATAATAGAAAACGTGAACTTGTGCCATTTGCTAAAATACGTGTTTACATTTACATTTATGCATTTAGCAGACGCTTTTATCCAAAGCGACTTCCAAGAGGAGAGCTTTACAAAAGAGCATATAGGTCACTGATCATAACAACGAGATAGCCCCAAACATTGCGAGCAGCCAAAACATGAAGCATACATTGTGAAAAACCAAATAAGTGCCAAAGAGAAGAACCATAAGAGCATGCAGTTAAGCAAGTTACAATTTAAACAACATGAAGCTCAAAAAGTGCAAGAGTGTACCTGTAGAAAAGAAGACAAAACAACAATCAACAGTAAAATATTCACAGCGAGTACAAGAATTTAAAACCGTCACAACTAACCAACAAGAGCAACAAGTCTCTCAATACGAGTCATTGTGATCCTGGAGGAAACTAACATCAGGTCCAGCCAAGCATTCCTAAGTGCCGTTGTACTCCCGGAACAAGTGCGTCTTGAGCCTTTTCTTGAAGGTGGGGAGACAGTCAGTGTTCATTCGTAGTCTACTCTGTGCATTGTGATAAAGAGTATTCATACTTGAATTAATCATTTAAGGACAGTGCGAGTAGGCTTTCTACTTTCAAATAGTTCATTTCAATTAATCTCGAACTTCTGGCATCTCCAGTTGATGTTAGTGTTCCAAAGTTTGTTGTCACACCCTACACTCACGTACATGCACGCCCGCCACCCCTTGAACACAAGTACCAGCACACGCGCACACACACACGCACACAAGAAGAAAACGAAACCGAGGCCAACGTACACCAAACTGCAAGTGATGTACGGATCCTCCTAACGAATTCTGTTTTTTCTTGAGAGAGACAGACTTGAGAGATGCGGTGTTGGGGAGACGGCTCCAACGGGCAGTTTGGCCGGTCAGCGAGGCAGAGTGTGTTCTCTCCCTCTGCAGGGCCCATCTCCGTGAAGACGAGACAGATTTCATGCGGGGAACAGTATACTCTGTTTCTCCTGGAAGATGGAACTGTTTTGTCATGTGGTCACAATTCAAAGGGGCAGCTTGGAAGACAGAAAGATCAGGATTCTAAATCACCTGGGGTCTCATTTATAAAACTGTGCGTAGGATTCTTACTAAAAGTGTACGTGCGCCCAAAAGCCTAAAATGGCGTACGCCAAAAAAAAATCAGATTTATAAAACCGTGCCTACGCACACCTGTAAGCAATGTTCCCTTTATAAATCACAGACTACCCACAAGTGTGCGTACGTGAATCTGCATTTTACCCCGCCCTAAACACGCCCATTTTTGACCATAAATGGTCAATGCAAAGCACCTCATGAATGACCCTGGCATGCGATTCTTCTTTACGGTGAACCATGGCGCATGACAACTTCTCAGACACTGTTAGCCTATTGGCGGAGGCCCGAAAACCACATTATTTGGTGGCCGGTGGATCACCAATAAAAAAAACAGTGCGAGTGGCGTCAACTGTGCCAGTGATACCGCGAGTCGAGATACAATTCAAGTTCAATAACAAAAGCGTTTTGTTATTGAACAGTAGTCTATTGAAGTCTGGACTGATAACGAGGAGTGTAGCGATTGCGCGGGAGCTTAGCGACTGTATTTCCAGTTTTTGACATATGATGATATATATGCACAGTATTAAATAAATATATTTAGTTATACAATGTGTTCTGCAGTTATCTAAAGGTAGGATATGTGATGTTATCCTGTATTCCATGCAGTCAGGCTCGGGAATCTCCCCCTCCTACATCCCGTAGTGGACAATCTGATGGTGAGACATACAGCGCTGAATTTTTATTTAAAATTTGAGTTGGATTGTACAAGGTGTTTATGGAACAATTATCACTCAGTACAAGCGCAAATAACACTGCTGGATTTAATCTTCATGATAATGATGAAATCGAGTGAAAATCGTGTGTGAGGAAAACAAAATATATTAATATTACGAGTAATGTTCTTCCCACATTCACTTTCTGCAGTCTGACTACAGTACGGTCATCTGCGTCGCCAATTCCAACTGTTTCCAAAATGTGCGTAGGCCTACGGGAGGGTCAGAGTTTGCGTGGAGGACCGCACATTCTCCCGTCAAGTTTGTTTTTTATAAATCACAACCTTTGCGTGGAAAGTGGCGTACGCACATTTTCAGTCCCGTTTTGTGCGTACGCAAGCTTTATAAATGAGACCCCTGGTGAGATGTTTCTCAAAACTAACTATAAAGACGCGACAAAGTGTGATTACTTAAAAAGTATAGTTTATTTGACAAATTAAGTGAAATTCTTGCTTTGACAGCCAACTGCGTATTTAGAAAACATTTAATTATACTTAAGATATTATATTATCTTTTAATATACACTATTGTATCAATGTAATATAATTATGTAACTTGTACAATTACAACATGACAACATGTTTTGGGAGTTAAGCTTAAGTTTCGTTTCGTCCTGGAAAGATGAGATAACGAGTTACGACGTCATCATAACTCTGATGGATGGCTGACTATATTCTTCACCAGTATTTACAGTAGTATGGGCTGTAAATGTGTCTTTATGTGTGTGTGTGTACGTGTATGTATGTGCGTGCCTATGTATGTGTGTATGTGTGTGTGTGTCTATGTGTGTGTGTGGGCTGCAGGACGCGTGGAGGGTCTGGGTGGTGTGGTGAGTGTCGCATGCGGTCGGGACCACAGCGTGGCGGTGCTGTCCTCAGGGTCGGTGCTCTCCTGGGGGGCTGGAGGAGCAGGACAGCTGGGCATCGACACCTCCACCCCCCCCTCAGCCCCCAGGCCCCGGTACTCACTGCTGCTCTGCTGCTAGCTAGCATCACTGAAGACACTCAACCTCCCACCACTCCTCCTTTGTTAAGAACTAATCACGATTAAGAGAATGTTGTTGATTTACTATATGAACCCCAGGGGGGACGTGTGTGGGAAACATAAGATTTGTCCCCTTCAGTATATCACTATTATTACACACAGTATTTTCAATACTAATAATATACAATGAAGGCACTTGTGCTGATTATAGACACATAATAAGCGTTTTTTTAAGTTAACGTACTCTATGTGTTACAGCACAACCTTTGGTGTGTTCCCCCCAGGAAATACTCTTGAGAACATGTGAATGTAACTGTGCCCCTCAAAGTTGATATCAGATTTTCATCCCTGATATGAAAGTTATCTAATTTGTGATGACTCTCCTGTAGGCCAGTACCTTTTCCTGATCGAATCCAGGTGGTTCAGGTAGCCTGTGGTGACACCCATTCCCTGGCCCTGACGTCAGGTAGAGACCCACACAGATGACATCCTTTATGTTTGTCAGTCGCTACTTGTCACCTGGACTGACTTATCAAATCACAAATGTTAAATTATTGCAAATTATTATTATTATAATTTTTACTATTATTATAAAGTCACTGTGATTATTATTATTATTACCATACTTCTAAATCAAAAGCTTACTCTGCACCTGTGCAGGTGGAGATGTGTATTCCTGGGGTCTGAACAGCCACGGCCAGCTGGGCCTGGGGAAGGCCGTGTCCCTGCAGCCCTTCCCCGCCAAGGTGCGCTCCCTGACTGGGGTGCCCGTCACCCAGGTGGCAGCCGGAGGCACCCACACCCTGGTCCTCTCCCTCCCAGGCCTGGTCTACTGCTGTGGGGCTAACCGGGCGGGGCAGCTGGGCCTCAACAGGGTGGACGAGAAGGGTACAGAACCCCCCCCCCCCCAATTTAGCAGTTTAACATTAGAATGTTGACAAAATAAAAACTGTATCCTCTGCCCCCCTCGTGCTACTCCACTGGAGACCAAACGGGGATCTACGTGTGTGTTACCTGAGGGTTATGGATCTACGTGTTACCTGTGTGTTACCTGAGGGTTATGGATCTACATGTTACCTGTGTGTTACCTGAGGGTTATGGATCTACGTGTTACCTGTGTGTTACCTGAGGGTTATGGATCTACATGTTACCTCTGTGTTCTGGCAGGGCGCTTCAACGTGTGTGAGATTCCTGCACTCAGATCTCTGGGGATCAGCTTCATCAGCTGTGGAGATGCCCACACTGCCGTCCTGACCAAGGTACCCTCACACACACACACACACCTCCACCTAGGGCTGAACGAAAAATAAGCGAAAAATAAGCTAATTGCGATTATTTTGACTAATATTGCGATTTAATATGCGATTATTATATGATTTATTCTTAATAAATATAGATGTATACTACTGATCTCCAGTCAGCAACATAACACACAAAGTTCCGAAAAATTAAGGAAAACATACCGCCTAGGCTGTACCTCCGAAAATATTTTGGTAAATCAAAGCTAAACGTAGGCTATGTGGGTTGCACTTTCTTAACTAAAGCTAGCTGGCTACCGTTTTGGGGGAAAAACTTGCGCTGTGGAGACCGTCGGAAATATTTAGAACTCACGCATCTAAAGGTTAAATCTTAAAAGAAAAAGAAACACTGTCTGAACATTTCTGATCCAGTCAGTAGCCTAACAGAAACATAATGGCACTGACAGCCATAGTGATCCTACTGTATGTGTATCACCGAGGGGCATCATATCTTTCGTGATGACCGCTGTTACTGCTTGAGTATTTTCATCCATGAATATGGAGTTAGGCTTTGAAACATTTCTATCAGTGATCCTGTCGGGTGTTATTTGGCTTAGGCTATTTGACACACTGGTGTTCAGCATTTTAGCTATGCATCGTACATGGCTTTGTGGTGTTTTTTTAGGGCCGAATTAGGTTGGTGGTGTTACCCCGTGAGGTAGCAACGTGTCAGGTTTTGTCGAGCCTGAGGCCATCGTACAGGTCAAGGTAAAGTGTAACGTTCAAAGTTGATCCTTCGTCTGCAAACTGCGTTACTCTTGCGTGTCACATGACCAAAGTAAAAATCGCAGCCTTTGCGACTACAAAATATCGTTTTGTCACATCGCGATATTATCGGAAATGCAATTAATCGTTCAGCCCTACCTCCACCCCACATGCTCACACTTCCGTCCTGACCAGTTTCTTTGCTTTGGAAAGAAGCATCTGCTAAAAAACAATTACATCACAAAGTATTCTGCAGAACCCAAGACAAAACACTCTATACTGACAAATAATTCTTATAGCCAATGATTTAGGCATCGTCCCCTCACATGTCCGTGTGTTTCTGGTCACTAGAACGGACAAGTTTTCAGCTTCGGAGAGGGGAGCAGAGGTCAGCTTGGTCACAACTCCACAGCCAATGAGCAGAGCCCTAGACTGGTGGAGGGCCTGGGGGGAGTGGCCTCACAGATCACCTGTGGCAGGTGATGTCAAACTGCATAGCTGTCACTCAAACTACCTAGCTATCTTTTGACTCAGGAAGTGCTCCTCTAATGTGGAATTTGATTTCAAAATCAGATGTTTTTTTTTCTGTACAGTACCGTGCTATTGTCAGTTGTTGTGATCTAAATAAGCAGGTTCCTAAGGTGTAGCAATATCTTTAAATTGTACATAAATACTCCCCGTATTAAAGTGTTGATATGATGTAAGTATATTCAACCCTTCTCGTGTTTTCATCCCTATGGCCCTTCACAGCCACCATACCCTGGTGCTGGAGTCCTCAGGCCACCTCTGGGCCTTCGGTAGTGGGGTCAAAGGTCAGCTGGGGACAGGAAGTCCACAGGATAGCCTGCAGCCAATGGCAGTGCAGCTACCCAGGGTCCCAGGAGAGCCAACTACACCCAAGAGTAAGGATTAGTAATGTAGCACCGAAGCAATGACACACAATATATTATATTAACTATATTACAATAACACACAATATATATAACTATATTACATTAATGGAATACTGTCCATAATGGAACAAGGAGGACAAAATACATGTGGAACACTTTGTTCGAATGACCGACTTACTGTAAGATGTTGTATCGCTGCTTCTTTCTATATCTAACAATGTGTATAACATGTACATTTTATTTTATTTGAGCAGGTATGACAATAACTGCTGGTTGGAATTCCAGCTTCGTTTACACAGCAGCAACAACGGTAACATAACTAATTTACAATTCCAGACATGGCTTTAAGGTATACAGGTTGCATATGATGTTCATAAAATTACATATTTAAAAGATATAGATCAGCGATTCCCAACCTGTGGGCCGCGGCCCTCTAGTGGTCCGCTAGGGTAATACAGGAGGGCCGCCAAACCAATGAACAATGCACTATTTATATTGTTGATAAATGATCATTAACATTTTTACTAATTTTAAAATGAAATTTTGTCTTGAATTCATCATGACCGAAAAGGCCAATAGTTACGCTTGGCACATTGACGAAAGACCAACTGACATTTCCGCCTTAACTTGCATAAGCCCACTGCAATACACTATGCACGCATCACTTCCGCATATTGCATAAGGCTGGTAAACAACTTCCGGAAGCGAGCAGTTACTTAGTTTTCAAACACAAAAGGCCGTTTTGTAGAGTTCTGATTGTCTTCCTAAAATGACAATCAACATGTACATAGGAGTCTATGTTGCTGCGTATCAAGCAAGAGGGAAAAGGGGTTCAAATTGTAATTTTTTAGCTACATCCACGATTACGAACTTTATGTTGATCTATCTCACATAGTAAAAGTAGCTAGTGCTAGCTAGGCTAGCTGTAGCTATCTAGGATTTGAGCTGTAATGTTAGCTAGACTAGGTAGCTAACACATTTTTGCTACATTATAATGTACTCAATTATCTGTCAGCTAGTCGTTAATATTAACACATAGATAATTGTTCTGTCATATTGGTTCCCTATGGGTAATGTAATATAATGTATTTCTCCGTTTCTAACAAAAACCTGGAAAACGGGAGAGATCTCTGTGTAGTGAGGGCGACCTGTTATTGGTTGATGAAAAAAAGCGAGAAGCCAAACAATCTGAGTGTAGGGTTAATAGCAGATCAATAAATAAGGATTATAAACCTGTTCAGGTTATTAAAAGTCACGTTTCTAACTTCACCGGAAGTTCTAAACCTGGCCTGGCTGTGGTAGTTACGCAGGTTACCTCTCTTTACAATGTGTGCTTCCTGTGGCACTGATGAACACTTTGTCTTCTTTGATCACTCAAATAAATGTTGCCGTGAAAGCGAACTGTTTGGCTCCCCTGGTTTTGTTTAACGTGTGACAAGCGCGAATTAAGCAGACAGATGTGTTGGGCGGCCGCAAAAATATTTGAGCTATGCAACTGGGCCGCAAATTGGAAAAGGTTGGGAATGGCTATAGAGTAATTGATTTGGTAGGTACATGATTTGTAATAAAGGACGTTTATGCTTTGGTCACATGATCATTGTAGGGTTCTGGACCAAAGGGCATACATGGACGCTTAGATGAGGACAAGTTGCAACAATGGCGGTCGATGCAAACTGGCAATAAACAGGCACAAGGGTATTTTAGTTGTCTTATCTAATATTTTAATATTATGTACAATATAAAATATACCTGTTATCATACTGTGCTGTCAGATTTCATTTAATTTTTTACAATATTTTTTACCCAACAGACAGATATCTTTGATGTTTTCAACAAGCGCAAGTCTTGTTGCAAGTTTCACAAAACTCAAGTGAGATAATGTTTTTATTTTAAATCAAGACCGATTTGAATCAATTACAGGATTTGTGTAAAGGATTCCCATTGTGTTTTTTAACTGATTCTGTGGTGTATCTCTGAAAGCAGCCAGTCTAAGTCAGGGATGACTCTGACCGTGGACACAGACGCTGCTAACCAGGCTCTGGACCAGCTGCTGAGTACGCCCTGGGCTAAACAATCAGTTAAGAGCAGCTTCTAACAAAACAAACACTAACTGAGAAGCAGGATTTGTATTCTTGGTGTTACTTGACTGTTGGCACCAAAACACTGTTAGAACTACACCCTCCTGGTCCTTGATCTTCTGCTGTAGTTTCCCAAGCACTCTTCATACACGCTTTAGATGAATGCGTCTGCTAATGGAATAAGATGTCAGATGTTCCCTGCAGGTGGACCTGACTCAGCTGGTGGGGGATCTTTGCCTCTCCAGCTCGGTGCTGAAGTCACCAGAAGTGTTCCTGCTGCTGCCTCTGTGTCCTCCGCTGCACCAGGACCAGAGCGTCCTCTCCCTGGTCATTCCCCTGGCTGTGGCGCTCTCACTACTCAACCACACGGCCATGCAGACGCTGAGTGAGTGACTGGACTCTCAAAGATACCACATCCTAGTTAAGAGTGGGTCTAGTAGTGTTGTCAGTTCAGTGTTACATCGGAATCAACCGAAAATGACTTCAGGAGAGGAAATTATAGTCTAGAAAATGGCCAGTATCTGAGCTATAATTGGACACAAGTCATGGTGACATGGCAGAAAATTGTTATTTCAAACTGGACCAAAGGACAAGTTAACAAATTCGGGACCTCACACCTCCAGTGATTGAAGGCACCTGGTCTCCAACATGACCGTGGATTAAAGGTTTACCAGTTTGTTACTAACTAAACTAAACAACTAGATGTGTCCACCACTCATCATTCACCCCTTCTTTCAAGGCTTTTCACAAACCATAACTTACCACATGAAACGTTGTGTTATTGTTTAGAGGACTGGCTGGGCAAGATGTCTGCCAGTGTGCTGACCAAGCACATCCAGCTGTGGAAACACACCCTGAGCTTCCTGCTCCGCTGTGGCCTTCTGAACACCCACAACCCGGGGGTGAGGCTGGTGCTGCTGGCTCTCAAACACCTCTACAGGGTCAGTAGCTCAGCTGCCAGCCAGTCTCAAACACCTCTACAGGGTCAGTAGCTAAGCTACCAGCCAGTCTCAAACACCTCTACAGGGTCAGTAGCTAAGCTACCAGCCAGTCTCAAACACCTCTACGGGGTCAGTAGTTCAGCTGATCAATTAGAGATAGGCATTGGATCTTTTTATGGTAACTACCAAACAAACAGTACATGCTTGGATTTGATCAATTGGAGATGGGATTGAATATTTTCTGTTAATTGTAAAATGCCTTAATCAATATTAGTGATTCATTATAGTAAAAAAGGATCTATTTATGATGGAACGTTTGTTGGTTTTAAGGCAAACAAAAGGGCAGCAAAATCGCAGAGAATTCCCATCAGCTTCTTCTATGTGGATGAGATAGCCAGTCACGTTGATCTGCATAAGGATGTTATGCTGTGGCATTCATGTTCCACTGCAGAGGTAAGAAAATAATGTTTGAGGAGCAACTAAATATCTTCAATTTTTTTTTTCTTCTTAAGATTGAAATATTATTTTGGTGGATATTCTTCCATATAGGATGAGGATGAGAAAGCCATCTTCTGCTGCTATCCCTTCCTTCTGAATCTGCAGTGCAAAATATACATCTTTAAATACCACGCAGATATAGGACGGGTAAATAGACTCTTATATGTTTATCATATGCACCTTCCTGACACAGTAAATTCCTTGTTTGTGTTAACTTATTTGGCGAATAAAGCTGATTCTTATTCTGATTCTAAATTGGTGTTCATTAACTCAAAAACTAGTCCATAAACTCTCAACCTGTAAGACAACAGGTTTTATTTGGAAGCTCTGCTTGATGAATAAAACAAATCAATATTCAATTGTTGGTTTGAATTCTGATTGAGTGACAAAAAACGTTTCGTCACTGCAGGCGATACACCATTTCAGTTACCAGATGTCGGTAAATGTGCCAAACCTTCCAGAGTCTGCGCCTGCCCCGGTGTTCCAGCTGAAACTGAGGCGGCCGTGTCTGGTGGAAGACACCTTCAGACAGCTAGCTGCCGCCGACCACTGCGCCTTCAGTCGAGAACTCCTCGTAACTTTTGTGTTTCAGTCTTTTACCGTCTGATATCGTCATTTTGTGTGCGTATCATGTAGGCTGAGGCCCTACTGCGGGGTCCCTGGTTTGAATCCGTCCTCTCCCCCCTTCATGCTGTCCTCTCCCCCAGGTGCAGTTTGTGGATGACATGACGATCACACAGGTCAACAAGAGAGACTTCTTCCTCCACATCTTCAAGCTGCTGCTGGAGTCTGAGATGTTTGTGTATAACGACAGACAGACTCTGCTGTGGTTCCCTTCCCAGGTACCTCGTAGGAAAGGATGATTTAGAGCCCGGATTGATGTTGATGATGGCAAGGCTTGATGTTTACTGCTCTTACCTCTTATACATAGGTCAGTCTCAGGTTTTATGATGTTTAGACCAAAACTTTGGTTTATGCAGATCAACATGAATGTAGTGATGTCCCTGGGTATTGCTCGGTGGTGGAGCGTTTGAGCGCAGATCATGATGTTGTAGTTTCAACCACACTCGCCCAAACTTTACTTTGACGTCTGCTGGATAAAAACGTTCCAAAGCCTTTCTGAAGACCACCATCCATCAGGACTTCAGCTCACTCAGGGTTCCACCATCCATCAGGACTTCAGCTCACTCAGGGTTCCACCATCCATCAGGACTGCAGCCCACTCAGGGTTCCACCATCCATCAGGACTGCAGCCCACTCAGGGTTCCACCATCCATCAGGACTACAGCCCACTCAGGGTTCCACCATCCATCAGGACTGCAGCCCACTCAGGGTTCCACCATCCATCAGGACTGCAGCCCACTCAGGGTTCCACCATCCATCAGGACTGCAGCCCACTCAGGGTTCCACCATCCATCAGGACTGCAGCCCACTCAGGGTTCCACCATCCATCAGGACTGCAGCCCACTCAGGGTTCCACCATCCATCAGGACTGCAGCCCACTCAGGGTTCCACCATCCATCAGGACTGCAGCCCACTCAAGGTTCCACCATCCATCAGGGTTCAGACCTGCAGGGCTGGAGCTGTTTACAAACATGGTTTGGGAAGTGCTTAGTTAGCTAGGTGGATCCAGAACAATCCCTCATCTTGACCCCCGCCTCCCCCTCTTCTGTCTGCACTTTCACCAACAGCCCACAGAGAGGGAGAAGAACTACTTCCTGTTTGGGGTCCTGTGTGGGATGGCCTTGTACAACCACAACATTGTGCATCTGCCCTTCCCATTGGTCCTCTTCAAGAAGCTGGTGAACATCACGCCCTCATTGGACGACATGATTGAGTTTGAATCGATCGTGGGCGGGTACGTTTGTAGTGGTGTAAATCTGTTAGGCATGCAGGGAGAATGTTCCTGGATAATGGATTGATTTTGATATAGAAAATACACATTTGTAAAGAGGCCAACTGTCTGTTCCTGTGTGTGTGTTTGAAGGAGCCTTCGTTACATCCTGCTGGACTACACCGATGACGACTTGGAGAACCTGGACATGACCTACTCAGTATGTGCTTCATTATCCACCAACTAACGATCAAAGAAATACCGATGATCACCAGCATGAACACCCAATATGACCACTCTGAAATAGTTGGCCAGTAAAATAAAATCCATTTTAAAATGCTTAGCTTTTACTTTAATACAGGTGCACTGGGGCAACAGAAACGTTGAACTTGACCCGAAGCAGCCAGGGAAACTTGTCACAAGTTCCAACAAGTAAGTAAAGCTGTTTTAATACCTATTCTCTCTTAACTCAATTACATGCCGACTGCAGATAGATTTAAATACCGGACTTCCTGCTTATTTTCTGATTGCTCTGATTCTCTCACCTCTCATTGGATCCCTTGGCTGTCACTCACTCCGTTTCCAGGAGAGCGTTTGTTGATGCCTATGTCAACTACGCTTTCAACCAATCGGTGGAGCGGGTGTTTGAGGAGTTCAAGAGAGGTTTCTTCAAAGTGTGTGACAGGAAGGTGGTGGATCTGTTCCAGCCTACGGAGCTGCAGGGGGTCATGGTGGGGAAGGAAGACTACGACTGGCCTGTACTGAGAGAGGTACCACTGTTTACAACCTTACAGGTCTGACACAGCACAGCTGTTCTACAAGTAAACCTGGATCAAATACTATTTGCAAACAGACCACAGTTTGTGATGTGCTTTAGCCCAAAATGCCAACCCCATGAGACTCATCAAACTCAACTCAAATGCTTTAAAACACTGTTATATATTTTAGCTATACATGTAGGGACTCTTGTGTAAGAAAACGTCAGTTAAATCAAACATAACCTGAGGACGTATTTTACATATAGTGTATAAACTATATATACAGTTTTTGAATGGAGTTTTTAAATCATATTTATATATCCCTCCTGTCCAGAGCTGTGTGTATGAAGGAGAGTTCCACGCCTCGCACCCCAGCATTGTGGCGTTCTGGGAAGTGTTTGAGGAGCTGACGGCAGAGCAGAAGAAAGCCTTCCTCTGTAAGCTGACGTAGCTATAGCAGACGTAGCGATAGCAGACGTGGCGATAGCAGACGTGGCGATAGCAGACGTGGCGATAGCAGACGTGGCGATAGCAGACGTAGCGATAGCAGACGTGGCGATAGCAGACGTGGCGATAGCAGACGTGGCGATAGCAGACGTGGCGATAGCAGACGTAGCGATAGCAGACGGAGCGATAGCAGACGTAGCGATAGCAGACGTAGCGATAGCAGACGGGGCGATAGCAGACGGGGCGATAGCAGACGGGGCGATAGCAGACGGGGCGATAGCAGACGTGGCGATAGCAGACGTGGCGATAGCAGACGTAGCGATAGCAGACGTGGCGATAGCAGACGTGGCGATAGCAGACGTGGCGATAGCAGACGTGGCGATAGCAGACGTAGCGATAGCAGACGGAGCGATAGCAGACGTAGCGATAGCAGACGTAGCGATAGCAGACGGGGCGATAGCAGACGGGGCGATAGCAGACGGGGCGATAGCAGACGGGGCGATAGCAGACGTGGCGATAGCAGACGTAGCGATAGCAGACGGAGCGATAGCAGACGGAGCGATAGCAGACGGAGCGATAGCAGACGGGGCGATAGCAGACGGGGCGATAGCAGACGGGGCGATAGCAGACGTGGCGATAGCAGACGGGGCGATAGCAGACGTGGCGATAGCAGACGGGGCGATAGCAGACGTGGCGATAGCAGACGGAGCGATAGCAGACGGAGCGATAGCAGACGGAGCGATAGCAGACGGAGCGATAGCAGACGGGGCGATAGCAGACGTGGCGATAGCAGACGGAGCGATAGCAGACGGGGCGATAGCAGACGGGGCGATAGCAGACGTGGCGATAGCAGACGGAGCGATAGCAGACGTGGCGATAGCAGACGGAGTGATAGCAGACGGGGCGATAGCAGACGTGGCGATAGCAGACGGAGCGACTGAGGGTTCTGATGAAGGGATTTGGATTAAGTTTGGTCTTTACTATGCTCTTTTGTAAAGCTCTCTCTTGGAAGTCGCTTTGGATAAAAGCGTCTGCTAAATGCATAAATGTAAATGAGACCAAATGTAAATTTAGAAATTATATTTTGTATGTTTAAACTTTAAATCAATTAAGTTATCTTGTTTTTTTGTAACTGACATTTGCCCTCATGTATCTCTTTGTGCCTTTCCCCTCCTCTCCTCCTCCACCCCTCCCTCCCTCCTCCCCCCTCCTCTCCTCCTCCACCCCTCCCCCCTCCTCCACCCCTCTTCCCTCCTCCACCCCTCTTCCCTCCTCTCCTCCTCCACCCCTCCCTCCTCTCCTCTCCTCCCTCCCTCTCCTCGCCCCTCCCAGTGTTTCTAACAGGCTGTGGACGCGTCCCCATCCTGGGTATGAAAACTATTATTATGAGGGTGTCGCCTCTCCTGAATGCCAACGAACACCATTTCCCAGAATCCCTGACATGCCACTTCCTGTTGCTGCTGCCTGTCTACCCATCCAACCAGATCCTCAAGGCCAAGCTGATCGAGGCTTTGAACCACAACAGAGGGTTCTGGAAGGAATGAGGCCTATATACATTTTGATGGTGAAAATGCATGATTACACTTACTATTGTAGTTCATTGTTATTAGAGTATGTTGGGACACGAAATCCACCTTAATTGTTATGTGCATTTGATTTATGAATACTA
>JAMDYH010000703.1:0-14145 GCA_023658055.1 Thaleichthys pacificus | reverse complement strand
ATACGCATACATCTACCCGCTGCACTAGAAGCACTTGACGTCCCAAATAAATCATTAAATGCTAAAACAAGGGATCTGAATTTGGTTCTTCAGCTATCCCTAGATTCTGTTGCCCCGCTCAAACCAAAGAAAAGAAAAGACAAGAAACTGGCTCCATGGTATTCAGAGGAAACCCGCACTCTCAAGAGGTCCACTAGAAAGCTAGAACATAAGTGGCGTACCACCAAATTGGAGGTTTTCCGCCTGGCCTGGAAGGACAGCCAAATGGAGTACAAGCAAGTCCTCATCAGGTCCAGATCAGAATATTTCTCTAAGTTGATTAGTAAGAACAAACACAATACTAAGTTCCTATTTGATACTGTTGCAAAACTCACTAAGAAAAGTACACTCTGTGTTAGTTCAGATTTCTCTCCCAATGAGTTCTTAGATTTCTTTGACCAAAAAATCTATGCAATAAGGGACAAACTACAGACTAGTCCTGGAGTAGTGGCCATCAACACTGAATTTTCCTCTATACCAAGCATGCTGCATGTTGAGGCTCTCACTCACTTTAACCCTATTTCTATGGAAGCGTTCATCGAGCTGATAGACTCCTCGAAACCCACTAGCTGCCTCCTCGATCCCCTCCCTGCCAAACTCTGTAGGGAACTTCTCCCTATTATTGGACCGCCCATGCTTAGTATTATTAATGAATCTATTGTAACTGGCCAAGTCCCCAACGATTTCAAACAAGCTATTATTAAGCCCCTCCTTAAAAAACCAAACCTGGATCCAGGTTGTCTTAGCAACTACAGGCCAATTTCAAATTTGCCATTTCTCTCCAAAATTTTAGAAAGGGCTGTGGCAAAACAGCTCACTGAGCACCTCTCCACAAATCAGCTTTATGAACCTCTCCAGTCTGGATTTCGTCTCCACCACAGCACTGAAACTGCATTAGCCAAGGTAGTTAATGATCTACTGTTAGCCTCTGACGCGGGCTCTATCTCTGTCCTGGTTCTTCTAGACCTAAGTGCAGCTTTTGACACTGTGGATCATGAGATTCTCCTGGAACGTATTGAGAACTATGTTGGGATTTCTGGTACGTCACTTCAGTGGTTTAGATCGTATCTATCTGATAGATCACAATATGTCCACTATGATGGCTGCTCATCCAGGAGCTCCACTGTAAAATACGGAGTACCACAGGGTTCAGTTCTAGGCCCTCTGTTATTCTCGCTCTATATGCTGCCTTTAGGAAACATAATTAGAAGTTCTGGGGTAAATTTTCACTGTTATGCAGATGATACTCAGCTATATATGTCTATAAAGTCTGGAGAATTTCCACATGCTATGGAAAAATGTGTTTCCAGCGTGAGAGCTTGGATGACTGCAAATTTCCTTCTCCTTAATTCGGATAAAACCGAGGTTCAAATTTTCGGTCCTAAAAAATATAGAAATAATTTTTCCAATCTGACCTTAGACCTAGACGGCGTCAAAGTCTCTCAGAGCCAGCTGGTAAAAAATTTAGGAGTCACAATGGACCCAGACCTTTCGTTTGAGTACCATATTAAGCAAATCACCAGAACTGCATTTTTCCATCTACGTAATATTGCCAAAATACGAAAATTCCTCTCAAAGGATGATGCTGAAAAACTAATACATGCATTTGTTACGTCCCGATTGGACTACTGCAATGTTTTATTCTCTGGCCTCCCAATTACCTACCTAAAAAATTTACAGCGGGTGCAGAATGCTGCTGCTAGACTACTGACTAGAACAAGAAAGTTTGATCACATAACATCTACTCTCGTCTCTCTACACTGGCTCCCTATCCAAGCAAGAGCTGACTTCAAAGTTCTACTACTAACCTACAAATCTCTGCATGGATTGGCTCCACTGTACCTCTCCGGTCTCCTTGCACCCTATTGCCCGGCAAGGACACTTAGATCTCAAGATGCCGGCTATCTGGTGGTTCCCAAAATTAAGAAAAAAACAGCTGGAGGTAGGGCGTTCTCATATAGAGCACCTCTTCTCTGGAACAAATTACCTGTCTCAATCAAGGAGTCTGATACTGTTTCGACATTTAAAATTAGGTTAAAAACGTTCCTGTTTAGTCAATTCTACGATTGCTAAAGGTAAGTATGTTGGTTGGAGACAACGGGGGACGGGTTGTTTTCATCCTTATTCGTATAAGTATAACTTATTTTAGAGTTCTCTCTCCTGGAACAGATTTCATGTTCCAACCGAGGGGGGCTGTCGCTGTCTTGGTGTGTGGGGCTGCATCAAATATCCCTCTTTGCTCAGTTAAATTGCTGCACTAGTCCACACTTGACCGGTGGGGATCTCACCTCATTCTATTATGACTGTAACTGTTAGCTGCTCCTGGCATTCTCTAATCCCTGCTCTCCTCTCTCTGTGTGTGTGTGTGTGTCCCCCTTCCCCCCCCACCACACACATCCCTTGTGGTGTGGGGGGTTTGAGCTGTCAGCACCTGCCTGGTCGTCGGTCGGCCAACGCTGGACCTGGTCGCGAGTCTCCCGGTCCTTTCCTACATCTATAAAGATTGAACAATCGATTTTTGTGTTTAAAAACCCATTGACACTGTATGACTATGTTAAGCCTGTGTTCTGCTCCTCTCTCTCACCAACCGTCTCTGGAGGAGGGGATCCCTCTCTGAATTGCTCCTCCCAAGGTTTCTTCCATTTTTTCTCCTGCTGAGAGTTTTTCTGGGAGTTTTTCCTTGTCTTCCTTGAGGGTTTAGGTTGGTTGAGGGGCAGTTCTAGGGGCGTATGTGAAGCCCTCTGTGACATGCTTGCGTGTAAAAAGGGCTATACAAATAAATTTGATTTGATTTGATTTGATTTGATTTGTTTCTCCCGTCTCCTTCCTCCTCGCACTCTTACAAGGCGTGCATTAACATTTACATGTATTCATTTAGCAGACGCTTTTGTCCAAAGCAACTTCCACAAGAGAGCTTTACAAAAGTGCATAGGTCAGTGATCATAAACAACGAGATAGCCCCAAAAACATTGTGGGTTGCCAAAACATGAAGCATACATTGTGAGACGCAAATTAGTGCCAATGGGAAGAAACACGAGCATGTAGTTAAACAGTAGTTAACTCAGGAGTCTGAGTTACAGCGTTCTGTCATCTGGTCTCCATGTTAACCCCATGGGCGTATCTAGCCCTATTGTGGGGAGGCTGGAGCCCCCCCAAATGTTTCATGAGCCCCCCCAAGTTAAAAAAAAATAATTATAAAAAAAATAAAAAATCTTTCATATTCTAAATCTACATTTCTTTATTTCTCTTCCTAAAACCCACTAGAGGACACTAATTAAAATTATATTTTCAAACATTTATTCTGGGGGAACATGCCCCCAGACCCCCCTAGTTTTGCTGGGTCACAGGAAAAAATAATTGATTTTATCTAGGGGCGTAGCCCCCCCAAAAGTGGGAACCTAGATTCGCCCCTGGTTAACCCACTCACAGACTGAGATACTGGCACTGACCACTAGAGGGAGACAAATATTGAGATCATTGAGGCACAGCATCAAGCCTCAGTTCACACATCTCTTCAACTACAGTTTCTCTGTGGGTTCAAGAAAGTGTCTTAACAGAGAGGACGCTTTCATCTTCTCTCTTCACACCCAGAGTCCAGAGGGCAGATCACTGTGACTCAGACTCCTGCAGTGGAAACTGTTCTCCCAGGACAGACACTTCTCTCTGAAGTGTCAAACCAGCAGTGATGTCCATACTTATTATGGAGGCATTTATCCTCATCTAGCCTGGTACCTCCAGAGACCTGGAGAAGCTCCTAAACTCCTCATTTACTACGCTACAACACTGGAGTCTGATACTCACTTACCTCACTTGGACCAATCATCACCTCCCATGGCTTCTCCTACCACTGCTACGCTGACGACACGCAGCTGTACCTGTCGTTCCCCCCGACCGATCCGGGGATCTCAGCTAGGATTGAGGCCTGCCTCACAGACATCTCCCCCTGGATGACCGAGCACCACCTCCAGCTGAACCTCGCCAAAACATGTAAATAGCATGTGCTTCTGTTAACAGAGCCCCCGAAAAGAGATGGTGGCACGACACAGCTGCTACTGTGCACTAAATAAGACTGCTGCATGCAGCCTCCTTAACATCCAAAAGATGAACGTTCTGACATTAACATGAATGAATCCAAATTCTAACATGTTTCTGACATAGATGACATCACTTTGTTTTTACAATACAGATAATCTAGAAACTACGCTAGAGCACAACAAGACCGTTGCTTTTTGTGTGAATATCATCACTGTTGGCTTTACTGAACAACAGGTCACTGATAATAAATATATCTCAGTAAATCACATGTATTCCGAGTCTGTTTGAAGAGAGATGGAGTCTGCAATGTCAGCGGCGTCACTTTGAGTCCACTCACAGACTGAGATACTGACACTGACCACTAGAGGGAGACAGAGACTGTGAGACACAGCATCAAGCCTCAGTTCACACATCTCTTCAACTACAGTTTCTCTGTGGGTCCAAGAAAGTGTGTCTGAACAGAGAGGACACTTTGCATAGGCAGCACATGCTTCAGTGGTCTGGGAGTGTTTATAGTCCTGTGAGTTTAACACCTCATGACTGAGAGCTGTCCTTCATGACAACAGAACCCACAACAACCATGACTCTGATCACCATCTTCATCTGGACTCTAGCTGTCTACATACAGGGTAAGAGAGTTCTGTCATAAAAGATCAACTTCAGTATTACCTCTAATGTTAACCACTTGTTAACCACTGCAATGTGTATGTTTTGACATATCCAGATGTATCCTTAATATTTGTCTCTTCTTTCATCTTCTCTCTTCACACCCAGAGTCCAGAGGGCAGTACACTCTGACTCAGACTCCTGCAGTGAAAGCTGTTCCTGCAGGAGAAACAGTCTCTGTAGGATGTAGAGTTAGCAGTCCTGTGTACAATAGTAATCATCTAGCCTGGTACCTCCAGAGACCAGGAGAAGCTCCTAAACTCCTCATTTACGCTACAACACTTCAGTCTGGGACTCCATCTAGATTCAGTGGTAGTGGATCTGTGAGTGATTTCACTCTGACCATCAGTGGAGTCCAGGCTGAAGATGCAGGAGATTACTACTGTCAGAGTTACCACAGTGGTGGAGTGTTCACACAGTGATATAGAGCCGTACAAAAACCTCCCTCAGTCAGACTGCACAGTGACTGCACTGCTACAGCTGGGACCTACTGCAGGTGCTGAGGGGGAAGAGACAGTGACATGGAACACTGACTGGTCTTTGTTACACTGAGATGAATATATCAGTGATGCTCATATGTTAACTAACCCACCCTCATGTCAAAGCACTCCTTAAAACATGTAAACATGTACATTTCTTCATAATGAAATCCTTTCCACCAATATTCATTATATAGCTGTTATAAAACGTGTCCCTATTGACACACTGACTCATTCAGACTCAGTGTTGATCAGTGACTGAGAGCAGAACATCATCACTGCCGTCATCAACCTTCTCCTCTGTGACTTTGTGTCTTGTTTCTCCATCCTCCTCCAGTCCTTGTGGTCTCTGCTCCTCTAGTATGTTCTGCTGTCTCTCCAGCTCCAGGTCTCTCCTGGCTCTTCTCTCTGTTCCCCTCATGACTGCCAGTCTCACATTCTCCTGCCTCTCCTCTGTCTTTGCAGATGATGGTCGTTCACAAGCCTGCCGTTGTCTGTCTTCCTCCTCCCTTCTCTTCTTCTACTGTTTCATTTTCTTATCCTCTCTCACAGTTCTCTCCCTATCTTGAAATAAATATATTTGTGAATTTAATGCTTTTTGGAGACAATAGTTGTCTGTAGCTTTCACTTTCATGTCATACAACTTGGCCATCTGGGTTTTCTCCATCTCTCTTACTCTCTCCTTCTCCTTCTCCTCCCTCTCTTTCTCCTTTTCTCCTTTCTTCTTGGGTTGTTCTGCCTCTTCTGTTGCCTTGTTCTCAAGCTCCTTCTTGTCTCCATCTCACCTCCATCCCTGGTCTCTTCTCTTCTCTTTGCCTTCTCTCCTCCATTTGTATTTCCTCCCTCTGTCTCTCCTCCATGACTCTCTCCTGCTCTGATCTGTCCAACTCGTCTGCATGCTTTGGATCATCCATCTCTTGCTCAACAAGCCTCTGTCCAGCAGCCTTTGAGCACTGTACAAGATCAAGTTCTCTCTGCAGGGACTCAGGGACTCTGTCTGTCTGGACTGGTCCTATTCATGTTCCTGCAGTCTTTTAATGTCTCTCTGGTTTTCTTGAAGTCTTTCAGATTCCTTCTCCAGGCTTTCTTGATGTCTCTCTTCCTCACTCTCCCGTTCTCTCTGCCTCATCCGTCTGCTGTCTCTCCTGCTTGTGCTTTCTTTCTGTCCCTCCCTTTATTCAAGTTCCCACCTCAGTTCTCTTTCAAGTCTTTCAATCACCCTCTGAAGGTCCTCTTTTGGTCTTTTTGTCTTCTCTCTACATTCCTTTTGCTCTCTCCCTCTCCTTCTCTTGTCGCTCCTGTTCTTGCAGACTTTCCATCTCTCTCTGTCTGTAATCCACTTCAGGTGTTTCAACTTCCCTTGTCAGTGCTTCTTTTTCTCTTGCGCCCTCCATCCCATTTGGCATCAATGTCTATATTTGTCCGTCTTTCAAGTTCCCTCTTCGATCCTCTTTCTGTCTTGCATCCTCTCTCTCTCTCTCTTTCTATTTGTTTACGTCTTTCCTCCTCCTCCTGGAGCTCCTGTGCTCGTCGTCTTTCCAGATCTCTCCGTCTGTCATTCTCTCTTTCAAGTTGTCTTTGCAGGTCCTCCCTGTCCGTGTCCACAGGCTTTCGTCTCTCCTTTTGTCTCCCAGTCTGTCTTTGCCTCAGCTGTCCTTCTCTCCTTTCCCTCTCTCTCTCTCTGTCTCATGCTCTCTTTGTCTTTCTAACTCTTGCCCTTTCCTCCGTCTCTCCGTTTCTTACCTTTCCAACATCTCTCTGTTTTCCTGCTTGGCGCCGTGACTCTGCATTGATTCTTTCATCAGCTGTCCGTCCGTCACCAGTTCACCTGCGTGTCTCTGTTAGCTCGTTAGCAAAGGGGAGATGGGCCTCGAGACCTGCGCACAAAACGTAGCTCACAAGCTGAGCATAGAAGAACATCAGTGTTCACTCGGTTCAGGATTACCAGGAAAAAACTATGAGTGAAGTTACCTAGATAGCATGTGCTTCTGTTAACAGAGCCCCCGAAAAGAGATGGTGGCACGACACAGCTGCTACTGTGCACTAAATAAGACTGCTGCTTGCAGCCTCCTTAACATCCAAAAGATGAACATTCTGACATTAACACGAATGAATCCAAATTCTAACAGGTTTCGGACATAGATGACACAACTTTGTGTTTACAATACAGAGAATCTAGCAACTATGTTAGAGCACAACAAGACCGTTGCTTTTTGTGTGAATATCATCACTGTTGGCTTTACTGAACAACAGGTCACTGATAATAAATATATCTCAGTAAATCACATGTATTCCGAGTCTGTTTGAAGAGAGATGGAGTCTGCAATGTCAGCGGCATCACTTTGAGTCCACTCACAGACTGAGATACTGACACTGACCACTAGAGGGAGACAGAGACTGTGAGACACAGCATCAAGCCTCAGTTCACACATATCTTCAACTACAGTTTCTCTGTGGGTCCAAGAAAGTGTGTCTGAACAGAGAGGACACTTTGCATAGGCAGCACATGCTTCAGTGGTCTGGGAGTGTTTATAGTCCTGTGAGTTTAACACCGCATGACTGAGAGCTGTCCTTCATGACAACAGAACCCACAACAACCATGACTCTGATCACCATCTTCATCTGGACTCTAGCTGTCTACATACAGGGTAAGAGAGTTCTGTCATAAAAGATCAACTTCAGTATTACCTCTAATGTTAACCACTTGTTAACCACTGCAATGTGTATGTTTTGACATATCCAGATGTATCCTTAATATTTGTCTCTTCTTTCATCTTCTCTCTTCACACCCAGAGTCCAGAGGGCAGTACACTCTGACTCAGACTCCTGCAGTGAAAGCTGTTCCTGCAGGACAGACAGTCTCTATAGGATGTAGAGTTAGCAGTCCTGTGTACAATAGTAATTATCTAGCCTGGTACCTCCAGAGACCTGGAGAAGCTCCTAAACTCCTCATTTACTACGCTACAACACGTCAGTCTGGGACTCCATCTAGATTCAGTGGTAGTGGATCTGGGAGTGACTTCACTCTGACCATCAGTGGAGTCCAGGCTGAAGATGCAGGAGATTACTACTGTCAGAGTGTCCACTACCCTAACAGTGTCTATGTGTTCACACAGTGATATAGAGCCGTACAAAAACCTCCCTCAGTCAGACTGCACAGTGACTGCACTGCTACAGCTGGGACCTACTGCAGGTGCTGAGGAGGAAGAGACAGTGACATGGAACACTGGTCAGTTGATGAAACATCAAATATCACATTCTGTACACACCCCTCTGTCTCTCCCTGAAAACCATGATGATGATGAGGATGAGGATCACTGCAGTTATAATAGTGATAGTCATCATAATCAATATGATCTGAATCATTGGACTACTTTTCCATGATTGAGATTATACATAACAGTTGACCTTTATTCATCTGTAATCTACATAGGTGCTTCTTCATTCAGTATCCAGCTGAGAGTGGTAAACATTCACAAATGTACTAAATACATACTTTCTAAATTCAGATTAAGGAATATAAACAATGTGTCTTGTCTGTAAAAGACACAGATACAACTTCCCTACAGTTTGTCAAAGTAAAGAATGATCCTAATGCACCTCATGAGCAATGACTAGTCCAACAGGAGGCACTGTAGGGAGTCTGGTCACTATTATTCACTCACGGTAGCGTCAGACCATCAACCACAACGTTGCAGCACTGGTGTGTTCATGAGAGTCTCTGGAACATTTGCATATAGAGCTTGTGTTGTTTGCGTAGTCAGCAGTGTTTATAACCATGCCTGTCCAACACTCATCACTCACTGGATCAGAACCTCAACACAGCCATGTCTTCAAGCTCCCTGTCCATCGTAGTACTGGCCATGCTCTCCACAGGTAAGTCATTTTGAATCAGATCTTACTGAAGTCATACTGCCTCTCTAAAAACACCCCGGGTGCTTTAAAGACCTTAAAGATGACGATGTTTACAGCTGACGTTGACATGACGACTGCTTCTGTTGATTTGTATTCTTTCTGCTTTCTCAATAACAATCTGATCATTGCTCATGTCAGGGTGTGCAGGTGACATCCTGATGACCCAGAGTCCTGCAGCGGTGTCGGTCCAGCCTGGAGGTTCTGCCACTCTCAGCTGTAAAGCCAGCAGTAACGTCGATGATGACCTAGTCTGGTACCATCACAAACCTGGACAAATTCATCATTAACTTTGATAATGCCGGAAGGGCTGGTATCAAGGCAGGCAGATATCATGGCACCGGATATGACATAGATTTCACATTGACGATCAATAACGTCCAGGCTGAGGATGCAGGAGATTACTACTGTCAGCAACATGAGGCCTTCCCGTTCACACAGTGAAATCCAGCCGTACAAAAATCTCCCCAAGCTATGAGGAAGTACTCTCCCTGCTTCACATCTGCTCTCTGGAGTGCAGCTCACAGGTCTAAACAACAACAACTACTGTACCATTATCTTCTAGAACCAACAATGTTACAAGAAGATGATTACTGACGGTGTTCTGGTTCTGTGTGTTTTACATTAAGGAGACTCCAGTAAAGGTAGAAGATGAGAATATGTATAGTATTTAATGATGACAACTCATAGGAAACCATTGCTGGTTGCCAAGAAAAAACATACACGCTTACTTTGAATTAATTACAGAAATGTATTAGTACAGATAATTGATCCATCACTGCCTGGGTCTTGGTGGTCAAATGAATGAAGTGGACACGTTACACAGTGACTTATTTACCCTGAAGTAACAAGTTCACTTAGTTTCCATACAATACTTCCTTCTAGGGTACGGGATGAGATGTCAAGTTTCTGCATGGAATACTACAGTGTACTTCTATCCTTGAAAGGGTCTACATAGTCTACATTGCCAATGATCATAATCCTTATCATGATCAACTCCTTTCTGCCTCTGTCATTGTCATATCTCATTGAAACCTCATGTGAGACCTCACCACACACTTCACCACACTGTCATCATGTTAACCAGTCATAAAGTGTTTTCTGCATCAGATCACATGGTCCTGGTCTGACCTCTGACATGAAGACTTGAGAGGACGTCCCCACTTCCATTCCTGTGTAACATTCATGTCAGACAGGAGTTAGATGACTCACTCTACCCCCTCCTCTCCCCCCTCAGTAATGAGACCAGCCCCCCCTCACACCTGGCCCAGTCCAGGGTAGTTTAGACTCAACTGTTCAACTGTACATTGGGAGTTGTGGGAGTGAAAGTGAGATTTGCATCTTCAGGGTGGCTGGTTCTGCTACTCCCAGAATAGAGCATCACTGTCACCAGATGCTCACCTGACCCCAGGGGATTAAGGGGGATTATCATCAGTGTCCCACAGATTAGGGACCATGTTGTATCACTGCACATTAAACTATTGTCTTTAATGACTGAATTCAAATGATGTTCAGATTGAACATGAGTGATTTTGGATGAGTCTGTCCTTACTGTGTGAACACAATCCCATGGTATCATGGTGGTAGAAGGTCAACTCTCCTGTAGAGCTGTATGCTGTGTCATGATGACAGATGAATATCAATGATGAATGGAATTTGACTGGTATGTGGTCTAGATCTGTTTACAGCCATGTACAATCGTAGTATCAGCGAAACACTAATGTTTTATCATCTATCATTGTGTTTATTGTGTTGCTTATCTGATGATGATCTGATGATCTGATGAAAATACAGTAATGCAATGAAGTATTTCAATGTGCAATTCCATTTCATGATTACTGTAATCAACATGTTAATGAATAAAGTCAAATTCCTTATTTTCAAATTCAAGAATACTTCTTTATTGTCCAACTAAAACAACAACATTCAAGCATCAAAGCAAAGCCAACGTACAGAGTGAATAGTGCCCTCCAGCAGAACACATCGACACTAGAACTGATAACAGCTCAGTGGACAGAGAGCAGCGACACGTGGACTCTAGCAAAGCTCCCTGTTAGTCTGCATGGGAGCCATCAGGAGGACAGAGAACGGCTGAACACAGAACAGAGTCCCAGCAGAGGAAGCAGCCCCTCTCCACAGGGCTGGGTGAGCCTGGGGCTACTCTGAACACTGCTCTCTCTTCAGGGTGTGAGTGACCGTGGGCTGGGAGCTCTGCTGGGCCTCACAGGTCACCTCCAGCACCGTGGCCCACTCCTGGGCAGTGAGAGTCAGGGTGCTGCTCCAGCTGTACTGGCCGTCCTTCTCCAGGAGCCCCCTGCTGGCCTCCTGGCTCTTCTTGCTGCTCCCGTCCACCTTCCAGCTGAGGGTCCAGTCTGAGGGGAAGCCCTGGTTGGCCAGACACATCAGCGTGGCCGTACTCTTACTGGACAGTTCCTCACTGGAGGGGGGCAGCACCGTCAGGGTGGGGGCACGGTTACCTGGAGACAAACACAATACGTCAGATTACAAACCTACTCAGCAGTTTAAGAGATTGTCTTTGAAGACAGAGATGGACTTCTGCTATTTCAACCAAAGACTAATGCAATTACTTCTGGATTAATTACAAAATATCAATAAGTTATCATAGTGTGAACAAAGAAATGAAATCAAGTTAATACGTGAACATGAGTCCATATTTTGTCATACTGTACAAGGCAACACAATTATGGTATTTTGGTGGGAAATGATCATTACTAAAATGGTCACAGTCGGTGTAAAACTAGCAGTTTGTATCAATATAAGTCTGGCCAAATCAAAAAATCTAAATACATTTCATGAACTGACATTATAGATATTAACATATGATCATGCAGGTGCATAAATAACTCAAAACAACATGTCAAATCTCATCAGACGATCAGTGCATCCACCCATGAACAAACAGCATTAAGATGAAGTAAAAATCACAAACTAGGATTAAACAGTTGACATTTGTAATTTTACAGTATTCACCAGAAAATATAACTTTTTTTTATTTTTTATACGATCTCTAAGAATTTGAAGGTTTACCCATGTTGGTTTCAATTAGAAAATTACAAAAAAAGAGGATACTTTTGGAAATAATTCTTAAAACCTGAAAATGTCTATGAAGAATGAAGCATTCAAAAAGTGAAATCCCTTTCAGTAAAGATTGTTACTTACTTCCAACATCCAGTCTGGTACCTCCACCAAAAGTGGACCACAGTGATTCAACCTCTATTACTGCCCGTACAAAAACCTCCCTCCTATTGCTGCTGGATTCACCACAGCTTAGTTAGACTTTAGTTTCTTTGTTAAAGTATCAAGAATACTTTCTCAATGACTGCTTTTAGATAATTTTCAGAATCGTGAAAAAGCTTTAGATTTCTTCATGTATTTTCATTTTAAGCCTGAAATCTAGTTTTTCAGAATTTTCTAAATGGTTGACAAAATAACTATATTCAGAAAAGTGACACTCAGTATTGATGTCAAGACATATTCTGTTAAATACAGAGAAGATTCAATCTTGTTCAGATACTTACTTCCAACATCCAGTCTGGTGCCTCCACCAAAAGTCAACCACAGTGATTGACTCTGGTTAAGTCGTCGTACAAAAACCTCTCTGTGTTGTGATGATGCATCTCTACCAGAGCACACAGCTGCTGTCTGCTTCAACCTGGACTCACACAACACAACACTGTACTACAGCAGACTACACAATCCTGCACTACACTCTCTTCAACAGCAGCTGAGGCTCTGTCTCCAGCATCATGTGACTTGGGTCTTTATCGTATTCCTACTCCATGTTTCAGGACCTACTCTGGTGAACCTCTCATGTGTCGTCCTCATCAGACTCCATGACAACAGCAGAGCCAGTGTCCAGCATTACATCCACTGTTAGTATTCCTCCATATTGTCCACAGGGTAGAGAGTAGCTGGGACAGTGATCCAGGTTGTATATTCCTTTCTTCCACATGCTGATCCCAGACTTAACAGTGGGGGTGAAGTCACAGTGGACAGACTCCACTAGCAGAGAATCCCAGCAGCTTTAGTTGACACAAGTGTTCACTGACTGATTTGAGGAACTTAGTCCAAGCATGAGTGAACAGGCTGATGATAGAATACATGACCACATGAGGAAGACTATCTTGGTCTTGTTATCAAGATCAGAATGACAAGGAGACAGGTCAACAATGTTCATGTAGACAGAAGGTTATTGACATGAATGTCTGACTGTCCCTACATTTCCCCACACATTTCTCAATACGCTGTATACTCCACTTACAATACAATAGACTTGTAGTACACAGGACTGTTTTAAAATGTACCTAAATTAATTTGTAAATATGTTGTTGTGGTTATATATTACATCCATAAAGACATAATGGGGAAGGATATTTGTGCAGATCTCCAGGGAATATCCCCAGTAACTGAAATCGATGACACATGCTGCACTTATGAGCTTCAGTAGTCTGGGAGTGTTTACATTTACATTTAGTCATTTAGCAGACGCTCTTAGCCAGAGCGACTTACAGTAAGTACAGGGACATTCCCCCGAGGCAAGTAGGGTGAAGCGCCTTGCCCAAGGACACAACGTCATGTTGCACGGCCGGGAATCGAACCAGCGACCTTCTAGTTACTAGCCCGATTCTCTAACCGCTCAGCCGCCTGACTCCCTAGTTTATATGTGAGTTCAACACTTCATGACTGAGAGCTGTTCTTCACACCAACTGAATCTACAACAACCATGACTTTGATTATCAGTGTTGTGTGGATCCTAACTCTCTTTATTCAGGGTAAAAAATCAAATAAATGTTTTACAGAGGTGTTTACATATACAGTATGAGTCAGATGCTTTGCATGTGTCATTAAAGAGTAAATACATTTGAAATGTTGTGATTGTTCAACATTGTGACAAGGTCTTTCTCTTTTCCAGAGTCCAGAGGGCAGATCACTGTGACTCAGACTCCTGCAATGGAAACTGTTCTCCCAGGACAGACAGTCTCTCTGAAGTGTC
>JAMDYH010000702.1:0-14236 GCA_023658055.1 Thaleichthys pacificus | reverse complement strand
GAACGGAAAAGTATTGTCCACTTGTTAAAATTTATATTTAAATGTACTTTGGGGACTTGACTGAAAACCCTCAAAATGGTGGACCTCCATAGTAAACATTTTAGCATCCGCTCACCAAGGAAACTAAAGTTCCGCTCATGATTAATCTGATATAGAAGTATTGTTCTAGAGGTATGACACACATGCATTTTTTACAGTGTATGTATGATTTGATGAAATAAAAACAATATTGACTAAAGTCAACCAGTGTCTCTACTATTCTTGTAACATGTCAGTACACAACAGAAAACAGAACAAACACTGAAATAAAATGGACACTTCAGTTTCATGTTTCTGTTCTTTATTTCACATCCTTGGGGGGGAATCTCTCGTGGTTTTGTCATTCTTTCAACATTAACCTTACCGTGTCAATTGCCTAGACTACTGTTGGTTCCTCCACCATATCTCGGTCCACCACTCAGTCCAGGTGGAGGACCTGATCTTTGGTCAGCCCTGGAGGTCTTCTCCTGAGCTTCCTGTTGGAGCCTCCTGCCGCTATGAACTCTTGCTACAGGAACATTATTGCATAATGCAGAAGGACAGCAGGTGATTATTTTATGTCGCCGTTTTCCCACACACCCTTGAGTACACACTCATATACACAGATGACAACACACACACACATAAATAAAACCAAATTAGTGAAAGAAAAGGCAAATTCACTGACCTGGAAAAAGGAGAGCACCATTTCCTGTGAGTACTGCCGCCTTTTCACAGGCCAGTCACAGTTGAAGCCTGAGGGCACTGTGTGTGTGTCAGTGGGCAATTGTGTATGTTTCGAAATGGTTGTGCTTGCGTGTGTGTGTGGTGGTGGGGTTGGGGGGGCGCAAGCAAATGCATGTGTGTACGTGTAAATGTATGTAAATGTCTATACGAGCTACCAGGCCTGTCAGCAATCCCCAACAAGTGAAGTTGCTATGTAAACATCGAAAGTACATTTCACTCTGCCTTCCTTGTCTTCCGGCAGAAAAGTGCTGTTCATTGAAATGAGCCCAGATAACATCTATATGGAGCTGTTGGCTGCAGCCCAACAAAGCCTTTAGGAAAGTGATTAGACAGCATGGGTTTACAGTCCGGGACAGTATCCTTGTGAACGCTAATGCAAAATTGGTCACATTACTGTAAGCTTTGTTCAATCAAAACAGGAAATTTGGATGTTTTGATGTTGTCTCAAATCACTTTTCCCTCTTCTACACGCTCTCTAACCATCCTGTATTTGTGTGTGTGTGTGTGTGTAGATGTATGTATGAGGTGAAATGTTCTTTGGAACTTGCTAGCAGAAGTGTAGCTGTGTTTATGTACTTTCACAGACTTCAGAAATGAGGAAGCAAACATTGTTTCCTTGGAATGGCCCTTCCTGCCCCTACAGATTCTCAACACACAACATGTGTTGATCCGTATCTCTCCATTTCCCCCCCTCCTTCCGTGCTCTTTCATTGCATCCCTTGTTCAGGCATGTCGTGTTCAGCTGTAAATCCTACTGTCCATAGAGATATAGACAGAGGCACTTGTGCTGAGAATGCAGTATGCCTGTGTTTAATGTGAAAGTCACTGTTGGTCAATGGAGCCCCCTGGCCACACACACTTCCCCTCACAGGCTCTTCTGTCTGCATCAGCGCAAACAACCCAGCACAGCTACACAGACGGAAGACAGCAGTTAATGACAGTAAAATACAACCAGATAAATCGCACAGTCAGGATCCTTCCACTTGAGCACCACAGACTTACTAAAAGCATTGAGCAATAAAATGTACTGTTTAAATGTAATAATAATAATATAGTTGATAGTCAAATATAATGCTCTTTTGGATTGGGAGACAAAATATGTCCTTGTCAAATAGAGGATACATTTATCATATTATTCTTGGAAATAATATCAGTTATAGCTAAAACTAATAACAGTGTGAGTACTATTAGTATGCTTGACAGCTTGTCAATATCTAGTGGCTAACCTGCAGGCTCCTCTCAGGCTTTTGTTTTCCTGTCTCTGTTCCTGTCTAATAACGAAGCTTTTATCGGCTTCCTGGAATAAAGACCTGCTGTAGGCTGAAATCACTTAAGTGTGAGTCATGGCTAACCATCGAGCCCTTTTCTCCTTATTACAGTGTTCAGTGGGAAAGGACGACGCTTTGAGAGAAAGTGCTCCCCCCCCCCCCCCTATCAATAATCACTAACTTCACAGTGCTTGGTTTCCACAAACACTGTGTTATGGGAACAGTAATCCCATAACACATCCTTGACTACATCCTTAGATGGGTATGATGACGGATTGCTAATTGGTTGGAAAGGTTTTGATGGCAGACACATTACATTGCAGAGACTTTCCCATGACATCTCAACCAGAAACATGATCCCCAAAGACACGGGAAAGTGCTCCTCATCTCCCATCCTTAAGACTGCAAAAAGAAAACGGCTGAAGGTTGCTGTTTTCAACAGGGTGCACTGCCCTCTACTGGACAAAGGAGGAAATACAGAGGAACGACAACCTCACTGTGATACTGTGCATCTTGAAGTGGAAGTGCTATTGAAAATTTGACGTTAGCCAGGCATGTTTTTACATTTTTATTGCATTGTTTGTTGATTCACTTGGTTTAGCTCATAAGACAATCAATTATTATCAAATCAATAATGTGTCTCAGGTGACTTTAGATTAAGTTATGTTGCAAAACAAGCACACAGACAATACAAAAATATTACTATACAGTTATAAAAAATGAAATGTTCTAGTAGCAGTGATTAAAAAAACAGTAGCAAATCACCACTGTATCACTGTCTTTACACAAACAGATGTGCACCAAACAAGATGGCATTTAGCTGGGCGAGGACCTCAGAGTAACAAACAATCTGTTTAAAATGTAACTTTTCTGTTAAACGAGCACTCCAAGACTACGCTAGGTTAATTGTTCACAAACTTAATTTACAGTTACTCACTGCTACTGGCATACAGTTTTCACAAATTGACCTTTTTACTCAGAAAAAATATAAAAAAGTCTATAGCCTGCCAAATAGTACCAAACTAAGCACGCCAAAGGTATAAAAAAATTATTAAAAAAAGTTATACAATTGGTTAAACAATACAGTATGCAAAAATACAAGAATGTCAATATTTTCTCATATATTTAGAAACAAACAAACATCATGATCATAGCAAATATATTACAAACTGATTGAAGCATTGAAACCTGGAGTGTATTTGGCATCCATTCTGAGCTTTGGTCAAGCTAAAGTCCCTCCACTGGTCTGCAAAATAAAATAAAAAATACAACTTAAACATGAAATTGCATTGTACATGTATTGCTTTGATTGGCTTGTTGGGCTTTGACTGACTTGTTGTGGGTGACTATGGTGTGATGCTATTACGTACTATGGGTATCAGGGGTGTAATAATGTAACGTACCATGGGTTTCATCTCTCTGGCAGGTCCTTCCTGAGGCCGACCGGCCATCTTCTTACTGTTCTCAACAAACTCCTGGAAAAAGAGATGGGTTGGGCATTTATAAATTGAGTGTAGACACAAAGTAGGTACTTTTAACTGAAACTTCCTGCTCTGTTATTAAAACGATGACCTTCCAGCACTTCAACACCCACCCGCCTACCTACCTCCCTCCCCATCCATTCATCATTCATTGTGATCCGTGAAGCCTGACACATCCATCCACCTCTTCATCTCACGCCCTCCATTCTGTTCCTATCTGACTGGCTCTACTCGGCCCCTGCCAGCTCACCATGAGAGCCTTGTCCATGTAGAACTCCCTGCCAGGGGGGCTTTCCGTCGTTGTACTTGGTGTCCCACAGGGCGAAGCAGAGGAAGAGCACGTTCCACCACCATCTCGACACGGACAGGTAAGCAGTGGGCCACCAGGAAGGCGAAGAGGCACACGATGAAGAGGGGGAGGACCCACACCGTGTAGTCACGCTGGTAGTTGAGCGCCAGCACGCCGGCGAACGCCAGTGCACGACACAATCAGCACCTACGGAGGAGGTGGTTGGCGGGCCGGGGGGGGTTAGCGAGGCGGAGGCTGCGATTGGCTGATTCAAGGCCTGAACGGAGGCACGGTGTGACATAGCAGCTGGTTTCAGATTAGACCGTTACCGAGTATTGTGGCTTCAGACTATGTATTAATGTACTTAAGGAGGGAAATAAATCCAAGTATCAAATAGACGTATAGTGTACAGTATTTATGTATTGGTATGACTTGATTATGCACTTGTTAACGACCAATTAAGGCCCTATTATTTCCCTTGTTGTCCTGTTCTCAGACGCCCAGGACTGCAGCAGACAACACAGAACATTTTGTCACAGTCACGGACTATGCGTTAGAAAAAAGAAAAGATTGGTTGCAGACTTATGAAACAAAGGAGGCAGGGGAGAGAAGGACAAGAAGAACGTCGTTCATCTTCATAATACAGGCACTGCAGGCTCTTCAGAAGGCAGGTGTGAGGGCGTGCGGGACCTTCCCGGAAGAGAACAAAGTCTCTCCACGTGTTGAATTGCCCGTGCCACTCTGAGTGCAGTTCTCGACCAGGATGACGAACGCAATCCCGGGCCGATGTACAGAAGCTAGTGCTGTTGATGGCGGTGGCGGCAATACGCATTCTTACGTGACAAGGACAGACCAGGTGGACATTGTTAGGATAGGTCATTTCGAGATGGTCGTATGAAAAAGCGATTTGTTTTTCAATCTGAAATAATGGACTAGTGTCTAGCTATGTTCCTGGTGTGGTCCTTACTTGGTTCAGGAACGCTAGACACTTCTCCAGACACACAGGCAGCAGATACAGGCTTTCAGCATGCAGCGAGCACAGGGCATTCTCCTATAGACAGGGAATTTCAATATTACAGTGCATTTTGAGATTTTCCAGTTCCTCAATATGACACGGACGCAAGCCAGGGCTTATTTTGACATCCTGGTTCCTACTGAGACTACAATAGACCGTGTTAGCTCACCGCCAACGAACTTGACGCTACCTTTCCCTTCAGCTGGCTGTGGATGTAGGTGAGAAAGAGGCGGGGGATCTCACCAGGGTGATGATGAAGGCGCCCTTGGCCATCCGTGCCCAGGTGATAGCGGATGTAATGACGGAGCACGGAGGTCAGGACGGGGGTCAGCGACAGCTGGGATTTGTCCCTGAGCATCGGCGCGTGGGTGAGATCCAGGGAGGGGGGTTTAGGAAACAGTAAACAAAGCAAGGAGGGAAACACATTTAATACAACTCGGGTCTCAATACAACCATGAAATGCTAATATGACTGCTGATATTTGTTTATTTTATGGAATGTTTAGCTCGTTTATTTCTCCATTTTGTGCTCCGCCTAACCTCGTAAAGTAGTAGGTGACCACTGCTCCAGCGATGGTCATCTGTTGGCAGGCCAGGATGAACTCACTGATCCAGATGAGGCCCACGACATGGTACCACACCATGTACTGCAGCGGGCCAGACATGTGGTACTCCACCAGACCAGTCTGCTCATTCTTCACTGGGCTCCCTGGGGGATGGGGATTACAACAATTTCACTTCTCATCAACAAGTCACTGTGGTGCACTTCTAGACCTTGATTATCTGCTGTACTTACTTCATGCACTAATTGTATGTCGCTTTGGGATATAAAATACAAAAATGTGTGAATAAATGTAACAAGTTCAATACAATTTTTCTATGTGGGGAGAAAGTCTTGATGGACCACGAAGATGGTTGAGTAGAGGGGCGAAATGGTTTGTCAAACGTTTAGATAAGTATTTAGGGTAAATAGGACTTGGCATGGCCACTAGGGGGCGTAAGTGGTCAAAGACAGCAACAACACCAAAGCACCAGTTTACAAGGTCAGAGATGACATGTCAGAGATGACATGTAAGAGATGACATGTGAATGGTCCAATTATCTTTAACTATTTATAAGTGGTGCACATCCACACCAAAACAGTGCACTGGCAAAATGCTCCGCAAATTGAACTTGTTGTTGTATCTGAGCTTGATCTGTTGCTGATGTCATTCATGGTAATTCTTGTTTTGGAGTGAAGCTCAAACCCCTTCAGAAGAAGAGTGGGCGAGTTCACAGAGAACGTGTCCTTTGATTTGGATCTGTCAGCGCCCACAAGCAGCAGACTGGCTCGGCTGTCTGACACAGAGCAGAGTGGCGCCACTCAAGCCATGTGCTCTCACCCCCCCCCCCCCAAAAAAAATTGGACAGGAAAGGGAGAAAAAAAATCATGTAGTAAACAACCTGGCGTGTCTGCTGTAGTCGCTTCTGAGGAAAACGCAGCTGTTATAGAATCATCTATCCTGTCATAATACACTGGACCCTTTCCCAAATGACTCGGCGGCGTAACACTTCTCAAGCATAATCGAAGCCCTACATTATACACGCAGTAGAGCAGATATCATTGTGGACGCAGTATGAAACGTTGGACTGTAGTCGGCGGGGGGCCCCCCGGAGCAGACCTGCCGTGCCGAGGAAGAGGAGCACGCCGAGCCAGTACACCCAGAAGAGCATGAGGGGTGAGTGAAGTCCAGAAGGGCTGCAGGGCCAGCAGGGGAGGTGGGTGAACAACCTTGCCCGCCACGTGGAACAGGCGATGGTGAGGGCCACTCGCTTCCTCATGAAGAACATCGGGCAGCAGCAGGACAACCTGGAGGACGAGGTCACAAAACGGTGTTGTGATGACGCATTTTGTCTGTTAACTACGTGGAAATACTTCCTGCTCAGGAGTCAGGTTTATTTGACATTTTTATCTCGACACAAAATCCCAACCGCTGATCTAAAGTCCAGACGCTTCACGTGTCGACACACACAGGCGTCAAAGTACAGACGCAATTTACCACACTCACTCGCTATCGCCTCACGCGCACATGCACATGTAAACAACTATACACTTAAACACAAGAACACGCACACACAACTACCACACAAACATGCACAAATTGATTTTCTCGCTGGTGTGGGATGACTGTGTCACTGTTACATCCAATTACTTTAGCTTTGGCCCAGGCTGAAACTGGAGGACACCATGTCCTGCCACCACCACATGAATAGATAACTAGTGTGTGGGTGGTGTGTGTGGTGAGAACACAACGGACATGCCTCCATCAGGCATGTTATTTCATTCAGCATTTGATAGTGCCTCTGTGTCTTAGTGCAGGTCAGACTGCTCTAACCCCCTACCCCACACACACACACACATATATATATACCGTGAAAATAGTAGCCCCAATGGCATACACCATCAGGGCCTGGACATTGTCTGAAGCCACCTCCTTTCCCAGGGCAGAAACCGCCTGGTCCTGCAGGGCCTTCCTGTGGTCTACGTACAGCCACCAGAGCACCCCTGTCCCCCCTGCAACACACACGCACACTCAATTACCAGCTACTGGAGGAACGTCAACATGCAGACCACTCAACACTGGTACTGGATAGGAACAAAGAAACAAAGCCCTCCAACACAAAAAGAAAATACAATTAAAACAATGAAGACAAATATTTATATATTAAAAGTACAATCAGTCACAAAAATAATAATAATAGAAGTGCCAGTGGAAAGTACATTTCCAATTTTGGAGCAGCCTGCTACTTTCCAGCAACCCTGTCCCATTTGGACAATAAAGTGATTCTATTCTATAGTCTAGAGTGAAGCCTTGCTCACCTACAGAGCCCAGGACCACGAGGACAGTGAGGATCCACACCAGCACCATGAGAGATGTACCTGATGACCACCATCAGGATCATGGAGAGAACTGCAGAGGAAGAGGAGAGTCACTGATGTCTCTAGGGAAGATGGACCCTGTCCCTGCATTAACTATCGGCAAACCATTTCCTAAATATTCGAACCATTATCAAAAGTAATTCATAGCATAGTTTGGTAAACGTCTAGTGGAATGAGAGGATTGATAAGGATGTAGGGTCTATGAATCCACCAAGTCCCAGGGGATGACTATACACTGCTTAGAATGTCCTCACCAGGAGCTTCTTCATCTGCACACTGCTCTAAAGTCAGTATTGAGCTCAACCTTGTAAAAGCCCTGAGTGAATTTAAGGGTCAAATGGAGGCTGCTCCTGAATCTGTGTTTACGAGCCACGGCTGCACCGGTATGTCACAGGTGAACGGTGGCTATGATTACACAGGGAATTTCCTGTCACTTCCTGACCCCAAACCTTGACTGAAATAACATCCTGGATGCTGTAAGGAGCTGATCTGGAGAACAGCTAGAATAACGCTTGAAAAGTTAACATAACGGATGACATTTTATATCTGACAATCGGATCACAGCTAATTAATAAGAAGCTAACAGTACTGTGATGACAAATTTGATCACACATCCCAGAAGGAATAACTAGCGCCCACGTTCAGGCAGGAAGTGCCGGCCTACCTAGCGCCAGTAGGCAGAGACCCATGATGATCTCCTTACTGGCCATCACTCCGGCTACGACCCTGTACAGGACACTGTTGTCGCTGACGAAGGTGATGAAGGCCTTAGCAAACTCAGCGTAGCATGCCACATCCATGGGGATGCAACGGTGGAAGACAGGAAGGGATTTACTACAGGAAGAAGAGAGAGATGAGAGGGGAGAGGGTCATCCTTGTACCATTTAACCATGGTGCTAATTACACAGATCAAATCCAAATTGTGCCCCCCAAAATGTCATTTACATGTATTTAAATTTTAAATAAAAATACATTTTGGGGGAGGGGGGTAGGTTCTTGGGCACGAAAAGGTTGTTGGCGCTTGATAGTCCTGTTAGCTGTTTGAGATGTGTAGTATCTACCTTGGTGGAACGGGAAGCTTGGGGCATTTAGTGGATCTGTCTGGGTGGCTGGGATACCTGGTGGGAGAAATATCATAGGAGCAAAGCTCCGAACCTACACAAAAGCAGTTCTGTATGAATCACTCCTCGCTGGTTTGTCAAGCAATACATCAGGATTTTCAACATTTCAAGACATCTTCTTATAAAATAAAAAAATATATATATTTAATTATATGTATATATTTAGCTGCAATGTACAATCCAGATACGAGCCACTTCATTAACTTTCATGCGGAACAGCTCACCGTTCGCCAGGGCAAACTTTTTAACATCTGTGTATGTCTGAAGCTCTGTGTCCGGGCACCTGGACACACACAGCGCAATGGACTTGATCCTTCGGTTGATGAGATCAATGTTGCAGGGGTCAAGGAAGAAGACAAATCTGGAAAGACAGCAAACACAGAAGTTTTTTATTGAAATAGGGTAGGGACTTCAAAAGGCATCTTCAACTGATTACCTGGTAAAAAACAAAAAAAAGGTTTAAAATAAATATAAGATTTACATTTTCTATATATGCTTTTGATTTACAGTAGCCTACTTGTTTTATCATTCTTTATATTTTCTTCTATGTTTATTGTTAAGCACCAATTTACCAAAGCAAATTCCTTGTACGTGTAAACCTATTAGGCAATAAACTTGATTGAAACTTCTGATTTGAACATATACTATATTGCCAAACTTATTCACTCAGCTATCCAAATCATTGAATTCAGCTGCACAAAGCAAGGGCCATAAAGACATGGATGAGTGAGTTTGGTGTGGAAGAACTTGACTGGCCTGCACAGAGTCCTGACCTCAACCCGATAGAACACCTTTGAGATGACTTAGAGCGGAGACTGCGAGCCAGGCCTTCTCGTCCAACATCTGAAGAATGGTCAAAAATTCCCATAAACACACTCCTAAACCTTGTGGAAAGCCTTCCTAGAATAGTTGAAGCTGTTATAGCTGCAAAGGGTGGGCCGACATCATATTAAATCGTTTAGTTTAGGAATGGGATGTCACTCACTTTCATATGCGTGTGAAGGCAGACGAGCGAATACTTTTGGCAATATAGTGTGTATATGTATATATATATATGATATTTTGAAACTAAGCATAACCATATGCTGTTTATTATTTGTCAAGACAACAATTCTGGGATGAAACAAACGGAGTAACATTTTAAACAACAAAACAGCTCTCTGTCGTCAAAACGCCTTGGCCTCTGGAAGGCTCTATGGGCAGTCAGCCCATCTTCAGCTGCATGACCCATTGTTTAGGTGAACCAGTCAAGAGGCTGTCAGAGCTATGGAATGTCACTGAAAAACAAGTCAGACATTTGTCTGATTTTGAAACTGATCCTTTATTTCCCTATTCAGTTGCGTGCAAATATATATATATATATATATTTTTTTCATCCATTGATGATAACAAACAAGTACCCCTGTTGAAGGATATGCTGCTAAGGTTTTGGTGCCAGATACCAACAAACAGCTTCAGGGGTCTTGTAGAGTCTATGCCGTGGCAGGTCAGCACTGTTTTGTAAAACATTGGCTCATTAGTGATACTTTGATATTGAGTGACATCCAAACTACATCACACAAACCTTTATAGAATGTAGATGAGTAGTGTAGACAACCAGACGGCTGTATAATCTTTCCAAAAAGCTCATCCCACTGACCCACTAACCTTCAAACCATGAAGTCACTAACATGTCTAAACAAGTTGAAATGTAAGCTTTCACAAGACTTGCATCAGGCCGTGCTTGTTTACTGTTGCGTTGTGTTGCGTTGCATCAACTAAGATCAGTCAGACACCAACTCTTAAGATGTAACTACCTTGGTAACAAGGGAATTTGTGGCACTGTAGATAATCCAAATGATTAAATCATTGTGTGTGGGCTGCTAATGTTAAATGGCTAATTCAATTTAAACTATTACTGTGTTTTCCTACTGATAGACAAGGTACAACCTATTTTCTAGAAAACTATTGGAGACATTTGTGAAATTAAAATGGTGGTAATAATACTTACTAATGTAACTGATAGTGACAACAATGTGCTTCAGGCAAACATACTTTTTGTCAGTTTGGTCCCGACCGCTGAGCTCAATACCATCAATCTGAGTGTTCTTCTGGCCACAGGTGTTGCCATAGCTGTCGTACCCAGAGACCAGTCTGGAAGCCGCTCCTGTAGCTATAGAGAAGCCACAGATGCAGCCCTGTGGGTTACAACTTCTTGTTAAATATGAGCATTGCGAGAATAGATGACACTATCACACTGTGACAATGTGCAATTAGGCTAGTTGAGTAAATACAGTCCACAAAAATGGTATGTGCTTCCCTGGTGTTTGTAGCCTATTTCAAATTAATACACGTGGCTAATGAATCGTCTCTAGACCAGTTACATTTCTAGCAAGCGCTTCAGGCTCTGAAGCCAATCAGATAGACTAGACGTTGACACAGGTGAGCCCAACATGGCCGCTGGAGGCTCTGGCTGAGATGTGTAGATTCTGCCATCGAGTCTGTTTTAGAAGACATCGACAGCGCATTAATTTGGAAGAGGAACAGAGAAACGCGATCAAGGCATTTGTCGATGGAAAATATGTTTTTGCCGTCCTTCCTACGGGATTCGGTAAAAGTTAACACACTGTTGCTCTGATTGGTTGTAGGTCTATCCAATTGAGCGAAGAGGCATTTTTTTTTCGGTTTCGGTTTAAACACGCTCCATACTCACAGCCCAACGGAGCGGTATCAGACTCATTCTGACTAGAATTATGAGTATGACAACGTCAGGCTAATAAAACTCACCATTCCGATGCAAAACACCGTGAATATAACAAGCCATGGGATATCTGTGCAACTTCTTTCTTCTAATGGTTTCCAGTCACGTTTTCCCTGCAAGAGTAACATTAAGTTCCCGACATGTCCCCAGTTAACTACAAACGAATCAGAAATACAAATAGCTCACGTACCGTAGCTTGAAATACACAGCAGGCACACTTTCTAGAGCGCCATTGCCTTTCGATCAAAGTAGTTAAACGATCAAAACATCGCTAATAAATAGACATTGCGTGGCTTACCTCTGAACTACCACAGCATCCCATGTTGAATCGTTATCGTGACCCCAAATATTTTCGGGAAAAGTTTGCTTGCAACGTGATTATTTACCTTCCATGTATTAAAATAAGATATCTCAAACGCAACAAACAGTCTACCAACTCGTAAAACGCTGCTTATTCCTACTTTCTACAGTAAGTAAAAAGGCGTGTTCAACTCTGTTTGCAGCAGGGTACAAGTCTTCAGGTAATGCGGAAGACTTTTGGATAGACGTGTCAACAAAGCTGGCGTGGTAGTTCTCAGTTCTCTAGACGTCATTGAGATGTTTGGCGCCATCTGGTGGTTCAAGGTCGTTCACTACGAATGAAAATGTACTAGTTAAGCATTATTAATGATTTAAAAACTCTATGACCTGTTGATAATAATTCACTTCAACTTTGAATGTGCATCCATCATTACTTTTATACTCGAGAGCTGAACAAACAATGATATCTGTCACTAGACACTAAGTCCTTTATTAAGCCATCTTCCTTTATTCAGCTGTTAAACCGCTACTAAGACTTACAGGACGGAGACTTTAATCGCAACAAAACTGCCCAACCGAAAATCTAGTGACTTTTTTGAGTTAGGCTTCTAACAGATGATGCACGTTGATACCCTTACTTAAATATCAACTCAGAGGCCTCACAAAAGCTGATGTTAATGTGAAATTAATAACCATTGTGGTAACCACAGAACGTTTCAGGCAGAGCCACACACAACAGTAGGGAGAAGTCACACACCAAAGGTGCTTCCCAGGTGCTTCCCAGGAGGTGCTCAACTGACTGGAAGGTGGGAGGGAGAAGAATCTCCCATCAATGACAAGCTCCTTTTCCTGCTGGGGCCGGTGTCCGCGGTGCTGATGGCAGCTCAGTCCTCACAATGCTCCTGGGTTGTAGCACTAAATTAATCTGATTATCTCCACCTAGTCAGTGGCCAGGCTCTCTCTCCCATGTCTGTCTCTGTCTGAGTGTTTACGTGTGTGGGTGGGACTTCAGGCTCCAGTGCCATCCAGATCACAACATCCACTCCTCCTGCTCTGTGTACACACCTGTGGATCATATTCCCATCACAATGCAGTAGTTCTACCTCAGCCTGTGATTTACTCATTCCCAGATTGTTGTTTTGTACTTTGTGTCAGTTTTTCTCTCGTCCGCTTTGATTTGATTCTGATATCTATTTCCTGTTGTTTATTTACCACTCCCCGTTTTCCATCTGCCTGCCTACCTGCCCTGCCTGTTACCCTGCCCTGCCATCCTAACACCCTTACTCCTTCATTGAATCTGTACGAGTCTGGAGTCTGTGTCTTGTGCTTGGGTTTACTAGCTCTGACCATATACAGAGTTTGAAAGAAAGATGGAGGACCAATATATGTAAATGCAAAGTAACATTTTATTAAGTGAATAGTAAATTAACATTCATTCAATAAGAATAAAGAACAAATGAATACAAAACACTCCTAGTTAAGAAGACAGTCGCAGTTAAAATAAAACTAGACGGCAAGAACACACACATTCATTTGGTTAAGAAGACGAGCAACAAGTGTGGAAAACACACTAATGATTTTCGTTGTAAAGTGCCTTAGGGTACAGCACAGGGACTAGAAAAACCTGATACATGTCAAACATCAACAGTAAAGGCAGTCTAAATGCACTGAGCAAGGTTTATCCTATACCATAAATGTAACATTGTGCTTTTTGAAAGCATTATAATTGATAAATACATTAAATAATTACTCAAAATTAATAATATAAATTACTATACAAGTACTATAAAACACATGCCACTTTTGGAGAAACTCATTCTAGAAAAGTGTTTGGATGATTAAAGCTACACAGATTGTGAGAATACTAAACTGGTAGCTGATGCCAGTTGAGGCTGAAACTGTGGTTGTCTTGACAGCAGCAGTAGTTGTTTTTGTGGTACCAGCAGTAGTTATTTTTGTGGTACTGGTTGTTGTTTTTGAGGCAGCTGTTGTTGTGGAAACGACTGTGGATGATGAAGAAGCAGCTGTTGCTGTTATAGGGTGAGATGTACTTGTCGTAGGAAGACCTTTAGTTGTAGTAGCAACTGGGGTTGATGTTGCAGCATCTGTGGTTTTGGAAGTAACAGTGGCAGTAGAAGAAGTTGTGGTTATTGTGCCACCAGCTGTGGTTGAAGGAGACGTTTTTGTTGTGGCACCTGCAGCATTTGTTGTGGCACCGGCTGTTGTTGTGGAACCTCCAGCTGTTTCTGTTGTGGTAGATGCGGTTGATGTTACAGATGCAACTGTGGCTGTTGTAGGGACAGCTGTGGTTGTGATAGGAAAAGCTGTGGTGGTTGTA
>JAMDYH010000701.1:0-14244 GCA_023658055.1 Thaleichthys pacificus | reverse complement strand
TTTTTTTCCCCCCCCTTCCCCCTCCCTCCCCTCCCCTGCTCCCTCCCTCCCTCTCCGATAGCATGTCTCCTCCACGCCAGTGGCGTTACACCCCCCAGACCTCCCACCACTCCTATCGACCCCACCCCTACCTTCCTCCTCCTCCTCCCCCCTCCTCATCCCACTACCCGGACTCTGGGGCCCGCTGGGTCTACATGACCCCCGACCCTTATCTCCACTTATACCCCCCCTATGCGCCGCCCCACGGCGGCGGCCTCCCCGGTCCCCCCTACCACTACGCCCCACAACAGGGCTACCACCGCCCCCCACCACCACCCACCTCCCATCCATCCTCCTACCGGACCTCGGGTCCCCTGAGGACCCCCAACACGGTCCCCCCCACCCCCCTGTTCCCACATCTCTCCGGACCGGTCCACTCTAGCTCCTCCACCCCCACTCCCCCTCCCCCCAGGCGTCGTCGCCAGGGGAGGGTTACGCAGGACCCCGGCTCAGCGGTATTATGCTGCGCGGCTGGCCGCTGCTCTTCCTCCTCCTCCTCCTCCTCCTCCTCCCTCCGCCACTCCCCGACCCCTCTTAGGCCCCCGTCCCAACCCTGCCCGTTCCGGGCCGGCGACACCCTCCGGGTCGGCCACCGCCGCCACCCCGCGCACTCCCGGGTTGCCCTCGAGCACGGGAGCCACTTTTGGCTCCGACACGCCCTCTAGCACGCCCCACACGTCCCAAACCCCTGCCAGCTCCATCGGCCGTAGCACCCCCGCCCCCGCCTCTGCTCCCGCTGCTCCCACAGCGCTGCTGGCACTGGCGCCCCGCACCGTCAGGCCCACCCCATCCACTCCCACTCCTCTCCTCTCCACGGACCTACATGCGGTCTCCCGCCAGCGGTCCCTGGAGGTCTATGGCAGGCGAACCACGGAGGCGGGCAAGTTAATCTGCCGCCTGCTCCAGACGGCCTACCACCACGGTCAGGTGTCGTCTTTTCTCGACGACGGCGTCCCTCCGCCCGGGTACGACCGTAAAGTGGGAGAATACGCCGCTCAATTCCAACCCCTCTCCCCCACCCCGCAAAGCCAACAGGAACTGCGTGACAGCGCGGCCGCCTGGATTAGGCAAAATTACCAAATCCTTTCCACCCATTACTCCTCAACCCTCACCTCACTCTCGGGCCTCCTTAGGACCCGGTTCCCCGCCTACCGTCACTGGGCAGACGCTTGGGAACTGGGCGTCCGTTGGGCCACGCAGGACCTCAACGCCCCCATCCCCCAGAGGATCCTGCAGCACTCCCGATCTCTCCTGCCGGCAGAGATCTTCCCCACGGGCCCCCGCTCCCCCCACTCCCCCTCCCCCCCTGGGTCTACCGCCGGGACCCCACCAACCGCCCCCGCCTCCACCACTACCACCACCGCCACCGCCATCCCCTCTCACACATGCTCCGCTAGAGCCTCGCGGGCTCTGTTTGACCCCCTCCCGACTCCCATGGACGTCCAAGCCCCACTGGCAGTCGCCTTAAGTGACCCGGCCTCGGGCTCGGACGAGACCACCCGGGCCATGCCCATCCTCCCCTCACCCGTTCCCACGACCGACCCCTCCACCTCAGCCCAGGCCCACTCGGCCACCCTGATCCGGGTCCCACCATCCCCTTCGGAGGATATGGACCTGGACTGGAGCCCCATCGATGTGGAGGAGGTCTGCTCACAGGCGCAAGCGCCCAAAGAACAGCGACCCCCCAACCCCCCTAGACCCCGCAGCCAAGTCGCCATGACCACCATCACTTTTTCGGACGACGACCTCCCCGTCTACCAGTCCACCAGAACCACCGCTGCTGTGACCGAGGATGCCTCCACCCTCTTGGAGTCCAGCATCGAATCCCTCTCCCTCTCCCCCCCTCCCCGCCGCCCCCCTCCTCCGTCCTCCTCTCCCGCTCACGTTTGGACACTGGACGAAGACAATATTGAGGAGGAACTCCTTAGATTGGTTTCTCCTCTCCTTAATACGGAGGCTTCTGCTTCCATGGCCAAGGGTCCACCTGGTCGGGTCCATCCCAGCCCCTCACCCCCCAACCCCCCTCTGGGGTCCTCAGGTACCCCCGCCGTTCCATCCCTCGTCCCTCTTCTCCCCAGCTCTCAGCCCTCCATGGGACGACTCACCCCTAATCCCCAATTGCCCACTCCTCCTTCCCGCCATCTCAAGAAACTCCTGAAAAAACAAAAAAAGAAAACCCCCCCAAAAAAAGTACGGGACGAATGACTACCACAGGAAAGACCGTAACAGGATTTGGAGTGGTATAGTGTTGGATTGACAGTTCGTGTCAGGTCGAACGTTAACTTGTTGGGGGTGACGTAGATTAGTGTGTGTGGAAAAAGGGTACACCCCCCCTTCTCCTTTTGTTCTAAAAAAACCAAAGTGTGTACGTATAGACAGATATACACTTATGTTCGATCCCCCCAAAAAATAGGTTTTTTTTTCCCCCCCCTTGTTCTTTTTAAAAAAAATATTTTTTAGAAAAATTATAAAACTCCCAGAAAATGGGTAAAAAAATGTTTCTTTTCCAAAATAATAATGAACAAAAAATAAAAAATAGAACTAAAAAAATGTAAATAAATAAAAAAATAATAAAAAAATTCAAAAATTCAAAAAAAATTACAAAAATAAGTAAAAACACAACCCCCCCAAAAAAATATTAGATTAGGAAACGCCCACCCTATGCTTCTTCACTCTACTGATTGCTGGCATAGGGGGCACTCCCCCTTCCCTCCTCCCGTCTCCTCCTTCCCTCCTTCCCTCCTTCCCGCCTCCTCCTTCCCACCTCCCCCCTCCTGACCATTAGAAAACGAAAAAATATGGACCCACCCACGAGGGGCCCCACCGCCTTGAGGTCCAGCAAAGAATGGGAAGGAAGCCAAACCAACATTGTAAACAACCTCGGACTGTGGTAATGACCCTAGAATACTTGTTATTACGATGAGAAAATCATGCTGTTGTCCTCTAGCCAGGTGATTGTCTCCCAATCATGTTGTTGTCCTCTAATCAGGTGGTTGTCCCCCAATCATGCTGTGGTCCTCTGGTTAGGTAGTGGTCCTCCCATCATGTTGTTGTCCTCCTATCATATGGGTGTTCTCCAATCATATGGTGGTCCTCCATGCCTCTTCACTCCAGTGGCTGAGGGGACCGCGTGGATCTCGGGGACCCGGGTGGGCCGAACACGGCCTTCGGCCGTGTCCGGCGCTTGCCAACTGTCGGGTGGGCTCTCTACCGTTTCCTGTCTCTCCTGTCTCCCCCCTCCCACGGTAATTACTTCTAGACTATTTCTTCTTTTCTTTCACCTGGAATAAGGAGTCATTTCAACACTTTAGCGTGGGGCTCTAGGTTGGGACTGTTGTTGTCATGGTTATTATTGGTAGGGGGCGCTGTTGTCACTGGAGTTGGGGTTGTAGATACTACTTTAGTGGATAATGCCTCAGTGGAGACTGCTTTAGTGTGGAAGGCTTAATTGCATAACGCTTTGGGGTATGATGCTTTCGTGTAGGAGGCTTTAGGGTATAATGCTTTAGGGTGGAATGCTTTCGTGTATAATGCTTTAGTGTATACTGCTTTAGGGTGGAAGGCTTCAGTGTATAATGCTTTAGGGTAGAAGGCTTTAGGGTATGATGCTTTCGTGTAGAAGACTGTAGGGTATAATGCCACTGGAGTGTACAAGGTTTCAGTGTATAAGGCTCTAGGGTATAATGCCTCAGTGGAGAAGGCTTTAGTGTGGAAGGCTTAACTGGCATAACGCTTTAGGGTATGATGCTTTCGTGTAGAAGGCTTTAGGGTATAATGCCTCAGGGTATCATGCTTTAGTGAATCATGCTTTAGGGTAGCATGCTTTAGTGAAGAAGGTTTTAGGGTAGAAATACTTTAGTGAAGAACACTGGAGTGTATGATGCTTTCGTGTAGAAGGCTTTAGGGTATAAGGCTTTAAGGTGAAATGCTTGAGTGGGGAACACTGTAGTGTATAAGGCTCCAGTGTATAATGCTTTAGTGGAGAATACTCTAGTGTGGAAGGCTTAATTGTATAACGCTTTAGTGGAGAACACTGGAGTGTGGGATGCTCTCGTGTAGAAGGCTTTAGGGTAGAATACTTTAGTGTATAAGACTTGAGTGGGGAATGCTTTAGGGTATAATGCCTCAGTGTATCAGGCTTTAGTGTATAATGCTTGAGTGCAGAAGGCTCCAGTGTATGATGCTTTAGTGGATCATGCTTTAGTGTATAATGCTTTAGGGTATCATGCTTTAGTGTGGAATGCTTTCGGGTAGAAGGCTTGAGGGGATAATACTTTAGTGTATAATGCTTTCGTGGGTAATGCTCTAGTGGAGACTACTTCAGTGTATCAGGCTGTAGGGTATAATGCTTTCGTGTAAAAGGCTTTAGTGTAGGATGCTTTCGTATAGAAGGCTTTAGGGTATAATGCTTTAGTGGTGAATGCGTTCGTGTATAATGCTTTAGTGTGGAATGCTTTAGTGTATCATGCTTTGGTCACTGTACTTGGGCCTCTACTTTAGAGCAGGGTTTTGGGTGGGGACGTCTGTGGTGGTCATCGCTGGCGTGTTTCTCCAGGTCACTGTGGTGGTGCTGCTGCTGCTGGGATATTGGGGGGACCACGTGGATTTCGGGGACCCTGCTGCTGCTGCTGGGATGGATGGGGGACCACGTGGATCTCGGGGGCCCTGGTGGGCCGAACACGGCCTTCGGCCGTGTCCGGCGCTTGCCAACTGTCGGGTGGGCTCTCTACCGTTTCCTGTCTCTCCTGTCTCTCCCCTCCCACGGTAATTACTTCTAGACTAGTTCTGGTCATGGTTATTATTGGTAGGGGGCGCTGTTGTCACTGGAGTTGTGGTTGTGTATAACACTTTAGTGCATAAGACTTGAGTGTAGACTGCATTAGGGTATAATGTTCCAGTGTATCAGGCTTTAGTGGATCATGCTTTAGTGCAGGAAGCTCTAGTGTATAATGCTTTAGTGGATCATGCTTTAATGTATAATGCTTTAGTGGATCATGCTTTGGGGTATAATGCTTTAGGGTATCAGACTTTAGTGTATAATGTTTGAGTGCAGAAGGCTCCAGTGGATGATACTTTAGGGTATAGTGCTTTAGTGTATCATGCTTTGGTCACTGTACTTGGGCCTCTACTTTAATGCAGGGTTTAGGGTGAGGACGACTGTGGTGGTCATCGCTGGCGTGTTTCTCCAGGTCACTGTGGTGGTGCTGCTACTGCTGGGATATTGGGGGGACCACGTGGATCTCGGGGACCCTGCTGCTGGGATATTGGGGGGACCACGTGGATCTCGGGGACCCTGCTGCTGCTGCTGGGATAATTGGGGGGACCACGTGGATCTCGGGGGCCCTGGTGGGCCGAACACGGCCTTCGGCCGTGTCCGGCGCTTGCCAACTGTCATTTAGGACAGGTTGGCTCCCTGCCGTTTCCGGTCTCTCCTGTCTCTCCTTTCCCACGGTAATTATCCCTATATTATTTCCTCCTTTCTTTTTCTCCAAGGTTTTACAGTGAGTAGTCATTCGAAAAGGTTTTACAGTGGTACTGAGTGTTGGGATTGTCCGGGTCATTGTTGCCGTTCTTGTTGTTGTGGTCCTGGTTGTCACTGCAGTGGTGATGGGGGTCCGGTGGTGGTCGTGGATGATGGTGGACCACGTGGATCTCGGGGACCCTGCTGCTGGGATAATTGGGGGGACCACGTGGATCTCGGGGACCTGTCCGGCGCTTGCCAACTGTCGGGTGGGCTCTCTACCGTTTCCTGTCTCTCCTGTCTCTCCCCTCCCACGGTAATTACTTCTAGACTAGTTCTGGTCATGGTTATTATTGGTAGGGGGCGCTGTTGTCACTGGAGTTGTGGTTGTGTATAACACTTTAGTGCATAAGACTTGAGTGTAGACTGCATTAGGGTATAATGCCTCAGTGTATCAGGCTTTAGTGGATCATGCTTTAGTGCAGGAAGCTCTAGTGTATAATGCTTTAGTGGATCATGCTTTAATGTATAATGCTTTAGTGGATCATGCTTTGGGGTATAATGCTTTAGGGTATCAGACTTTAGTGTATAATGCTTTAGTGGTGAATGCGTTCGTGTATAATGCTTTAGTGTGGAATGCTTTAGTGTATCATGCTTTGGTCACTGTACTTGGGCCTCTACTTTAATGCAGGGTTTAGGGTGAGGACGACTGTGGTGGTCATCGCTGGCGTGTTTCTCCAGGTCACTGTGGTGGTGCTGCTACTGCTGGGATATTGGGGGGACCACGTGGATCTCGGGGACCCTGCTGCTGGGATATTGGGGGGACCACGTGGATCTCGGGGACCCTGCTGCTGGGATAATTGGGGGGACCACGTGGATCTCGGGGGCCCTGGTGGGCCGAACACGGCCTTCGGCCGTGTCCGGCGCTTGCCAACTGTCATTTAGGACAGGTTGGCTCCCTGCCGTTTCGGTCTCTCCTGTCTCTCCTTTCCCACGGTAATTATCCCTATATTATTTCCTCCTTTCTTTTTCTCCAAGGTTTTACAGTGAGTAGTCATTCGAAAAGGTTTTACAGTGGTACTGAGTGTTGGGATTGTCCGGGTCATTGTTGCCGTTCTTGTTGTTGTGGTCCTGGTTGTCACTGCAGTGGTGATGGGGGTCCGGTGGTGGTCGTGGATGATGGTGGACCACGTGGATCTCGGGGACCCTGGTGGGCCGAACACGGCCTTCGGCCGTGTCCGGCGCTTGCCAACTGTCATTTAGGACAGGTTGGCTCTCAGCCGTTTCCTGTTTCTCCTGTCTCTCCTTTCCCATGGTAATTATCCCTATACTATTTCCTCCTTTCTTTTTCTCCTTTCTCATTAGGAATTAGTACTCCTAGTTTTAAGTCCTGTCTCAGGGGCGTGCCTGGGTGGATCAGGGGGAGTTTATCCATGTGTCTGACCTTTGCTTGCAGTGCCTCCCCACTGCTCTCTGGTTCAGGCGGCGTGTTGCCATGGGGCACTCGGCCCGGGTTCTCTTCGGAGTTCCTGGAGAGGCCTAGCCTCTTTTCTCTACTGTGGGTGATCCTTGGCTCTGGAAGTGCCCGTGCATTTGACCCCGACCTCTGCTGGTCTTCGGACCTGTCCAGGGTGAGTGGGAATTTCAAACTTCCACCCCTTACCTGCCTAAGCCTGCAGGGCCTTGGTTTCATGCCACACTGAGATGCCAACGATTTACCCCTCAGGGGCACGTCGGAACCCCTGGTAGGCTCGCACCTCCTCCCTCCACCGCGCCAACATGTGCAACGCGACCCAGCCTAGATACTAGTTGTGTCCTTTCTATCGAGTGCAAGGTTTACCCCGCTCGGAGACGCGTGGTCAGTAGTGTATAGATCCCCACGGCACTGCTGTTATCCCAGAACCGTCACTATCCCCCTAAATTTATGTCCTTAGACCTTTACGTCAGACCATGACTCTGAGAGTAGTCAATCGGACCAAAAAGCCTTATATTAAGATCCTTTTACTACATGGATTATTGTCAGGATCACTAGCTTTAGGATTATTATTATTATGGCTAATATTAATATTATTATGGTTAAGGCCCCTCAGGGTTTCGAGTGATGGTAGGCCCAATGAGACTGACTCAACGGGGCAACCGGTGTTTCAGTGATGTAAGTGTAGGGACAACTCCCGCCTTTCACTCTCTCTGCCTCATCCCCGTGGCTGGATTGGAGACCCAACGGGTGGGCTTTATTTACCCACTGTTCATATACTGTTAGACAAGGAACTCGGGCTATATAATCGGGATGATCCCTACTGGTGATTGCACTTTAGAACATTAAAATGTTATCAACGTCATGGCAAACATATCCAGTAATGTTAAATGGGCCTCCCTTGGGGCCTGGCCCAGGCTGACGGGGTTTGGGTGACCCTTGGTGACACCCTCTCCTCTCTCTGTGGCCTGACTCTTGACCTCCCTCACTCTTCTGAGCCACAAAACCAGCTTTTGGGGATCAGTTGGCCTCCCGATATAGCCCGACTCCCACCTATAACATGCCCTCCTCTCTAGACGGGTCCCCTCTGCACCCTGGGGGGGACCCTATGCCTGTTGGGCCCTCCTCTCTTGTCCTTTGGTCTCGGCCTCTCGCTCTCCTTCCCCCTCCATTTAGGGGGCTCTTTCTCTCCCCCCTGCGTGGGGAGGGGGAGAGCCCCGCTTAGCACTACGAGATTAGGGGGTCTGACGCCTCATGGAGCGGCGCCCCTCTCCCACGCGTCCACAGAGTGTAGTGAGCGTCCTGTCCAAAAAACCAACGCTGCCAGTGTAGGCCTCCTCTGGGTAGTGGGTACTGGCGGTAGACCGCTCGCTCCTCTGTATCCGATGGTCTGGGGGATCACACTGTGACCTCTCCGGCAGTGTGATTAGCCTGACAACAGGGTGGTGTTCTGACGCCTTGGTTGTTGCTTTCTCCTTTGCACTTAGTCTGATGCGGAGCCTGCTGTACGGGGAGAGATAGTACTTCCTATCAAGGGTAAAACACACCGCCATTGACTGCGTTCCACGCGTCTGGTCTCCCCTTCCGTACTCCTTCCACGATTGGTGCTGTTCCTGACGTTCCCTCTCGCTCAGACGTTCCCGGGGGAACAACCTGACGGTGATATCTGGGGCATCGACGAATGGGCGTATCGGAATCACGTATGGGGGGGAACCTCTCAGGGTGGTGGTGGTCGTTGTATTGGAAGCGGTTTGGCTCTACCATCAGAAGGTCTGTCGTGGTAGCATCTCTGCCCCCTTAGCTTGTCGGGATTTGGGGTGTGTGTGTACGTGTGTGTGGATGCATGTCGCTCACCCCCTTTCTCTCCTACCATAGGCGGACCCTGGGTTGCGTTGCACGGCGTTCTCCCGCTCTTCTCCTGATTGTGACGGCACACCAGCCAGTCTCCGGGGTTGAGCGGCCCTGATGAGCTTAGGCCCTGTCGGAGGGCATGCCATGGACAGGTAGCTTTAGTTGCCCCCCCTTAGTACACAATGAGTAGTTCCCCTCCCATTTCTCCTGCCCATATTACACAATTCACTGTTGTCCTCGTGCCCCTGTTTGACCCTCACCCTGTTTTCCCTCTCCCCGATGCCGCCTGCCGCCCCGGGCAGATGCCAGGCAGGGAGACGATGTGACATGCTGAGAACGGGCCTTCTAGATCTCCCTCCAGACCCCCACCCCCTCCCTGGCCGACCGTGGAGACGGACGTTCTCCTGCAGATGCTGATGGGAACGTGGGGATGTATGCGGCGCCCTGACCAGGGGCCTGCGGCACGCACCCCCTCCCAGGAAGCTGAATCTGCACCCCTCATTGACTCTTAGCACTCCACCTGGCCAACCTAGCCACCGCGAGACTCGGGGACTGCCCCTCTCTATCCCCCCGGGCTGGTCTCTGGGATCTCTCCTGCGGCTCCCACTCCACGATGTGCTGCGAACCTGTTGAAATGTCATGTTGCATGCATGTTCTGTAGTGTACTGACTTGTGGTTTGCCTCCCTGCACTTGTGGTGTTGAATATAGTCACATTTGAATACACCTTGTTTATTTACACCGGTGTGGTCCCTCTATCATTTCCTATGCACCTTCACTAGGCCCATTTTTCTATAAATTCCCTCATCTCTCACTTCACCATCTGCCACCTGCTGTCCTGTTTGTGTTGGTGCACCCTGAGGTGCCTGGGTAGTTCTTTACTTATGGATTTGGAGTGTCACTGGGATGGTCATAAGTGGATTTTATTCACCTTGTGTGTGCTCTACGCTCTCTCTCCTGGTCACTGGGTATTTCTTTGCTCTCCCGTCTGCCTAAGGTGCCCCGCGGTGGCCTTGGGACCATGTTCTCTGGTCACTATTATTCGCTATCAACATAACTACTGATTTACATTCACATGACTTTGGGCTGATAGATGCTGGTTTCTATGGGTTCATTGCTGGATGTTTGTGTGTTTCTCTCGTCTGCTCCTTCGTGACGTGCTGTGGGCGCGTCGCGGGGGAGCAGATGAGAGAAATATATTTTATATTAAATATATATATATTCTCTGTTCCCTAAAAAATGTGGGCTCCCTTCACATAATTACACATTTTTCACTGTAAATTTTCTCACATTCGTTTATTGTTGGACTTTTCTTCTTAATATATATATTCTCTCTCCCCCGAGCTGCTCGTTGGGGCTGCGGGCTTCCCCGGGGATTCCCCTCCTGTGACGTCGGATTTTCTGACGTCAGCACCTAAATCTCCGTTCCCACTGTCTAAACCTCTCCATGCAATTCTCCCGTGCATTTTTCCGTTTCCACTATAACACATTTAGATGCACCTCCACTTCTAATCCCTTTCGTATTCCTTCTCCTTACTCTCTCCACCGATAACGTTGTCGCCGATTACTTTAGCCCTGCGCTCCCAAGCATAGTTTCGCCGTTAGCTAATTTCGCCGTTAGCCCCCTTGTTGTTATTAGCATTTTCGTTTCCGGCTTCCTGCGTGCCCGCGTCTCTTCCGGTCCTCTAGCTGTCCATCAAACGGTCTGTGCCTCGTCGCCCTCTTTGTAGTTTTCCGAACTCCCGCCCCTCCTGGGCTGCTATTGGCCCTTACCCGCCAGGCACCTTTAATCGTTCTTTCAGCGCTTGTATCCCGTTCGTACGACACTGATAGAAAACTCTGTGCCTGGATTAATTTCCAAAATTGGTAATTATAAAATTTTAAAATTATTACTGTCTCATTCCCCCTCCCCGGGACGACCTTTGGTCCGTCCTGTAAACTTTATGATGATGTTTTTCCTCGTTTTGACCCAATTTCACCGTCCTCTAGCTTTGAGAATAACGAAAGGAAAAAAAGACCCCATCGACGTGCGTCTTTGCCGGACCGACCCATAAAGTCTCCACTTGGACCACGTTTTGCTTCCGATTTGGATGTAAGTATGTCTTCCTGACGTTCTACATAATGTATTACTGTTAGTCGCGGAGAAAAATCAATAATATCGCCGCGGCTCCTATCACCTGTGTCTCCCGTCGATTTACCTGGCCATTCGTATGCTAATTGGGCTGTTCCCCTACGACCCCGCTAGCCTAGCTCCGCTAGCCGGGCCCTTACGGCCCCTCCGCCATTTTTTTCACATTTTTTTCACATGTTTTTCCCTTCGGTTCCACTAGCCCTACTTGTCTAGCATATGAAGGGGCTTTTAAACTCCCTCCGCCATTGCAGTGCGGCCCCCTTCTCCGCTCCGTTTTGCCTAGGACCGTTCGTGGTCTATTTTTGTACAGTTGTATTCTTATTCACGGATTTCTAATTTATCCCATTAAATTCGTTAATGTTGCATTTAAAAACCTTGGATGGTTACATTAATTAATTCCATTCAAAAATTTTTTTTTAAAAACCCTGGATGTTGTTCTTGTGGAATTAATGTATCCATTCCGGTCTCACTCTCGCTGCGTTTATATTTCCTTTGGAAGTGTAGACGTTCTTAAAAGTTCAATATCATTGTTTAATTACCGGAATATTAACATAGGGCCACAAATTATTCTAAAAACTCGGGTGGAGAGTGGTTTCTTTTATTATCCTTGCGTTTCACCGTGTGTGGAGGATTCTCCCACATGCCTTTCCTAATTTCCTCCCTTTTCACTCCTTGTCCACTTAAAATTGTCTGCATGGCAAAGGCCTTATTGGATTTAAGAACCAGGGCCTTAAGTCCTCCCTCCCCTTGGTATTTGGGCCTTTGCCTTTGTATTAATGCCTGTTTATCTGGAGGTCAGGACCTTTTGTCCTTCCCTTTTTGCTACAAACTCTGTGTGTGCCTGCTCTGCCTGGTTTTTTAACATGCTCATTTAAGATCCTTATGGATTGATTGTGTGTGCTGGCAATGCCTTAATTCCCTGCATACATACTTAAGGCCTGTTTTAGTATTCTGTGTATGTTTGCATTGCTTTGACTCTCAACGTACTGTTATACCTGTTTGTGATCCTCTTCTTTGGGCTCTCACACTCTGGTCATGACTCCCCTCCCCCTTTATAAAGCTCTCTGTGTGTTCCTGTTGGGTTTTAACTCCTGGCACATTTGATCTCTTGTCCCTCCTAGACAGCTGGGGTCTTACACCCTCCTTTATAGTAGGCCTCCTGGTTCTCCTCTTTCCTCCCTTTCTCTCACCTGTCTGGGTTTATTGAAAGTGTAATGTGTTTATGCCCTCTGCCCCACTGGTTTGTTATTATATTGTTGTGACTGTGATAATGTGCATATTTATGCTGTTTCCCTCCCCCCTCTCTGGCTCCTCTCTGCTCTCTAAGCTGTGCACCACTGCACACACACACATACATACATATTTTGACGAATACACACACCTCTGTCTGCTCTTCTGTTTCACCCCTCTTTATGTTCCTGTTCCTCTTTACCTGTTGCATGCTTCCACTAACCCCCTGGCCTGACTCCTGGCCTGGTCCAGCTTTCTCGAGGCCTAAAACCAACCATTCTCTTTGGGCTGGCTTTGACCTTTGCTTCATGCTCTAACTCCTAGCCCTCAACCCATTCTAACCCCAACCCCCTCCCCATTTCTCGCCTAAAACCCAACCGTTTCCTGCTTGTCTACTCTGACCTCTGACCTTTGATTCCACCCCTATCCTTAGCTCATCCTAACCCCAACCGTCGCTCTACACGCCTAAAACTTAACCACTGTATGCATGTTTCTAACCCCAACCCCCTCCCCCATTCTTGCCTAAACCCAACCTGCATGTCTGCTCTGGCCTCTGACCAAAGAAAGTTTGATTCTACCCCTATCCCTTAGCTCATCCTAACCCCAACCGTCGTTCTACACGCCTAAAACTTAACCACTGTATGCATGTTTCTAACCCCAACCCCCTCCCCCATTCTGGCCTAAACCCAACCTGCATGTCTGCTCTGACCTCTGACCTTTGATTCTACCCCTATCCCTTAGCTCATTCTAACTCCAACTTGACTTCCTAAACCTAATTACCCTGTCTAGATCACCTGTCTTGACCTTTGACCCCTGCTTTCTCCTCTGGGCTAGCCTTTTGAACTTGGTTTCTCTCCTAGTTTAGATTCTTTTGATACTGATACCTGGCACACACACATTCTTGGATGTGTGCTTAGATGTAGACGTGTAGTATACATGTATATTTATATACGTGTCTCCCTCACTCTCCTTTCCTTCTCCTTTCCTTCCTCACACCCACACTCACACACACACACACACACACACACACACACACACACACACACACACATACTTACACACACACACACATACACATATACACACACACGCACCACATCCATGCTCACACACACATACACACACATCCCCTCTCTCTCTCTCTCTCTCTCTCGCTCTCCTCATCTCAGCAGGTGGTGATTTTGGACCCTACGATTTTAACTCCAACAACTTCTTGTGTTACAGACTAGCATAGTTATTGTTATATGCTCGTCCCCCTCCCTCGCTCTCTCTCTTTTCTCTCTCTACCTCCCATCTTTTCCCTAGAAATCAATTCCTTGACCGCTTTTGGTGGATCACCGGGAGCCACCTGGTGGACGGGAGGTGTCACCGTTTTTTGATTGATTTTTTCTTGGGACATCCTCTCTGTCACCCAGGCTGCCCCTGTCGATCCCTAGTCGTAGGATGGCCGCATTTACCTGCTGAATCGTTTTCTTTCGGAACTGCCTGATGAGCTCGGCCGTATAGCGAGCGAAACCGGTCGCGGTTTGTAGTCTGTTGCTCGTGCTCCGTTTATTCTGGTCGGGTCGCGCAGGTCGTCCCACCCGGAGTGCAACGGTCTCCATTTTTGAACTGCAACTTTCATTTGCTCAGAGGAGCGCCTCTCTACTCTTTGCCTCTCTCTCTCTCCCTCTCTCCATCCTGCTCTAACTCTCTCCATCTGTACACCTGTCTCTCTCTCTCTCTCGCTCGCTCGCTCGCTCTCTCTCCCTCTCATATCTCTCTCTCCCTCTGAGTTTATCGGGCTCTACACACTGTTGATGGCACTCATGTGTCTCTGTTTAACCTCTTCCTCCCACAGAGAGCGATGATGACCTCTACTCAGCGGATCGCCGAGTATAGGATCGTTTCTTACCCTTTCAGGCAGGCCCGTTTTAACTCTTTCTTTCAGCTTAGCTACTCGGTACGGTAGGACACGCACTCACCCACCCACTCACTCACTCACCCACTAGGTCACTGGCCCTCCGGTTTTTTACTTTTGCTATCCGCCTCCTCTCTTGCTTGGTAGTCCACCGTGTTGG
>JAMDYH010000700.1:0-14250 GCA_023658055.1 Thaleichthys pacificus | reverse complement strand
TTTCAGAACATGTAAATGCATCATAACATGTAAAAAAGCGTATATACTTACATGATATAATTACACAATATTACATGAATATAATAAATGATTTACATGATATAAGATAATCTTCTATTACTGGGTTATTACATGTGTCTTCTCCATTGCATTACCAATATTCTGATTCATGGCGAATAAATCCCATTCTGATTTGTCACAAAAAATACTATTTATATTACTATTTATATATATAATATTTTGTCAAATGTATGTACATAATACACATGTAGTGTATTATGTCTCATATTGCAAACTGTATTAAAATAATAAAGCAGTGAGTTTATACAAAGTACAAAGTACAATACTTTGTTACTGTACTTAAGTAGATCAGTACTTTACTATAAACTTTTACTTTCTACTTCTTACATTTTCAAACCAGGTTTGTTACTTAAATTCTGTATTTGGTGGCATGATTAATATTATTTCTTGTCATTGTGTGTCATAAAAAAAAAAAATCGAAAAGTTTTTAACATATTTCGAAAAGTGTTTTTAAACATGACTATCTGTACTTCTACTTGAGTGAAGGATGTGAGTACTTTTCAAAATCAAAATTGCATTGCAAGGAGACAAAATAGGTGGTTAATTTCAGACTAATAATCTTCATAAATAATGACACCAAGACAAAGGCAGTCAATGAGGAAATTTAATTTGTGCTACACATTTTTTTTAACAAATCACAAAAAAACAAGAACATTTAAAAATACATATATTTATACTTCTCTATTTCCAAAAGTTAACTGTTTGATAACTGTTGTTGGATAGCAAAATACTCTGTTTTTTTTAATAACTTTTCTTCGCTAAAACAAAACAAAATACCATCCTGGTTTAAATGCTCTCGTTGCTCTGACACAGGAGCAGACACGCATCTTTATTTTTCTTCCTTTTCTGTTTTTGTAAATGTGCAACAATCATTCTTTTGTATAAAGTATTGGTGATCAGCTGAGAAATAGGAACCCTGTAGATGCTGCGTTCAGGAACATCTAGGCGTTAGAGAGAGGTCATGAAGTGTTGCTCAATCATCTCTTGATTATGGGGAAGGAGAGAGACTGAGGGATGCAGAAAGGAATACAGGGATTGATGGAGATATGGAGGTAGGAAGATGGAGAGATGGAGGGAGATGGAGAGATGGAGGGAGAGAGAAATAGATGAAGGAGGAAGTGAGAAGGAGAGAAAGATCATTCATGAGTTGGTCCCACCCCTTCCCAGACAGAAGCCACGCCCCCAGACTGCAGGAGTCAGAAGGGGCAGAGTCAGAAGGAGGTTCGGAACGTTCAGACGGAACACATAGAAACGCAACATTCTAGAAGGTAGAACCAGAGGGGGTTGGAAAGGTATGTTCTAGCGTGTGTGTGAGATTGTGTGTGTTTGCGTCTTGTCTGCGACAACGCCTGTTGCCCGCGCTTGGCGAGTCTTTAAACCATCATCATCATTACGATTGGAATCATTGTCATCGTCGTGGTAACAAGGTAGGCCGTGTTGTGTGTCAAAGCGCTTGGTTTGGAGTACAATGTAAAGCTGTCTATTGGTTAAAACATACAGGAACTAAACAGCAAAGATTCAACTGAAACAGTTAAGATCAATTATAATAAAAATAACACCAATAATGCTTAATCAGTTAGCTAGAATCTGTACACACACACACACACACTCACTCACTCTCTCGCACACACACACTCTCTCTCTCTCACACACACACAACGCGGTACTCATGGAAACAAAAAAGAAAAATACAAAAAAACAATCAGTTTGTCTACATTAGTTTTTCTCCGCTGACTTTTCCATCTCTTCTCTCTCTCCTTCCATCTCCCCCTCCTCCATCTCCATCTCTCTCCTTCCATCTCCCCCTCCTCCATCTCTCTTCTTCCATCTCCCCCCTCCTCCATCTATCCCCTAATCTCTCCATCTCTCTATCCTCTCCTCTCCACCCATCTCTCCTCTCCTCCTCCAATCTCTCTCTCCATATATCTTTCCTCCTCAATTTCTCTCTCCTTGTTCTTCTCTCTCCTCCTCCCATCTCTGCTAACCTCATCCACTAGTTATCTAAATATTCTTCCTTGCCTGTCCCTCTCCCATCTCTTCCTCCCTCCCTTCCTCCCTCTCTCTCTCAGCCACCCTGACCAATGATATTGATGACTTATCAGCTGTATTGACCAATGGGGGAGCATGATCTGTTCAGAGATCTACGTCTTGTCTACTACTTCCTGCCCTACTCTTCTTTTATGGTTACGCTAGGATGAACTTTAGTTTAATTCAGTCAATTTAGTATTGAGACAGGCTCCGCCCCTAACCAAGACTTTCTTCCCAACCACATCGACTCCTTTCCTCGTCTCCTTTCCTAGTCTCCTCCCCCCAACCTCCTTGGCCCTATCTGCACCTCCCAAACCAACCTGCCCAATTTGTGAAAACTCTTTGGCCAATCAGAGAGGCTGACTGTTTGATTGATTGGTGTGTTGACCAATGGGGACACGACAAGCGGTGTGTGGACAGATGATGGGTCAGCTGACAGAACATAAAAACATGTCAGCATCACACACCTGCTCTCCTGTCCACCCTCTCCAGAATAAGAATCTCAATCAAAAACGTAAACAACTTAAAGTTGTTAACGACAGCCGTTTCCTTCCTGGGGGGAACTTCTCCTCCTCCCATTTCTTTGGGGTGGGAGGGATCAGAGGTGGGTTTGGACTGCTGCTGCTTCAGGCACCAGGTCAGGGGTCACAGGCGGAGGTTTCACTTCCTGGGGTCGTGGGACTGGGAGCTCATGGCCACGATGACGGGCTGCTGGGAGGCTGGGGCCAGAGAGGGGCTCTCCTCCCCCTCCACCTCCACCTTGGGCCTCTTAGCCTGGGGCTCGCCTGGCTGCTCTGCCCGAGGATCAGGCCCCGAGCTGGGCTGCCTGCTCACCAACACTGGGGGAGAACTGGAGGCCTGAGCGGCCAGGATCTGGAGAGGACTGTTGAGAGCTGGGAGGAGGAGAGGAGGTGAGGAGGGAGGAAAAAGAGAGGCAGAGGAGAGCAGAATTTAGACATTCAACTAGTGACATCATCTCCATCACAAAAGAACAAGTTGTTGTTGTCGTGGAGCTACGTTGCTAACGCGTACCGTAGGCGTTGGTTGTCACGGCGACGGCAGCATGCTTGCCATTCTGAGTGACAGGTCGGACAGGAAGCTGGTGTATGCCCAGGGACAGGCCCCGCCCCTCGCCACTTAGCCCCACCCCCTCCAGGGACTGGATTACACGCTCTCTCCCTTGCTGAGACTCTGAACACACACACATATTTACAGTACATTCACATATGTATAAACATAATATAACACATATTACACTTTTGTACAAATATAAGGGTTATGTGATGTAATACTACTAATTCTCCCTCCTCCTTCTCCTCCTCCTCACCCCTGAGATCGCTGGCTCCGCACCCGGGCGCCCCCAGGGGCGGGGCGGTGCTTAGCAGGTATCCGTTGGGGGGGGCGGCGGAGGTGACAACCCTCAGCATGGTGACGGTGGGGGGGGCCTGCAGGAGCCCCTTCCCCCCCCCTGTCCCCCCTGGGAGGAACGCTAGGGGGTTCCCCAGCCCCGCGGGCAGGGGCAGAGGGTGGTGAGGGGGGGCTGCCATGATGACGGGCTGGGCGCTGACAGGTGAACCTGGGGGAGGAGAGGGGAGGAAGAGAGGGGAGGAGAGGGGAGGAAGAGAGGGGAGGAGAGGGGAGGAAGAGAGGGGAGGAAGAGAGGGGAGGAGAGGGGAGGAAGAGAGAGGCATTTCATTGCAAATAACTGGTTTAGAGCTTGTGTGTGTGTGTCTCTAGCGTGTGTGTGTCTCTAGCATGTGTGTGTGTGTGTCTCTAGCGTGTGTGTGTGTGTCTCTAGCATGTGTGTGTGTGTGTGTCTCTAGCGTGTGTGTGTCTCTAGCATGTGTGTGTGTCTCTAGCGTGTGTGTGTGTGTGTGTCTCTAGCATGTGTGTGTGTGTGTGTGTGTCTCTAGCATGTGTGTGTGTGTGTGTCTCTAGCAAGTGTGTGTGTGTGTGTCTCTAGCGTGTGTGTGTGTGTCTCACCAGGGGCGCTCTGGGTGTAGCGGTACTCAGGGACGGAGGACAGCTTGTGGCCCAGGTGCTCGTGGGGCAGCGGGGAGCCCTCCCTGCTGAGGCTCTCAGGGGTCTGGAGCCCGCTGCCCGGGGGGGAGAGCAGGCCCTGGTGGGTGGGGGAGGCTGGGGCACTCCTGGGAGGGGGGAGGGAGGCATGCGCTTAGTGTACCATGTTGCACATACACTCTCTCTCAAACACACACACACTCTCTCTCTCTCTCTCAAACACACTCTCTCTCTCTCTCAAACACACTCTCTCTCTCTCTCTCTCTTTCTCAAACACACTCTCTCTCTCTCTCTCTCTCAAACACTCTCTCTCTCTCTCTCTCTCTCAAACACACTCTCTCTTTCTCAGCAGCTGGATTGATGCCTGAGAAGAGACTTACTTTGTTCTGTCCAATCAGACGAGAGCGACAGGGAGAGGCACAAGGAAGGAGGGTTAGACAGAGAGTGTGTGCATGTGTCTCTGTGTGTGTGAGAGTGTGTCCTACAGTCCTAGAGGTCAGAGGTCGTCCCACCTGGAGGACAGCGGTCCGAAGGGCGTGCGGAAGCAGGCCACGCCCCTCTGCCTGCGCTTCCTGAACGCCTGCTCCACCAGCTTCCCCTCCGACGCAGAGTCCACGCGCCAGAAACTGCCCTTCCCAGGCTCCTCCTGGGAGCGGGCCACCTTCAGGAAGTAGCGGTTCAGAGACAGGTTGTGTCTGATGGAGTTCTGGAGGGGGGGGGGGAAGGTGCATGAAGTAGGGAGGTGGATGGAGGGATGGATGGAGGGAGAAAAGAAAGAGAGGAAAGGAGAGACAGACATACAGACAAACAAATCTCCAATCAATTTCAGATACACAAAACCATCTGAAATCTTACAGGTGTGTCCTCACCAGTGTTGGGGGAAGTGACTCAAAAAAGTAATATATTAGTTATTACTTATTATTGTTCAGTAAGAGTAGTGTGATTAAGTTACATTATTAATTTATGTACAAAGTAATATTAGTACTTATTATATTACTTTTACTATTACTTTTAATAGTAGCGAGTTTTAATAGGAGCAAGAACATAGGCTACAGACAAAAAAGAGTGTTTCTTTAAAGAAGAATGTCTATTTCAAACAATCTCAAACATAAAAAAGGCTTAAGAATTCAAAAATATTAATATATTTGTGTGAATAAATGATACTATGTTAGCAGCCACTTGTGGAAACATGTCGTCATCTCTCTCAAGGTTTAAAGTGGATTTTTCGCTAGTTTCCAGCTTCACTTTCGAGGTGGTTTTTTTTTCAGTTTGAAGTGCTGCTTTTGGCAGCAGGTAGTGTTTTGTTGGGACGCAGTTTGCAGTTCACTTCAATGTTTTTTTTACACGTTCTGCTGGTCATGATTGCTGTTGTGTTTGCCTGCAGCGTGAATCAAAGGCAAACTGTCAGGCTACTGAACCCAGGAAGTGTCCTTTAGGCAACAATCTGTATTTATAAGGCTATTTAAGTCCTTTGTGGAATTCATGCTGTAACTTGGACAATTAACGCAAGTTACTTAAATAAGTAACTCTAATAATATTACGCAATGTACCGCTTTATATTACATAACGCGTTACCCCCAACACTGGTCCTCACACACACACACACACCTGCCAGCCCTTGTCAGCGGTGCGGTAGTAGGGGTAGTGTTTGGTGATGTGAGAGTAGATGCCAGACAGGGTGAGCTGTCGGTCAGGAGCTGAAGAGATGGCCTGCACTATCAGCTGGGCGTAGGAGTACGGAGGCTTGGACTCATCCTGTACACACACACACACACACACACACAGGTGAAAACAAAGGTTATTACATATTATTAGACAAACTAGATCAAACAAGAACACAGAAAGATCCAGGACTGTCTGCATCGATAAAGTTTTATTGAAAGAAAAAAAACGCCAACTTGCCCTGGGGCTGTCTCCTCCTGCCGACTCGCCCCGTTGCTCGGCAACCCCTCCCCGTTGCTCAGCAACCTCTCCCCGTTGCTCTGAGACAGCTTTTGCGGCGAACTCTGCAGCCAGCTGGAGGTCAGAGGTCACGTTGCGTCCATAGCGATAACCTGACGACCCCGCCCCCCGCGGGCTGGCGGGACATGAGTTCGGAACACTGGAGGAGGGAGGGAGGGAGGTGAGAATGTCAGTTATATCTGGTTGCCATGGCAGAGTTCTCTGGTTGCCATGGCAGAGTTTCCTCTGGACCACAATATCACACACACTTTCTCACACACAAAAAAAAAAAGGAGTAACTTTCAAGAGGTCAAAAATGTGCAGCAAAGTGATTATTAACCCAAACACACACAGATGATTAACTAGCTACTATCAGCCTTGTGTTGACAGAAACAGTGGCTTATTATGTAACAACAGGGAAGATATACACACACACACACACATGTGCACACACACAAATGTGCACACACACCTACACACACTTCCTCACAGCACAGACCCCTTCTGGCCCCCTCACCCCTGACCTCTCTCTCACACTCTCTCTCACAAACTCACACACTCTCTCTCAATCTCTCTCTCTCTCTCTCTCTCTCTCTCTCTCTCACACACACACACACACACAAACACACACTCTCTCTCTTTCACACACAGAGTAAACTTGTCTAGCTAGATGAGTAGGTCTGAGCACCATGATTTTGGATGTTGTGTGTGTGTATACACGTGTATGTCTAAATGTGTGTGTGTGTGTGTGTATGTATATGTGTGTGTGTGTATGTCTAAGTGTGAGTGTGTATGTATATGTGTATATGTATATGTGTGTGCGTGTGTAGGTATATGAGTTTATGTATATGTGTGTGTGTGTGTGTGTGTGTGTGTTTATGTGTTCAGAAAGGAAACCAGCGGAGGGGAAAAGGCCCCAAGCAAAACAATCCTTCTCTCGACCAATAGGGCACCTGCAAGCTGCAGTCACACCATATATGGGGAGTGTAAACACACACACACACACGTGGTGCTCTGACCACCAGGGGGCACACACACACACACACCATGTCTATCTGCTTTTAACAACAAACAGCAGCATTGTCACACTGTTTGTCTCTGTCTGTTTGTCTCTGTCTGTTTGTCTCTGTCTGTTTGTCTCTGTCTGTTTGTCTCTGTCTGTTTGTCTCTGTCTGTTTGTCTCTGTCTGTTTCTCTCTGTCTGTCTCTCTGTCTGTCTGTCTCTCTCTCTGTCTGTCTCTCTCTCTGTCTGTCTCTCTCTCTGTCTGTCTCTCTCTCTGTCTGTCTCTGTCTCTCTCTCTCTCTCTCTCTGTGTCTCTCTCTCTCTGTCTCTCTCTCTGTCTCTCTCTCTGTCTCACTTTCAGTCTCACTTTCAGTCTCACTTTCAGTCTCACTTTCAGTCTCTGTCAGACTGTCTCTCTCTCCATCTCCCTCCCTCTCTTTATTAAATTCTCTCAATAAGAACTGGGTACACACACACGTGTCTTCAAGTGTGCTTAAGCATGTATGTGTGTATTCTTATGACTGTGTGATATGTGTGCGTGTGTGTGCATGTGTGTGTAGGTGTGTTGTGTGTGTGTAGGTGTGTAGTGTGTAGGTAGGGCTGGGCGATATGGGTAAAAAATTATAACGATAGATATTTATATTTCCATTCGATAACGATAATTAAGACGATAGACCACAGATCTGTAGTAGTAGCAAAATAAGTCTCTTCCTCAACTTTTTCCCTACACTCGGCAAGAAGTTTAGTCAGCGCGGTGTGAGAGAAATATTTGCTGCCAGGGAGCACGTACCTGGGGTCAAGTAACTTAAGCTTTTTAAAACCTTGCTTTTTATCAATACCTTGGCGCAAACTCACACTTTCTGCATTTTCCAACGAGTTCCAGACTTGGCAGCCACCTGTTTACGACACATTTACATTTAGTCATTTAGCAGACGCTCTTATCCAGAGCGACTTACAGTAAGTACAGGGACATTCCCCCGAAGCAAGTAGGGTGAAGTGCCTTGCCCAAGGACACAACGTCATTTTACACGGCCGGGAATCGAACTGGCAACCTTCAGATTACTAGCCCAATTCCCTAACCGCTCAGCCACCTGACTCAATCTGCACCGAACATTGCTCTGCTCTTTGTCGGATTGCAAAAAGCCAAACCACTTCCAAATAACTGAAGAAGACAAACCCTTTTTACCAATAATTTCTTCATTGGAAGTTGCTCCCTCACCATGGCTATCGCTGCCACTGTTTTTTCGGCAACAAGACTCATTTTCCGCGGTTAATATTAGCTACTCCACTCGAGGTGCTCAGTATATTTTAGAGGGTGTATACCATTTCTCCGCAACTTCCTGTTGCATCACAGAAATTAAATGGACTGCTGTTCCTAATTATTATTCTTATTCGATATTATCAACATCATTGAACATGAATTGATGTCACGATATCTTTATTGAGGGAAGTCATTACTTCGATAATATTTTGTATCGATTTATCGCCCAGCCCTATGTGTGTAGTGTGTAAGTGTGTGAGTGTGTAGGTGTGTGAGTGTGTAGGTGTGTGAGTATGTGAGTGTGTGTGTACCTGATGGTGCCGGTGGGGGAGGGCAGTGGGGAGCTGAAGGTGTGCAGGTCGTCGTGGTGCATGATGGGAATCTGGATCTTGAGGGGGGAGATGTGGGGGAGGAGGGGCCTGGGGGGCGGAGACTGCTCCTCCCTAAGCTCCTCCCCCAACAGCAGAGACAGGAACTGGATCTTTATCACCGTGCTGGGGAAACGCAACACACACCTAAGGGGGGAGACAGACAGAAAGATTAAAGAATTGTTCTTCATCTCAGGAACAACTTCAGGTTCATACTTGTAGAGGATGAAGGCTGAGAAACACTGAACTATAGACTAGTCTGCCGTCAGCCCCCATTCCCCTCCCCTCCCTCTCCTCCTCTCCCCTTCCCTCTCCTCCTCTCCCCTCCCCTCCCCTCCTCTCCCCCCTCTCTCCCCTCCCCTCCCCTCCTCCTCTCCCTCCTCTCCATGTGGAACTGACATGAGGATCTACTTCCTGGCTGGACAGACACGCCCCCAAACACACAGCTCAGCCAACCAGATGACAGCAGGGCTCTGCCCCCTCTGAAGGGTTTACAGAGGCATGTGCACACACACACACGTGTACATACACACACAGCACACAGTGACAGAGGAAAGATTATAGTCATGCTTGGTTTACTTTTGTGTGTGTGAGCGTGTGAGAGAGAGAGATTACCAAAACAATGCAATTGGTAGTTTTAGATAGCTACTATGGATACGGTTATGTTGTGGTCGAATTAAAGGTGTAGCAAGACACAGCCACATAGCTAAATCAGGTCAAACAATCTCACACACACACAAACACACAGATAAAACACGTCATTGCTTTGTTTTCACATTAAACACTGCATGTTCGCCTGCGCGGCGGTAGCTATGGAGGCAAGAAGGCTTGATCAAACAAGGCGCTACCGTCATGCACGCACCAACGAGTTTGTTTACATTTCGTGTTTACGCGACGCGAGGCGCAAAGTCGCACAGGACAGGCCCTGGAAACGGCGCTAGCGAGCTAACGATAGCTCGCTACTGTCCTGAAACTACCAACATATTACAATTAGTCTTACTACTAGTTAAGGTAGCAGTTGCAAGTTAACTTTTCCAAAGCGTTGTTTGCAAAATGATTCATGTGTTATACGAAATCTGATACAGAGTGCACAACCAATAAGTGACCCAAAGCTGTCGATGTTTACAATGGATTAAATAGGTAACTTATTCAAACAAGTTGAGTGCTGCCTCGCTGCTGCCCTTGGGAAACCAGTGCTAACCAGGCTAATGCTACTAAACCACAACACAACTACACCACCGTTGACGTAGTAGGCTTGCTGGCTAACTTAGCTGACTCTTGCATTCTTCGGGTAGCAACAGGCTATCCGTATGTTCCAAAGCTAACTACTTCTAGTACTGCTCCGACAGTTAGCTGGCTAGCTAGCAAAGTTAGCTCGTACTTACTCCCGGGGAAGTTGCAGAGGCGGCGCGCCTCTCCGCTGGAACACCCCGTCCACGAACACCCCATTCTTGCCCAGGCAACGCAACGAAAAGCCGTACGGTTCTTCGTAGTTGATCTGCAGGTGTCTTCTTGATATGAAGCTAGAGTGTCCCATGTTGATGTCCACAGACCCATGGGACGAGTTCCGGCCTACCGTCACTGTCCTCTGGCGCATCACAAACTCAAAGTCCCGGCCCTCCAGTCTGGCCAGGGCCCGAGGCGGCGAAGCGAGGCGCACGGGAGGTAGTCCTCCACGGCTCAGTACCGAGGAGGTACCGGAGAGGACGAGGGAGGACGGGTACCCGTGCGAGGACACCCCGACGCGCACGGGGCTGCACGGGGCGGACTGCAGAGCCAGTAGGGCGCGCGCTCCGGTGTCTTCCCGATAATCTGCCATCTTTCTTTCGGGTGAACACACACTTCTCAGACACACACACAGGGCGCAGCAACGTGAGGTTTTCGGCCAGGGCACTTGCTCTGCGTTGCCGTCAGAAGAACATGGGACGGAGCTGTTGCTAAAGTACGGGGAGGATCCGGTGTTCCGGGAATGGATCTCTCCGGTCCCCTGCCGCTCTTCCCTTCGTCACTTTTAGAAATGCCTTTAATAAGAAAAACCTCTTATTTATAATACCAGAGATTTTTTGTCTTCCGTTTAATCACACAGACTGATCGCCCGCTAAACAAGTTTCTGGAAGCACAAATGTTGTGTTTTTAAATTTAACAGATTATACAGGCACTAATAAAAACGATGTAATACCAAACGGTCGCCGTTCATAAGGTTCTGTTGACCAGAGACTTGTCCGTGGGCTCGCGGTGGCTTACAAAGGGTTAATCAGTAGTTCCTGGAACCGGACGACACGTGCGTGGCATGTGGCACAGGTTCCGGCCCAGTTTGGGACAAGATTCGCGTCTTGAATTGATAACGCGCTCTGGCGGTTCTGTGAACGATTTTTTGGGGTGGCATTCGAGTTTCGACGGTTACTTTGCGGAGTTTGAAACTAAATCAACTCGACGACCGAGGTGTTTGGCTCACTGTTTATAAACATGAAAAGTACAAGATGGCCGGAAAGTCCGGATCCCGGATTAACGCTTAAAATCGGATTTGGTGAAAACCTGTGGCGGTCGGGACGGCCACCGGAGGGCGATGTTAGGGACGGCCACCGGAGGGCGATGTTAGGGACGGCCACCGGAGGGCGATGTTACCTCAGTCCAGCGGATCCTGTTATTAAATTGTGACCAGACAAGGATGACGCCAGGACACTGTAGGGGGAGAATAGGGCCTAAAAGTAATATCTCAGTATTCAATCAACTGTACTTCAAATCACATTTTCAAATTAAACTTTCTTTACATTTGTTACTCTTACTCTTTGGCACAGTGAAAAATAAATAGACAACGCAATATTTATATAAAAATCTTGGGCGATTAAGTTTTCTAGGTACTGAAATGTGGGCATCGTAAAGCTCTCTAAAGAGGCTGGACAAGTCTGATTACATTTGATATACACTAAATGTACGTCTCTGCAGTAAAGCATTTGCAATATGAATACAATGTCAAGAATATGAGTGTGAAAATGTTTTATATTCTATAGATTTATTTTGTATTTAATAAACAGAAGATTCAGACATAAGCGATCATTGGGTATGTTTTAATGCGATTGTGGTAATTGATGATATTTAGGTAACTGTGAGGAGAGAGGAAATAGTAATAAAAGGAATCCCAGATTCACAAAGTCTAAGCCAGGCACTAGCAGGGGGCTACATTTAAACATCATAATTCATTCTCATAAAAATGTAAAAAAATGTATCAGTTCAACATTTTTCTGATTCTGTTAAAACATCACAACTTTATATTATTGCCATGTAACAGGCTCAGTATAGTAGCCAGGTTACACAGGGTGTGAGTGTGTGAGTATAAGTGTGTGTGTGAGTGTGTGTGAGAGTATAAAGGCCGATTTAGGCTACTCCGTTCCCATGTGTCCGTTTTCCAAAAAATGGACACATGGGAACGCTCTCATCTCCGTGGAACGCCCTCTACGAGAGCCGGAGAGCTCGACGTGCACCTCCTGAATTTCATAACTATCCGTCATAATTTGGGATATTTAGGGATACTCCTTGGCTGTGATTGGTCCACTAACGAGTGAATTGTAGCGGTGAATTGTTTTCAGCACCCACAGCCTACGGAGAACCATAAACGTAAAAGAGTCTATCGTATCCGTCCGCCCATACGAGTTGGAGTAGCATATAAAGGCCTTAAGGGTGTGAGTGTGTGTGAGTGTGTGTTGAGTGTGTGAGTGTGTGTGTGTGAGTGTGTGAGTGTGTGTGAGTGTGTGTGAGTGTGTGTTGAGTGTGTGTTGAGTGTGTGTGTGTGAGTGTGTGTGAGTGTGTTGAGTGTGTGTGTGTGAGTGTGTGTGTGTGTGAGTGTGTGTGTGTGAGTGTGTGTGAGTGTGTGTGTGTGTGTGTGTGAGTGTGTGTGAGTGTGTGTGTGTGAGTGTGTGTGAGTGTGTGTGAGTGTGTGTGAGTGTGTGTGTGAGTGTGTGTGTGTGTGAGTGTGTGTGTGTGAGTGTGTGTGTGTGAGTGTGTGTGAGTGTGTGTGAGTGTGTGTGTGTTCATCACAGGTCAGTCTTGATCCTGTTGCTGTTGTGCTCTTGTTAGCAGGGGGCGGGCCTAGGCTTCAGCCGCAGTTTGATTGGTCGTTTGGGCATAAGCAGGCCCTGAACGTCCATCTCGAAGGGGACCTGGGGACGGATCACAGACCGGGGGGGGAGGGGGGGGGGGGGTCAAAGTCATGGCAATAGTCGTCACGGCAGCGGCAGCTGGTGAGCCAGCTCTGGCCTGCTGTGTCAGCAGTTGTGTCACCAGAGTTTGGACAAACTGGAGTAGGTAGTGTTATCTGATCCACACACACACATATCTCTCCTCACCCCCTCCCTCCTCACCCCCTCTCTCCTCACCCCCTCCCTCCTCAACACCTCCCTCACCCCCTCCCTCCTCACCCCCTCTCTCCTCTCACCTCTGTCTCCTTGCCGACAGTGAAGCTGTATTTCTGTAGAGTCTCCACCAGGGCTAGCTTCATCATGACCAGAGCAAACCTGTTCCCGATGCAGATCCTGGGCCCCGCCCCGAACGGCATGTAGGTGTAAGGGTCGACGCTCTCCTTGTTCTCCTTACTGAACCTGGAGGAGGAGAGGAAGCAAAGCCCCAGTGTGGTTGTGTGTGTTTGTAGGATTCATAGATGGGGTGTGGTTGTAATATGTTGTGCTTTGTTGAGGTCGTGTTGTGGTCATGTTGAGGTGGTGTTGAGGTGGTGTTGAGGTCGTGTTGTGGTCATGTTGAGGTGGTGTTGAGGTCGTGTTGAGGTCGTGTTGAGGTCGTGTTGAGGTGGTGTTGTGGTCGTGTTGTGGTGGTGTTGTGGTGGTGTTGAGGTGGTGTTGAGGTGGTGTTGTGGTGGTGTTGAGGTGGTGTTGAGGTGGTGTTGAGGTGGTGTTGAGGTGGTGTTGAGGTCGTGTTGAGGTGGTGTTGTGGTGGTGTTGTGGTCGTGTTGTGGTCGTGTTGTGGTCGTGTTGAGGTGGTGTTGAGGTTGTGTTGAGGTCGTGTTGTGGTCGTGTTGAGGTCGTGTTGAGGTTGTGTTGAGGTCGTGTTGAGGTTGTGTTGAGGTCGTGTTGTGGTCGTGTTGAGGTTGTGTTGAGGTTGTGTTGAGGTCGTGTTGAGGTTGTGTTGAGGTCGTGTTGTGGTCGTGTTGAGGTCGTGTTGAGGTGGTGTTGTGGTCGTGTTGAGGTGGTGTTGAGGTTGTGTTGAGGTCGTGTTGAGGTTGTGTTGAGGTCGTGTTGTGGTCGTGTTGAGGTCGTGTTGTGGTCGTGTTGTGGTCGTGTTGAGGTGGTGTTGAGGTTGTGTTGAGGTCGTGTTGTGGTCGTGTTGAGGTTGTGTTGAGGTTGTGTTGAGGTCGTGTTGAGGTTGTGTTGAGGTCGTGTTGTGGTCGTGTTGAGGTCGTGTTGAGGTGGTGTTGTGGTCGTGTTGGGGTTGTGTTGTGGTCGTGTTGAGGTGGTGTTGAGGTGGTGCTCCAGTACCTCTCTGGTCTGAACTGGAGCGGTTCAGGCCACAGCTCGGGGTCACGGTGAAGACACCAGGTTG
>JAMDYH010000699.1:0-14339 GCA_023658055.1 Thaleichthys pacificus | reverse complement strand
CCACGGCTTGTTTTGACGTTAGCCTCAGTCAGACTCGGCTCACCCACTGGCAGTGTGTAGTACTGTCTTCAATGCCACAGCTAAACTTTATGTCAAAAGAAACGTTCTCATTTCCGGCGCTTTCAAACAATCAGTGAAATGTGGAGCAACAGCAGCTAGCTTGCCTCTAGCAAACTTATTTTGAATTAGCCATTTCCCCCTACATTAATGTCAAACTTATTTACGTTTTGGGGGGCATATTTTCAGGTAGCAGACGGTACTGTTTGAATCGCGATTCCATACTGCCAGTGACAACGTTGTTACAGTAGCTTGTTTCAAAGGGGGTTTGCAGCTGTTTCAAAGGGTGTTCTTAATGAAATATGCAATATGAGTAGGCTAAATGCTTGAAAATATCACTAGAAGGGAAAAACTTACAACCGACGCAAGCAAGCACACCCTACAATTTCCCCAGAAATTGTACCCTCTCTAGTTATTATTATTATGCATAGCGATTGGTGCGAAGTTTTGAAATTTGGCACACTGATTTGGAACGGTCTCCTGATTATTGTCACAAAGTTTCATGTCGATCCCTGAAGCACTATAGCGCCACCAAGGCATCAAAGTTGGAGGTGTGTTTACGCCCATAACTTTTGAACCATGAGACCGTTTTTCTTAAGTGAGGTTTCATCGGATTCCTTAGACGCAGACGATTCGACTGAACCCTATGGCGTCATTGTCATTGTCGAAGGTTTTTCCGTCATTTGTATTTTAAGAAATTCCAACTTTGTCAAACTCCTCCTAGGCCGTTGCTCCGATTTTCATGAAAATTGTAAGAGATCATCTTCAGACCATGCCGACAAAAAATATTTAGAATTTTATCGATAAGTCAAACCGTTCACGAGTTACACGCAAACGATTTTGACAAAGAGCACGCCATAGCGGACGTGAGGCCTTGTACAAGCTCTGCGACGGTTTACCATATGGAGACGAAACTTTGGAAATGTCATCGCGAGCATGTCATCTAATCATCTTGCTACCACAATCACCTTGATATGTCAAAATATGACTGAATTACAGCTGTTTATACTTGAGTCAAATCTGACAAAGCTCGCCACGGGGGAAACGGCATTACGAAGCCAGGTACGCCACAGTAGCAGTCTGGCAGTATAATCATAATGGTAACGATAAAATGTCATTGTCAGGGGATGTATAGTCAAGAAGAAGCAGATTTATTGTGCTTTGTAGATATAACGCTGCTACATTTAGCCAGCGCATTTTGTCTCAAAATGACATATTTACCAAACACGTTGGCTTATCGTTACAAAACTCGGTATACGTCTTTTGCGTAACGCCGTGAAGGTAATCAAAAGTTTCGGGGTAGCGCCACCGCGTTGCCGAAAAGTATATTGCGATTTTAAAAAAGCAAAACATTTTTATTAAAAGTTTTGCTGTGCTGCTTTAGCTACTGAATTTCCATATCGAATGCTGCTTGGCCCCTTCATTGCTGCTTGCAGCTATATTTTTTATTATTTTTCTTCTCCTTGCGCCCCAATATTTCAAAAGGTCCCTGGTCATAATATTCAAATTTGGCACATTGATACTACATCCAAGTGGGTACCCCCACACCAAATATGGGACACATTCGACTGTAGGGGGCGCCACAGACCACGCCTAAAAGTCAGATTTTCAAAGTGATGGCACTTCCACCCCATTGCTCCAATTTTTCTGAAACTCGGTGTACATGCCTTTTTTCTCATGGGGAACAAAAAGGACCTCAAAAAGCCTCAATGACCCATAAGGTCCACCATGATGGATTTTGCTGTACAGTGAAAACTTGGGGAAATCTTTAAAATTCATCTCCTCTTAAACCAAAGTCCAATTGACCTGAAATGTTGTACAGATGTGTAGAATTTATGTATTTATATAGGGTGACATGGAATAAGAAATTCAATACAAAATGGCTGAAAGGGGTGTATTTATGTAAATGTCCACATTGCCTCAATATCTTTGTGTCAATAAATCAAATATAATTTTGACTGATGGTTTTTCAAACCTAATTGGGTACAAGATGACATCACTCTGACGTACCATAAACAATTTCACCTTTGTATGTCAAAATATGATTGAATTACATCTGTTTAAACTTTGGCCGAATCTAACAATGCTTGCCACGGGAGAAACAGATTACTTTTTTATACAGTAACTGACCGAAGGAATTGCCAACACTGAGCATAGCTCAATGGTCTGAGACAGTGCACTGCAATGTGCATGGTCACAGGTTCGAATTCAGCCACAGCCTTTGGGCCTGTCATGATACTGATTATTTGTTTAGTTAAACAGGATGACATCATTCTGAAGTACCAGTACAATTTCAGCTTGATATGTCAAAAGATCATTGAATTACAGCTGTTTAAACTTTGGCCAAATCGAACAATGCGTGCTACAGGAGAAACGGCTTCCTTTTTTTAAACAGTAACTGACCACTTTTTCTCATCCTTGAGGGTAGCTCAGTGGGTTGAAACGGTGTCCTGCAAAATGCAAGGTCACAAGGTCGAATCCAGCCACAGTCTTTGGCCTGTCATAATTTTAATTATCTGTTTAGTTAAACAGGATGACATCATTCTGAAATACCATGCACAATTTCATGCAATTTCACCTTGAAATGCCAACCGTTTCTTAACCTTTGTCCCAAAGCAAATCACGCAGACGGAGCACAGATAGATAATCAGCGTCAGCGCCCTTGGGTACCCAGCATGCAGTGCGGCATGTCAAACAGGCAAAGACTTGTTGAAAATAGTTTGGTTACAGCCGTGCAAGGGACTTTTAAATTGTGAATTTGAAGTGACGGAAAACCGAACTCGAAAAGTAGAGCTCTGTGTTTATAATTAGTAAATAATTTTGCATCTCGGCGAATTCTTCGTCGAGGAGGGCAGCCTATAGGAGAAAAAGCGATTCCCCACAGACCTGTCGGCTCTGAATTTTTATTTGGGTCGTGAAAGTCTGTGTAATTGGAGTGAGTTCGGACGCCAGGGAAACCACATAGCCTTAGGCAGCAGCCATGTTTTGGTCACGTCATGTCCATAAGTTCACCATTTTACAGTTTGGTCAATTCTACACCACCACCAAGTCGAGCAGGGCAGCCTTCAAGAGATGTGGGAATTGTGCTTTTAGCCAGATGCTCCGATTATTTTTGTGATTTGTGGAAAACTTGCAATTGGAGTGAGACTGCGTCCCGGGGGTACATTGTTTTGACGTTAGCTTCAGAGTCAGACTCGGCTCACTCACTGGCAGTGTGTAAACAATTTTGTATTTCACTCAATTCGACTAAAAACGTCAGGGAGGACTGCTTTTTGTAGACAAGAGCCTGCTAAAGATAGCCAGTATCTCTGATTTTTCAAGGCGAGTCTGTTTCATTTGCCATATGCCCTGAGAAAGTGACCTATGTTAGCCAGGCTAGTTTTGCCAATTTCACTAGGTCAGGCTATTTAAAGGTAGCCTGGCTCTGCCCTCCTACGTACTTCCGCTCAATTTTCATTTTGATTCTGTACTAGGTCTGGTATTTCGGTGTATTAGTCGGTTTTCAGAAACTCATTTTTTGTAGATCCAATCAGTGAACAGAGGGAGTGGCTGAGAACGATGACGTTGATGTCATGCACTAGTTTGAGTTGTAGTTCAGTAATGGCGGCGGAAAAAGATGTGAGCGAAGCTATTCGGTCGGTTGTGGCAACGCTACCGAATAAGTTAAAGGGGCGATTGATTGCAAAACCGATTTTACCTTGTCATAGTTGAAAAATTACAGTTTGGTGTGTAAAATAGACAGACAGTGAACCTCAAAGTCCATTGAAACCTCTTTCCTATCAACATTTCACTTCTCACTATTATTTGAAACTGCAACTTGCAAATGCTAGCTTTTGAAACAGTGAAAGTTGTGACGTCACAACTTGCAGCATCAACTTTGTCACGCCCCAAAATTTACATTTACCCGCCCTCTGGTTTTCTGGTCCAGGAACATAAACGGAGGTCGCGTAGATCTCCAACACTTTTTTAGCTAACTGCGCGCTGCTTGGTACTTCCACAGGAATTACAAATAAGAAAGTTCATAAGTTTTCCAGATATTGAAAATGGAGCGCCGTAAATGCAGTGTTCCAGGCTGTACCGAGAATCCTGACACTTTTCACCATCTTCCCAAAAACAAAACACTAGACAGGCATGGCTGATGTTTGTCTATGGGAATATCCCTATTAAGTACGATGCTAAAGTATTAATTTGCTCGGACCATGCAAGGACACTTTCGAAAACCTGGGACGTAAAGCAGGATTTGCTATGAAGCTGTTGCTGAAAAGAGGTGCTGTTCCGACCTTAGGTTGATCACAACCGCAAGCTGTATGATGTTGTCGCTAACAGTTACTAGCAATGCGTATCCTGCCTGTATCTAGCATCGGTAGAATGTGTGATGATTTAGTTTATTGGCAATGGGGCTAACGTTATTTCTTGTTCCTGACTGTGTTTCATTCAAATAAATAACCCGTGTTGAATCACGATAGTTTGTTTGGTAAGCTGTAGCTAGTGCTAACGTTACCCACCTAGCTAAGTCGATCCTGTTTGCTTGCACAGGGATCTTCTACGCTAGTGCTACGTTCGACGGGCATCTGCCATGCCCGTCGAGTCAATGTTAGCTAGACTCTAGCTCATCTGCTTTTTATTAACGCTGATTTGCAAGGAATGCAAGAACAGCTACTAGTAGATAGCGAAAACGCCTAGAGTAGGCATGTACTAGTTTAGCTTGCTAATGCAAGAGCATAGGTAATGTGTGATGATTTCATGTTCCTGACTGTTTCATTCTAATAAATAACCCGTACATGTAAATCTACAATTCACGATGCATGTTTGTCCAGATCTTTGGCAGGTTATTTTTTATCTAGCTAACTGAAACTGAGTTGAATCACAATATAGTCTGGTTGCTAAGCTGTAACGTTCTACCCACCTAAGTCGATCCAGTTTGCTTCGACAACAAGTGGAAACAACTAACGTAATCATTTCAAATAATATCTAGTCAATCTGTTGAAAACAGTGTTGTGTAGACACAATAGATTTATTTGTACGTTTTTATTTCAAGTCTCCACCTTCGTTGTTTCAGTGAGTGTTGCGTCTTTGCTCCACCAAACCAATCAGGTTTGTAGTAAACCAACCAATTGTAAACCAACCAATCAGCGCGCAGCTCATCTATATATTCATGAGCATACCAGAAAAGGAGAAAACCTAGCGTTTTTTCCTGGGAAAATTTCAGAGGATGTATCAGGGGGCATAGAACAGCACCTGGGCAGAATATATTAGATGGCATTGTATCGAGGCCCAATTGGAGAAGAAGCCATAGGATATTTACAATTGTAGTAGGCCATTAGATCTGTTTTAAAAGTTCAGGGGTGTAATTTGTTGGATATGAAGCCCCCACCGCCCACTCCAGAGACAGTTGGTGACAGAGAGGTGCAGACATTAAGTTAAACATAGTCATGCATTAAGAGTAGAGTAAAAAATACAGACTAAATGTTTTAGGCTGTGAGATTCGCTGATTTGGGGTTTCCAAGATATGATGGATTTTGATCTGTATCAAATGGCTAGTACATGACATTTCATAATAATTTCAGTAAATCAAGCAGCGCTGCAAGACCCAGTGAAATGTAGAGCTAGCATCGACATTGGCTAACTCAACTTCTGTAGGCTATCCTCAGTATTTGCAAGCTAGCTAAACTTATACCATATCTAAAATAATTTGTAGACATAACAATGGATTTTGCCACTAAATGTTGGTGTTAACTTTTTATTTTTTCTAATAATTTCCTTTCTACCCGGCAGAGGCTGATTTACCAAGGGATCCTTTAAAAGGTGTATACTTTACAGTTGAACATTAGCTGATATTTAACTACGTACATTTAACCGATACAAATGCTGCTAATGCTTGTTAGGTAACTACTACACAGCTGCCGACGCTAATTAGAAAAAATCTGTTACCTATAACTAGCTAGTATGTAACTATCTGTGCTGTTGTCCAGTAACTCCAGCTGGAATTTTCACTGCACAATGGCGGCGCAGTACCGAAGCGTCCCCTAGTGACTGTTACCAAAAAAGCATCAGTGTCGCCTCTTGTGCTTCTATTAGGGGTGGAACGGTACACTGAAGTCACGGTGGGGTTCAGACATCACAGTTCGGTACGAGTACGGTACAATGGAGGGAAAAGCAAAACAAACCAGGTTCCTCTACGAGTGAATACGGGCGCATTGAAGATGTAATGTAAATTCCGATTGCGTCAGTAATTATTTTGGCCCTATTTGTATGTGTATCTAATGGCTGGTTAAGCACTGTAGGGAGTAGAAGTTGGACAGTTTTTTTTGTCTCGTTCCAGTGATTGGCACACCTGGGTAATGGCGTCGGATATTTTTAGTAATTTAGCACATGCCAGATGCGTTATGTGTTAGCATGTTAGATGTATTTCCACTCACATACCCCACAACCACGTGTGGTGATGTCAGTAAGAGGCTAGGCACTGAGTTATGAAAGCCAGATTACCTAATTACCTAATTTTTTGAATAAAATCGAGCTTGGGAAATTCCTCAACTCTGTGATATCGGCAGACACCGCTGCTGTCATTTTGACTTGAATTTTGCGGGGATTACGCTTACAATGTAGCTGGTGTAATGACGTTAGCTGCGCAAATGTCCAGTAATATCTCGATTTTAATTGGTCCATGATTGATACGTAACGTAGGTGATTACTGGCATAACATATTTATGTGCAAAGGCACAGCAGAGTTGTGCTTTTCAACGTACATGTTGAAGAATACAGGATCGAAGTGCGTAAGTGAGTTTTTCGTTTGTCGTCCGCAGTGAACGCACAGTAAAAGCACTGCTTATTTTTTGTATTTTTTTGTATTTGATTATGCGTAACTGCTACATTTGTCATCGTAACGTCTAAACAATTGGAATAACACACATAGGCTATTGCATATATAAATAACAAGAATAAACAGTAAATATAGCTGCAAGCAGCAATGGGGTGGCCAAGCAGGTGAGATGACCCAGAAGAAACTTTAGACATCCTCAGAAGAGGGTTCCGAGTACACGCAAGTTTGGTTTCGTGAATCCATCAAAGATTTGCTGAGATACGACACAACTTTCTGTTTGGTGGCTCTGCTGCCGATTTCAATTGGCTGCACTGAAAAGAAAATCTAAAATAATTTTGATAGAGCGAGGTGAGGTTTGATAGTGTAAACAGATAACCAGTGACATGACAGGCTTGTTGGCTTTAGCTGGATTCAAACCTCTTACGTTGCCCTCGCCAGGACACCAATTTATCCTACTGAGCTATTCTATGTGCTGGAAATTACTGTGTTCAGTTACTGTGTAAAAATACAAGCAAACAAACAACATGGATAATTCTGATGAACCTGAGGACCTTATGGGAAGTTCGTGTTCCAAAAAACAAAGATGGAACATTCAATAAAACCAAAGTAATATGCACACTCTGCGGGAAGACATTATCGTTTCACCGAAGCAATACCAGCCTAAAGTAGCTACCATCTCAACGCGAAGCATGCGTTGGTCGGCGAGGGGTTGAACAGCGTAGGGCCCTCACTAAGACTGACTGTGACAAGTTTACTAGCACAGTTGCCAAATGGATTGCAAAAAGCTGTAGATATTGTTGAGGACGAGGGGTTCACCGAAGTTTTGCGAGTGGCAACGGGGGACTCGAGCATCAAAGCACCGCAAAGTCATAGACGCACACTAATGACAAAAATTTGGAAAATCGGTAATATGTGATTAATCATGATTAATCCACAGAAACCTATGATTAATTTGATAAAAATGTGTTATCATTTCACAGCCCTAGAAAAAACGTTATATTCATTCATTCGAAATGACGGCCACATCAATTCGATTGGCTGTAACTAACAAACGGTTGAAAAAATCTACACGCCATGGGATAACCTTTGTGAGGCTTGGTCTGAAGATCATCTGTGGCCATTTTCGACAAGAATTGTAGGAGTAGCGACAAAAAACGCTTTTCCTTAACATTCAAAATGGCGGAGAATCTATATAACTGGGTATGACGTCATAGAGTGTGTTGGACTCGTCTTGATCCAGGGAATACAACAATATCTCACTTTGACCCATTGGTGGCGCTAGAGGGTTTGAATGGGAGACATGAAACTTGGTGAAATTGATGAGGGGACTGGTCACAAAGAGTGTGCTAAATTTCACAACTTCTGACCCTGCGGTTCTAGGGGCTGCCATAGACTCCCATGGCAGAAGAAGATGTATAATAATAAGAATACGTAGAAACCCTCTAGGTTCTTGGTGGCTTCGCAGCTTCACTGCTTGGCCACCAAAAATACAAATACAAGTTTATTAAATAAAATGATTTAATAAACATTTTTACGTTTGAATTTTGGCAGGGTAGGCAGTGCCTACCTTGCCTACCCAGACTGCACGTCACTGCCCACAACTGCTGAACAACGCCGACAAACAGTGCTTGTCTTATCCACAGCTCTCTCGCCTGTACTACTGTAACTGAATGGAATCTTAAAAAGGCCGGCGGGTCCTTTATCTCTCGTGGGTCGCTACCACTCGCCATACTCATCCTTAGTGCTGCTAGCTAGCCTATCTCTGACTCACGGCAGCGCCAATCAGAGCTTCAGAACTACAGATTAAATGTCCCTAAAGAACACGAGTATCTAACACTAGTTCCGCATTACATTAATTAATTTGCAAGCGAGTTTTAATTATTTGTATACCGTGTATTCTCCATGTAACCGTGACGCCCGTACCGTACCGTACGGTTCGGTATGAATACATGTAGCTTCTATACTCTTTGCTTTTACTGTACCCTACACTTTTAATGTTCCCGCCACCCCTCCTTTCTGAATAAAGTTTGATTGATCTGATTTGTTGATTTCTGTTGCTATGAAAACCAGTTTAGCCAAGCTAACTAACATTTGTTTTAGCTAGCTTGTATTACCATTCAATCGCTAACAAAACATTAGTAAGAATAGCTTGCTAATCCGGCAGAACTGGTTCATTCTCAGAGACCTTAGCGCGTCACTAGCTTCTCGTCATATCACGCAGATAATCAGCATCAGCGCCCTTGGGTACCCAGCATGCAGTGCGGCATGTCAAAAAACGCAAAGACTTGTGGAAAATAGTTTGGTTACAACAGCCGAAGGATTTCAGTTTTTGTGTTCGTTCAGTTAGATGTTTGTAATGTTATTGATTGTTAGTTAATATAATCTTGTTGGTCACCCTGATTGTGCATGTTGTGTAGTATAATAGGACCAGAGAGTCGGCTGTGGCACACCCAAAGTTATACTCGTAAGAAGCTGAACATGAGCTCTGCCTAGCCCCATTGCCCACATGACTATTGTTAATTGTGCATTGACTGAGATTCTAGAAAGAGATCACCTCAAGAAGAGATTCAATATCCACGGTTTTCGAGCTATCTTCAGGAAAGTTTGAAAACAGTGTCGCGATTAAAATGTGTAGATTGTGGTAGGGATGTTTTTGGGCTACTTCTAAACCTCATGCGGCCGCCGCATTTCTGCCTTGGCGTGGGAGAGAGGGAAACAGCATGGATGGGGATAGTGTGTGGGCAGATGTGTCTTTATATAGGGTGAAATGGAATACAAAATGGCTGAAAGGGGTGTATTTATGTAAATGTCCACAATGCCTCAATATCTTTGTGTCAATAAATCAAATATCATTTTGACTGATGGTTTTTCAAACCTTATTGGCTTCAAGATTACATCATTCTGAAATACCATGCGCAATTTCATGCAATTTCACCTTGAAATGTCAACCGTTTCTTAACCTTTGTCCCAAAGCTGACCAAAGCTAATACTCTGCCCTTTCTATTCATAGAATCTCATCAGTTGGTGTGTAGCAGAGAGGATAGAGAGACTGACTTGTAACCTTATGCTCATGAGTTCAAATCCCCATTCAGCCTATTTTTGTTGGCCAAACATTACGTTTTGCTCTCTTGTTGTCCAACTCTTGACCTTCTACAATGTACATTTTTATAATATTTTGCCATTTTGCGGAGGAACCCACATCGCTGCTTGCAGCTATATTTGCTGGCCAAGCAGCAAATGCTGCGAAGCCACCTTAAGTGTTTCTACCTTTTCTTATTATTATTACTGGTGGCCAAGCAGCGAAACTGCGAAGCCACCTTAAGTGTTTGTACCTTTTTAATAGTATTATAATAGTATTAACCCTAATAATAGTATTATTAGGGTTCCTCCGGTAGGAGGGAACCTATTGTTATTATTGGTATTCTTATTCTTATCATTTTTCTTCTCTTTGTGCCTCAATATCTCAAAAAGTCCCTGGTCATAAATTTTGGCAAATTGATACTACATCCAAGTGGGTACCCCCACACCAAATATGGGCCACATCAGACCATAGGGGGCGCCACAGGCCACGCCCAAATGTCACATTTTCAAAGTGATGGTATTCCCACCCCATTGCTCCAATTCATCTGAATCTTGGTGTGCATGCCTAATTTTTCATGAGGAACAAAAAAGCCTCAAGGACCCATAAGGTCCGCTATGATGGATTTTCCTGTACAGTGATAATTTTGGAAAACCTTTAAAATTCCTCTTCTCTTGAACCAAAGTTCTAATTGACTTGAGATTTTGTACAGATATGTATCATTGACGTATTTAAAAATGTTACTTAACACAATTGAATCAAATACAAAATGGCTGAAAGGGGTGTATTTATGTAAATGTACACATTACCTCAATATGTTTGTGTCACTAAATCAAATGTATTTTTGAAGGATGGTTCAAACTTAATAGGCGTTAAGGTGACATGCCCCTGAAGTACCATGCAAAGTTTCACCTTGATATGTGGAAATATGACAGAATTACAGCTTTCCGTCAGGAGGAAACCTATTGGAATTGTTGGTATATTATTATTAGGATTCCTCCGTCAGGAGGAAACCTATTGGAATTGTTGGTATTATTATTATTATTATTATTTATTATTATTCTTGTAATTTATCTCATGAACACATTGGTAAAAAGTTTTGAAATTTGGCATATTGATACAACATGCCACAAATACCGCCCAAACACAGACTGGCCCACATCAGACAATAGGGGGCGCCACAGGCCACGCCCAAATGTCCACTTTTCAAAGTGATGGCATTTCCACCCCATTGCTCCAATTCTTCTGAAACTTGTTGTGCATGCCTCATTTTTCACGAGGAACAAAAAAGCCTCAAGGACCCATAAGGTCCACCATGATGGATTTTCCTGTACAGTGATAATTTGGGAAAACCTTCAAAATCCCTCTTCTCTTAAACCAAAATTCAAATTGACTTGGAATTTTGTACAGATATGTATCATTGATGTATTTAAAAACGTTACTTAAGACAGTTGAATCAAAAACAAAATGGCTGAAAGGGGTGTATTTATGTAAATGTCCACATTGCCTCAATATGTTTGTGTCACTAAATCAAATGTCATTTTGAATGATGGTTTTTCAAAACTAATAGGCTTTAAGGTGACACCCCCTGAAGTACCCTGCAAAGTTTCACCTTGATATGTGAAAATATGACTTAATTACAGCTGTTTGAGCTTGGACCAAATCTGACAATGCTTGCCTTATTTTATTATCCAGTTACTGAACATGGCAAAGTCCAGATCTGAGAATGGCTCAATTGGATGAGATGTTGTGCTGGTAAACGTAGGGTTGTAGGTTCAAAACCAGTCAAAGGCAAAAAAAAATTTTTTGGACAGAACGGTTTCTAGTCTTCCGGTCTATCCTCCGGTTGTAAAACATAGCAATGAGTGTTTATTTGAGCCCATAACAACACTCCGATCATCTGTTTAGCGAGACTGTGTAAACCACTGCAAAACAACACAGGTTTACCACAGTAGCTAGCTACTTGGAGTCTATGCATGGTAGTGTCAGATTCACAACTGAGTTAGCTTTAATGAAGTATATTGATTGTTCAGGTGGATTCCTTGCCTGTTGCACAAATTCATTTCAGTAACCTAAACCAGGACAAATCGCCACTGATGCTAGGCATGATTTGAAATTCCCTTCCATGACAAGTTATGGCACCCCAAACAACCTTTTTAAAGCACTACGAGTAAGCTATTATTTACAGCAGCAACCCAGTCATCCCGTTGTCCCAAATAGGACTAAATTACAGCTGTTTGAACTTTAACCAAATCTGACAATGCTTGCCATTGGAGAAACGTCTCATTTTGTTATCCAGTTACTGAACATTGGGAAGTCAAGATCTGAGAATGGCTCAATTGGATAATATGTTGTGCTGGTAAACGAAGGGTTGTAGGTTCAAAACCAGTCAACGGCAATTTTTTTATTTTTTTTGACAGAACGGTTTCTAGTCTTCCGGTCAATCCTCCGGTTGTAAAACATAGCATAGTGTTTATTTGAGCCCATTACAACACTCCAATCATCTGTTTAGTGAGACTGTAAACCACTGCAAAACAAGCCAGGTTCACCACCGTAGCTAGCTACTTGTAGTCTACGTAGGCATAGTGTCATATTTACCAAGTTAGCTCGAATGAAGTATATTGATTGTTCAGGTGGATCCCTTGCCTGCCGCAAATTCATTTAAGTTACCTAAGCCAGAACACATCGCCACTGATGCTAGGATTGGAAATTCCCTTCCAAACAACTTTTTTAAAGCACTACGAGTAAGCTATTCTTTACAGCAGCAACCCAGTCATCCCGTTGTCCCGTTTTTATGTCCCATATATAAATAGGACTAAATTACAACAGTTTTAAACCACCTCCCGGAAATGAGTCTGCAGGTTGGCATGTCTGTGAATGGCTTAGTAGGATGAGACGCAGGGCTGCTATGTGAAGGGTTGTGGGTTCTAATATAGTCAGAGCCCTAAACTTTTTCTTTTTTTTCTGACAGAAATTAGTTTCAAGTCTTTTGGTTAATCCCAGTGTAACTATCTGTCAATTTTACAACATTTTGCCATCTTGAAGGAGGAATCCGCCATTGCTGCTTGCAGCTATATTTATTATTATTCTTGTAATTTATCTCATGAACACATTGGTAAAAAGTTTTGAAATTTGGCATATTGATACAACATGCCACAAATACCGCCCAAACACAGACTGGCCCACATCAGACAATAGGGGGCGCCACAGGCCACGCCCAAATGTCCACTTTTCAAAGTGATGGCATTTCCACCCCATTGCTCCAATTCTTCTGAAACTTGTTGTGCATGCCTCATTTTTCACGAGGAACAAAAAAGCCTCAAGGACCCATAAGGTCCACCATGATGGATTTTCCTGTACAGTGATAATTTGGGAAAACCTTCAAAATCCCTCTTCTCTTAAACCAAAATTCAAATTGACTTGGAATTTTGTACAGATATGTATCATTGATGTATTTAAAAACGTTACTTAAGACAGTTGAATCAAAAACAAAATGGCTGAAAGGGGTGTATTTATGTAAATGTCCACATTGCCTCAATATGTTTGTGTCACTAAATCAAATGTCATTTTGAATGATGGTTTTTCAAAACTAATAGGCTTTAAGGTGACACCCCCTGAAGTACCCTGCAAAGTTTCACCTTGATATGTGAAAATATGACTTAATTACAGCTGTTTGAGCTTGGACCAAATCTGACAATGCTTGCCTTATTTTATTATCCAGTTACTGAACATGGCAAAGTCCAGATCTGAGAATGGCTCAATTGGATGAGATGTTGTGCTGGTAAACGTAGGGTTGTAGGTTCAAAACCAGTCAAAGGCAAAAAAATTTTTTTGGACAGAACGGTTTCTAGTCTTCCGGTCTATCCTCCGGTTGTAAAACATAGCAATGAGTGTTTATTTGAGCCCATAACAACACTCCGATCATCTGTTTAGCGAGACTGTGTAAACCACTGCAAAACAACACAGGTTTACCACAGTAGCTAGCTACTTGGAGTCTATGCATGGTACGTGTCAGATTCACAACTGAGGTTAGCTTTTTAGCTTAATGAAAGTTAAGTATCAGGATTGGATGGATTCCTTGGCACATGTCGTGCACGACAATTTCTTCGCATTCAACGAACATCTGTAAGACAGTAAACCTCAGGAACCGTCAAAATCGCTTCCCCAGCCACTGATGCTAGGCTAGGCATAGCCATGAGTTGAAATTCCCTTCCATGACAAGTTATGGCACCCCAAACAACCTTTTTAAAGCACTACGAGTAAGCTATTATTTACAGCAGCAACCCAGTCATCCCGTTTGTCCCAAATAGGACCTAAATTACAGCTGTTTGAACTTTAACCAAATCTGACAATGCTTGCCATTGGAGAAGAAACGTCTCATTT
>JAMDYH010000698.1:0-14482 GCA_023658055.1 Thaleichthys pacificus | reverse complement strand
ATACAAAACATTGGAAATGCATTGAACACGCTATTTCAGGAGCTAAAAAGCACTTTAAAGCATTACAAAACTGAAAGTCTCAAAAAACGGATTCTGAAGCCAAAATCTTGTCTGAAGATCTTGTCAGCAGTAAACATGATATTACTGACTAGTAACACTCAATTTCAATGCCAAAACCCCTTTCTCATGTATAAACCACCAAGATTAACATGGTAGAATAGTCACAGTAATGGGAAACCATTCACCCAGAAGTTTCATACAAAACATTGGAAATGCATTGAACACGCTATTCAGGAACTAAAAGCACTTTAAAGCAATAAAAGAACGGAAAGTCTCAAAAACGAATTCTGAAGCCAAAATCTTGTCTGGAGATCTTGTCAGCAGTAAACATGATATTACTGACTAGTAACACTGAATTTCAATGCCAAAACACTTTTCTCACGTATAAACCACCAAGATTAACATGGTAGAATAGTCATAGTGATGGGAAACCATTCACCCAGAAGTTTCATACAAAACATTGCAAATGCATTGAAAACGCTATTGAGAGCTGAAAAGCACTTTAAAGCATTACAAAACTGAAAGTCTCAAAAACGGATTCTGAAGCCAAAATCTTGTCTGAAGATCTTGTCAGCAGTAAACATGATATTACTGACTAGTAACGCTCAATTTCAATGCCAAAACCCTTTTCTCATGTATAAACCACCAAGATTAACATGGTAGAATAGTCACAGTGATGGGAAACCATTCACCCAGAAGTTTCAAACAAAACATTGGAAATGCATTGAAAACGCTATTCAGGAGCTGAAAAGCACTTTAAAGCATTACAAAACTGAAAGTCTCAAAAACGGATTCTGAAGACAAAATCTTGTCTGAAGATCTTGTCAGCAGTAAACATGATATTACTGACTAGTAACACTCAATTTCAATGCCAAAACCCCTTTCTCATGTATAACCACCAAGATTAACATGGTAGAATAGGTATAGTGATGGGAAACCATTCACCCAGAAGTTTCATACAAAACATTGCAAATGCATTGAAAACGCTATTCAGGAGCTGAAAAGCACTTTAAAGTATTACAAAACTGAAAGACTCAAAAACGGATTCTGAAGCCAAAATCTTGTCTGAAGATCTTGTCAGCAGTAAACATGATATTACTGACTAGTAACACTCAATTTCAATGCCAAAACCCCTTTCTCATTTATAAACCACCAAGATTAACATGGTAGAATAGGTATAGTGATGGGAAACCATTCACCCAGAAGTTTCATACAAAACATTGCAAATGCATTGAAAACGCTATTCAGGAGCTAAAAAGCACTTTAAAGCATTACAAAACTGAAAGTCTCCAAAAACGTATTCTGAAGCCAAAATCTTGTCTGAAGATCTTGTCAGCAGTAAACATGATATTACTGACTAGTAATACTCAATTTCAATGCCAAATTCCCTTTCTCATGTATAAACCACCAAGATAACATGGTAGAATAGTTATAGCGATGGGTAACCATTCACCCAGAAGTTTCATACAAAACATTGCAAATGCATTGAAAACGCTATTCAGGAGCTGAAAAGCACTTTAAAGCATTACAAAACTGAAAGTCTCAAAAACGGATTCTGAAGCCAAAATCTTGTCTGAAGATCTTGTCAGCAGTAAACATGATATTACTGACTAGTAACACTCAATTTCAATGCCAAAACCCCTTTCTCATGTATAAACCACCAAGATTAACATGGTAGAATAGGTATAGTGATGGGAAACCATTCACCCAGAAGTTTCATACAAAACATTGCAAATGCATTGAAAACGCTATTCAGGAGCTGAAAAGCACTTTAAAGCATTACAAAACTGAAAGTCTCAAAAACGAATTCTGAAGCCAAAATCTTGTCTGAAGATCTTGTCAGCAGTAAACATGATATTACTGACTAGTAACGCTCAATTTCGATGCCAAAACCCTTTTCTCATGTATAAACCACCAAGATTAACATGGTAGAATAGTCACAGTAATGGGAAACCATTCACCCAGAAGTTTCATACAAAACATTGCAAATGCATTGAAAACGCTATTCAGGAGCTGAAAAGCACTTTAAAGCATTACAAAACTGAAAGTCTCCAAAAACGTATTCTGAAGCCAAAATCTTGTCTGAAGATCTTGTCAGCAGTAAACATGATATTACTGACTAGTAATACTCAATTTCAATGCCAAATTCCCTTTCTCATGTATAAACCACCAAGATAAACATGGTAGAATAGTTATAGCGATGGGTAACCATTCACCCAGAAGTTTCATACAAAACATTGCAAATGCATTGAAAACGCTATTCAGGAGCTGAAAAGCACTTTAAAGCATTACAAAACTGAAAGTCTCAAAAACGGATTCTGAAGCCAAAATCTTGTCTGAAGATCTTGTCAGCAGTAAACATGATATTACTGACTAGTAACGCTCAATTTCGATGCCAAAACCCTTTTCTCATGTATAAACCACCTAGATTAACATGGTAGAATAGTCACAGTAATGGGAAACCATTCACCCAGAAGTTTCATACAAAACATTGGAAATGCATTGAACACGCTATTTCAGGAACTAAAAAGCACTTTAAAGCATTACAAAACTGAAAGTCTCAAAAAACGGATTCTGAAGCCAAAATCTTGTCTGAAGATCTTGTCAGCAGTAAACATGATATTACTGACTAGTAACACTCAATTTCAATGCCAAATTCCCTTTCTCATGTATAAACCACCAAGATAAACATGGTAGAATACACTGTAAAACCCGATAAGTTAATTAAACTCAAAATAATTGTTGTAACTGATTACATCGACATTTTTAAGTAAAACATACTCAGATTTGTAAGTTAATAACGTATTCATTATTAAGTAACTTTTACTAGTCATTTTAAGTAACACAAACTTGATTTTGTAAGTTAAAGTAACATTACTGATTTAAGTACTTTCTACAAGGAAATTTGTTTTCACGGTACAAATAAAATCAACTCTAGTATACTTAAATATTTTCACAACCTATGAAATAAAATGTTTTATTTCTCTTTACGTAATCGTTTACTTAATCTTCACTTAAGTTTTTAAGCTCAATGAAGCTATATGAACTGTAATATAATTAACAATGTTGCTTAATTTCAACTCAAAACTGGATGTTGGTTTAATAAAATGATTTGTTGACAGTAGCTTTAAATCAAAATCCCAGTTTCAATGCAGGTAAATGTTTATTTAACAGTTCAGTGAATTGCATTGTTGCTCAAATACAAAATAGCATAAAAAGATAATGAAATGATGTCATGAATCTGCTCACTGGTTTATAATGGCCTAATAATTGAGAGAGAGATAAACAAAGGGAGAGAAAGAGATATATTTTTTGTTTGGTCCTTCTTTAAACTTCTCCTGTCTAGAAGTACATTCTAGAAACAAGATGCAGTGTAGTAGTCATAGGTCCAGTGTTCTCCATCTAAACAACCGTTTTGCTAGACAGGACTTTAAGGTGTCCATTTTAAATATGTTGACATCTCAATCACATGCATGGCATCGAAGATAACAGTCGTAAACAAGCATCTACATCAGTTTAGGCAATAAGGCCAAATATGGTTGACAACTCTCTTACACCGTACAAAAAGACTGCAGTTCTTAACATTATTCTTTAGATTACTGTTTTAGGCATTTTAAGATGAACATTAATGCTTTCAAAACTTGAACAATAACACACAAAACTTTCCATAGTTTTGCTTTTAAACATTTCCGGAGTGACAGTAGTCCCTGTGCATGCGAAAAGTCAACTTCTGTTCAGAGTGAGATTACTCCAATGCCAAAAGTTCATTTTTAAAGGTCACATGACATGCTGTTTTTGGATGCTTTTATATAGGCCTTAGTGGTCCCCTAACACTGTATCAGAAGTCTCTTTCCCGAAATTCAGCCTTGGTGCAGAATTACAGCCACTACTAGCAGTCCCACAAGGAGCTTTCCTCAGAACGCACTGTTTTGGTGTCTGTAGCTTTAAATGCTAATGAGGAGCGGAGGGGCGGCACCATGCGCTAATGTTTACAACGGATGTATCGCAATGGCTGTAACCCCGTTGCTGTAAAATACCTCGAATTTGCCCATTCTCATCTGATAACCCTGGTTTGCAGAGGTACACACTCAGTCATTTCAATGAGGGGAAAGGTGGATATCGCGCGCGCCATAACACCAACAGCAGAACGTTTATCCAAATAACAAAGAAGTGTACAACACTCACGTACAGCATATGTATTCACACTTATACTTGATGCTATCTACCTTTCCATAGCGACAGTAACTCAGCTGTTAGCTGCAGAGCTAATGTTACAGCCACATTCTAAGGGTAGCAAGTTAGGTAACCATATACAGTAAAGCTACAAAATGATATAGCGTTAGTTAACTTACTTGTCCGAGGTTAGTAGCTGGACGAAGGAGAGTTAGTACTGATCCAGAATTTAATTTCAGCAAGGCCAGTTTTGTATTAGCTCAAGTTGAGGAAACAGTCGTGGCTGAAGTGTTTGGCGCAGACATACAAAACAAATTATCAGATTATCTGAGGGGGGAACACCAGAGAGAAGGGCGGTAGCCTGGCTCCTTGTTACGTCAATAAGAGGAGATTTTCAAACCGAGCGTTTGAGCCTTCATTTTCTCAAAGGCGGAGAAGAACACCCAGGGCTTGGTTTACACCTATCGAAAATTCTAGCCACTGGGGGACTAAAGGCAGGCTAGGGGAACTCATATTAATGTTAAATAACCTCCTAAAGTGAAGTTTTCATGTCATGTGACCTTTAAGGCTCAACACCCTGGGCTTCAGTTTTCCATCCTCCAAGCCCATCAAAACTTTCTGGGTAAAGTCAAAGGTATTCGCCAAGTCTTTTGGGTAACTCAAATGCAGAGCTGTACATTAGTGCAAAAAGCATGACAAAGGCTTCAGCCAATGTGGAGAATTCGACAACTATGTTACCCTCAAGCACAACAGCAATCCTCTCTGGGCAGAAGAACGTGGCATCTGTTGAATTGCCTGTGATCAGAAGGAGCCCAACCGGTATGTCACTGATGTTTGGTTCTTCAGACTGCGCCTCCTGAAGACAAGAACAGAAAACTGTTATACGTTCAAAACTTGCAACTAAAACCTAAGATTTGAAGAACAGAAGTGATACAACGTTGAATGACTTATTCCACAATGACACAATCAAGCTTTGATGACAACAGGACAGTTCATACTCTACACCATCAGTTATGCTCAACCCAGATCCTCAGGGGCCTGCTGCCCTGCATGTTTTAGATGTTTCCTTGCTTCCATAAACCCAATTCAAATGAATGGGTCATTATCAAGCTCAGAAGATGGATGATAATGACCCATTCATTTGAATCATGTGTCTTAGAAATGGGAAACATCTAAAACATGCAGGACAGGAGGTCCCTGAATAACCAGGGTTGAGCTGCTCTACATGCTCAAACAATAGGCTCACTTACATCCCACATCTTAAGAAACCTGGAGTCATCGTCATGCAGATATGCAGGGAGACCACGGAGGACAGCAGCACGTCTGACATCGACATCAACTTGTTCCTTGAGTGTGAGAACATATTCTTGCTTGATTTGGGATGCTAAAACAGTATCGTCACACAATATATATCACAAGAATGAGCAGTCCAGATGAGAGTTATAAGATAATCCACTGTAATATCAATCATCCAAGAAGCATAACCAACTAACATGGCGGTCATAAGTGCTGAAGAGCTGATCCAGAACTTCAGCTACTTTCCCTTAGGGGTGGGAATTGGCAAAAATTTGACGATTCGATAGTATTGCGATATTTGGTGCCACGATTCAATATTATTGCAATTCTTAACATATTGCGATACAGCAAGTATTGCGATTCGATTCTGCGATATATTGCGATTCATGTCCTCCATATTATTTAAAGACATTACAAAAAATAAGGAAAATCAGACTGCTCAACTCACTTCAAATGTCACATTTAATTCTGTGAACAACAGTGCAAGAACTTAGGAGAGTAGTGCAAAAACTTTGTCCTGAACATTCAGAAAACAGGACCTTTGTAATTATTTTCTGAAAAGGAGAACGCTGAGCTCCCAGCACATAACTTAAAACTATTGAAATGCAATAGAGTAACATAAAGCAGACATAATAAAGTAACATAAACCTGAGAATAATCATATAAATAAGTAACTTAGAGCTTCAATCAAATTGAGAAAATAAACAAAAATGTGTACTGTCCAGTCCAGTTGGCTGCATGGTCATGAACCAAAATGTTACATTCATTTTGGAATGTTGGCATTTTTGCTCAGAAAAAGCAGTTGGTCCACATGCTCAGATGTTAGAGTGCTCCTCTGGGCCGTAACTATATCCCCTGCAGTGAAGAACACCCTTTCTGCAGACACACTAGTGCCTGGGATGCTTAGGTATCTTTTAGCCAGTTTGGCTAGGAAAGGATACACTGCCTCATGAGCTTTCCACCAGTTGAGGGGGTTTTCTTCTAGTGGCAGTGGAGAAGCCTCCTGGTATCTCTTCACTTCCTCTTCAGCTTGGGAAAATGCTGACTTGTGTGGGGCTGTGGTAGAAAATGTTTCTCCCAGTAAATCAGCTAGCCCAGATCTTCTTTTTGGTTGCGGCTCTTCAAGCACCTCAAGATCCTGTCCATCCATTTCTACTCCAGAGGCACTGCTGGTCTCCTCTTGCCTAATAGTGGGCTGTAGAGAAACATTAGATAGATGTTAAAAGAAAAAAACATATCTCAGGTTTGAAATAGCTGTGGAATGCACAATGCAATTTAAACAGATATAATAAAATAATGCTAACCAGATGAACATAGGCTTGGTTTAAATAAATCAGATAAATAATATAGCATTTGTAAAATACTTTCTGACATTTTAAAATAATAACTATTTAAACAATGTAATAAACTAGTTCAATAAAGCCTACCTGAAGGCTGGCTGCCTCCACAACCAGTCTGGAATAAGTGTCACTGATGTCATCTGTGGTCAGGAAAGGCAGTGACTTAAATCATGGATCCAGGGCCGATGCTGTGTGGAGGGTGTTCTTTTCTTCAACAGTGCTATATCTCTTCTGCAGATCTTGACTTATTGCCTGTTTGATGTCCCTCACAATCGGTTTGTCCCCCATTGCCTCATTTGTGTCATTTAGCAGCTTTGCCTGCACTGGAGCAATGATAGACAAAGTGGGATTCTTCTCCTCTGAAACAATTTTTGTGGCTACAAACATCGGACGAAGTGCCTGCATTATGTCCTCTGCGTCTGTAATGTCATTTTCGTTGAGGGTGCAGATATCACTGCCTGACCGCCTGACCTCAGAGGACAACAGAGCAGCACAGATCGCTGGTTGTTGTTCCAAGAAACGTTCAAGCATTTCGTACCCACTGTTCCAACGGGTCACAACATCGGTCTTGAGCTTGTGAGTGGGGAGGTCCAGAAGCTTTTGTTTTTGCTCCAAAATGGAGTTGGCGATTGTACTGCGGTGGAAAAAAGTGGTTATGCGCCGGACTCTTCCTAGTAACCTAGCGACAGCAGGCACTTTAAGTGCGCGCTGTGAGGCAAGGTTGAGGGTATGGGCAAAACATTTCACGTGAAGGTAGCCCCCCACCTGAGCAGCCACAACCATGTTGGACGCATTGTCCGTAACCAAAACAATATGTTTCTTAGCGATGCCCCACTCTTCGGTTGCCGTTTTCAGCACCTCAGCCACATTGGCCCCGGTATGACTCTCATGCATCGCCCTAGTTTGTAGAACATGAGCTAAAAGCTGCCATTCATCTGTGATGTGATGCGCAGTTATGGTCATGTAGGACTCCGTAGCTCTGGATGACCAACCGTCACATGTTATAGTTACCCCTTCGGCTAAACTCAGAGTTTCCTTTACCTCCTCTTTCACTTCGCTGTAGAGTTTGGGGATGGCAGTGTCGGTAAAATATTTACGTGACGGGATCACATATCTGGGCTCCAGTATGCTAAGAAGATTCTGGAAACCTTCAATCTCCACCACACTGTACGGCTGTAAATCTTTGGGGATGAAGTAGGCTATTGCCTCAGTTATTTTTTTAGCTCTTTCGGAGTTTGGAGGTAACTTAATCATTTGTGTTTGTTCCAAGGTTCGTTGATTTGGGGGTAGGACAACAACTTTGGGTCGTTTCACCTCCTCAGGGGCCGCTAACGCCAAATGGCACCTTGTGAGATGGGCTCTCAAATTGGTCGTATTCCCACTGTACTTAACTTTCATTTGGCATTCTTTGCAGATGGCATACTGCATGTCAAGGTCTTTACTATTACATGTTTTATAAAAAACGAAATGTACCCACACTTTCGATTTAAAAGAAGACGGAGCGTCGTAAACAACCGGTTGAGATGATGAAGCCATTTTCAATTGAATTGCTGTTGAATGCACGTCAACAAAGCACCGCAACAAGCGCCACCTTGTGGATGTAATATGCAAATGTCATATTATCAGAGTAAACTCAGAGAAAACCAATGGAGAAAACCCGAAAGTAAAACACATAATTATATAATTAAATATTGCAATACTTTGCGCTACTGTATCGATATAATTGCGTGCGCAAAATATCGCGATACTGAACAGAATTGATTTTCCCCCCCACCACTACTTTCCCTGTGCGTGCAGCTTTCTTCCTGAACAAGCTCTGAAGACATTACATTTACATTTAGCAGACGCTCTTATCCAGAGCGACTTACAGTAAGTACAGGGATATTCCCCCCGAGGCAAGTAGGGTGAAGTGCCTTGCCCAAGGACACAACGTCATTTTGGCACGGCGGGGAATCGATCCGGCAACCTTCTGATACCGCCCGACTCCCTCACCGCTCAGCCATCTGACTCCCGTGAGATGTCCCCCAACATGTCCCCCAAGACGGGGGACATGTTGATCCAACTCGGCATAGAAGTGGTTCTTCAGATTGATGTTTGTTATTCTGTGAAACTCGGCACAAATCTACACAAATATAAAAAGACATGCCAAGATTGATGTCAATCTGAGTAAGCCTGTCCAATTTATCACAGCCATACAAAAGAATTACAAATATACCAAGGAAAATATTGTCACCTGTGACTCTATTTTTAGGGCAGGCCAGCGTTCCAGGATGTCTCCAAGAGGTAGGTTGTCATTGATGACCTCTTTGCGCCGCAGGGCAAAGGTAGGCTGCATTAACTTTGCAATCAGGTGAAGGTCTTTGTCAGTCATCTTAACTTGTTCTAAAATTTGGAGCCTCAATTGCTCAAGGCTTGCACCATCTTCCCCTCTTGGGAAATTAGGGAGGACATTTGCTTCTGCTCTTTTTGCTCTTTTGATGTTAGTGTGGGGAGCTTGTTTGTCTGGGTTGTTCCTACTCCTCTTCCCAGAATTTACAGCTACCTCATGAAATCCTGCTCGACTCAACTTTGTGCAGTAGTTCCCCATCTTAAACTTAAAACTATTTTTCCAGCCATACCATCTTGTCCGAGATCCTGGCTCTTTTAGACACAGATGCCTAGTTACAAGTGCTTCCGCTACCCTTGACACTTCATTGTCATTGGGGTATGCTTTGAAGCTATGCATTTTGGCTGCAAGGGTCTCTAGGATGTTGTGCTTTTGGCCCCTAGATAACTTCAGAGTTTTCCCTGTTCTCTCGTATGTGACATTTCCCTCACCCAGTATGAGTTCTACCTCGTAGGAAAAAGTGGGCACTGGAAAAACATCTGGCCATCTCTCAGTTCTGTCTGGAGTTATGGCATGGGGTAATATTATGGTGTCATCTGATGCTATTGAACTGGCATCACTCTCAGGCCTTACAACTTTTAGCACAGCCTTCTGTGGAAGTTCCTCAATGTCTACAAGGGAACATAACTGCCCGTCAAAGTCTGGATCTTGGTATGATAAGCTAAAGTCTAGCTTAAACTTATCTATCATCATGGTTTTTAGCTCATCCACAGATTCTGGATGTGAAGCTAGAGTCATCTTTCTGATCATGTCTGTGGAGATATGTACATGCAGTAGGAAGTTTTGAGCTGCCATTTCCTATAATTAAAAAGAAGATAAGAATGGATCTATGATAAACATTCAGCTTTGCAAAACAGAATCAGGCAATTTACAGATTTCTTTTTCATTTTGAATGAAAAACATTTGGATCAAGTATTACTGACCTAAAATGAGAGAAAAAAAAGCTGGTTCAGTTCAGTGAGTCTTTCTAGGCTTGTCATGATGGGAAGTGTCACTAATGGCATATTGGTGTGGTGACATTTACTGTGACATTACACCTGTTTTTTACTCTACTCCACTTAAGCCTGCATGTCTGTGATTGAAATACATCTTTTTTGTGTCAACATCAAATGCCCACCAATATTGTAAGCTGTGAGACTTACTGTGTCTTTTAGCTCTGACACCTCATGCACTGAGAAATTGTCTGAGGATATCAGCTCAAATGATCTCAAATGCTCTGTGTACCAGCACTCGTAGTTTCTGCAATAAAAGGAAACCAAGTTATTCACAAGCAGTATATGCTCAATCCTGCTGAATTTTGGAAGTCCTCCAGTCTGGCCTGCAGAAACAAACATTCCTTTTGCATAGTCTGTGCCATGTATGGAGATCTTTGATGTACTATATATGTTTTGGCTATCTGTTTTTGTTGCTACGAAGTCTTTTGCCACTTGAGGCAGTGTGGCAACTTGAACAGAGGTGACACTTGAAGCTTGTGTGTGGGGTCTGAAAAATGATGAGGCACTGAAATGATACGCCATCATGTGCTGATGCCTGGTAGCGAGAGTTTTCAAGACATTCTTGAAATTGTGTGTGTCATGTATCACCCTTTTGAAAAAGCGATGTTTTCCCTCGAACCTCATAGTCCATAGGTGAACAAGAGGTCCAAAACGCTTTGTCAGTTCTGGTTAATGCTCAACATAATGATGCTTGGGTCGGAGCCTAAAATCTGGAAAGGTCGCTTGAAGACCTTCTCTGTGATCACTTATTTTAGTCTGCATGTACTGAATTGATTCCTCTGTGAAAGATGGGGACAATACCAGTTGCACAATTTCTTTAAGGTCCATCAATATGGCCCATGCTTCATCTCCTTCGGGAACTTTACTTCCGACCATGAGTGGTAATAACCTCAGCAATGTGGAATTTTCATGCCCATTCCCGCCAATGCTTAGTTTAGTTGCAAAGTTCTTTGGTATCAGTTGTGGTTTATCAAGCCTATCAGAGTGCTGATATGGAAATGTGCGAATTTGTGTGTTCAGATATTCAAGAGTGAAATACTTTAGACGAATCATCTCACGGAAGCACAAGGCCAACTCAACTGGCACAATACCCTCAAACAGGTCGTGAAGTATATCAGGTGGGAAACCAGTAATCGGATGAAAATGCTGCAATGCCTTGCTGAGAGAACACTCTCCTGTAACACCAAAGTGAGTTGCATGTTATCCTTGCACAACATTCTGCACATGAAGATCATGGCTGGCTTTCGTTCTCATAGTAAACTCTGATTCAGAAACGTCACTGGACTGTCTCTGGTCTGAAGTACAGCAACAGAATCTGCAGACATAGTGTGCTCTGAAACACTGCACAAAACCTGCAAGACCATGGGCAGCCAAGTTATCAGCTGCAACACACAACACAGTGCCCTTGATACACTGGCCTATAGTCTCAATGAAAATGCCATCCTGCTCAAGAGTCTGCAAGTCTTTTAACAAAGGTGAAAGAACACTTTGATAACCACACCTTTGCAGATCAGGTACTTTGCATAGCAGAGCTAGCTGTATGACATGCAGGTTGGACCTATACTTACTGGGTAAATTGGCAAGCAACCAGTATACTGCACAAAGCTTGTGGATTTTTCTAGATGTGCCTAAAGGATTAGCCAGTTCAATGTCATCCACATACAAAATCAGTGACAATTTCATCTCTCCTGCTTTGGACAATAATCGATTTTCTTTGAAATATGTTCCATCTTCATGAGACATGTACATTCCAGGTGGCGATGGTTGGACTTCTTGGATCTTGTCAAGAAGATCAGTATTTTTGAACATTGTTTTAAGCATTTGTAGTATTGGAACATACACTGCTGTGTGTCCACTGGAATCTATAGTATACTGCACTGGCATTACCAAAGGGTAGTTACTCCTTACAAAAGTTTTTCTCCGTTTAGCAGTGGACAGCTCAGCACCTTCTGAAGTTGCACTGACAAAAACGTTACTTTTCATGATAGCTTCCACTAATTCATGAACAAGGGCATCACAGATAGTCTGATCATGCTCTTGAAAAACCCTGATGACAGAGTCTCTCACAAGAGGTTTAGACAATGAGAATATTTGTGCCAAGTTTTCAACTATGTCCTGTATAGCCATCTGTGATACATGCAGAACACTGTGCATTTTTAAGAACAAAGAAGCCAAATTGTTTCTCAACTGAGCTTGCAATTCACCAGTGTCATCTCTGGATTCAGGAGGATTACACTCAGCTCTTACAGCCAGCTCAGGAGAATTCTGAGAGGGACCACCATCATCAGATTCAACTTGCATTTGTTCTCTGTCTATTTCTGTCAAGAATATCTCATTCTTAAAGTCTGAGACATCACAGTGTGGGTGATTCCTACTTTTGTGGGCATTGAAGGAGGAATACACATTAGTACGGTACTGACAATCTTTGAATGGACAATCCACCATCTCGTGTTGTTTTAAATGTGTCCTTAAATGACTAAGAAGATTTTTACCATTGAATGGTTGCTTGAATCTAAAAACAGGACAGATGAATGACATATATTCCACCTTATTTTCACTGGACACAACTGTCTGAGTATGCATCCGTGTTAAATGAGCTTTCAATGCACTTAATGACTGAAATGTGCAGATACAATCATCATAGAGACAAGGCAATGGACTTACTGAGGAAAAATTGCTATGACGCAAACGATAGTGTTCAAGCAACTGTGCCCTTTGATCAAAGACAGCAGCACAAAGTTTGCACCCCCAAGCCATTGTAAAACGAATCAATATTCCTACAAAATCGACATCCAAATTTCTAACCGAGTACGAAAACAAGTATGAGAGGTTTTAGGTAAATTTCTGTGTTGTGCACTGAATAGGCCTACGTATTCACAGTTTAGTAACCAACATCAACATACTTGATTGAAGCCTCCGTTTATCAGTCCATATATCAGCCAACTGCTTCAGTTTCAGCCTAAAGAGAAATACATAATTTTGTCAGGTTGCAATGTTTTCACAAAAGTACAATTCTGGGAAGCATTGATCCCTAATTAGTTCCCCAACATTACAGACATGCAGTCTCACACCCCATAATACAATCCAGAATACCTCAAAATTAATTTTCATGTTGAAATGTTAAAAGGTGATGAGCAACATGTAAATGTAGCTAACCAGCATTGTACAAGCTAAGCTAAATTCCCAACGAAAACTGTAGGCTACGCCTCTGAGGCAGAGTGAGGTTCTTACTTATCCACAAAACAAAACATTTTCCAATTGTCTTTTATCACTTATCAAATATGTACAGAAGGTTAGAGTTACTCTGATAGTCATATTTGATAGACCTAACGTTACATGAAAGTCAGGTTTAGCTACCACGCGTTACAGACCTGCGACACTAGACACTAAGACAGTTATTTCCTTAACTTACAAAAATGTAGAACACACGGTTAAACGTTATTACATAAAATGTATGTAAAACTTCTATGCCTTAAAGTACAGACGAAAAATACCTTCAGTACGCCATTAATGTGAAATCTGTATGCCACGTGCCCAGACATGCCTTGAAGGCATGCTGCATGTAGCTAGCTAGCTAAGTTAAGTATGAGATATATTTGAAAAAAACATCCACATTAATGTGGCGGATATAATATATAACGCTAAAGTTGGCTATGAAATGTAAAAATGCATAAAAAAACTCCTGAAACACTTACTGCACTAGATGCAGAACATAGTAGAACAGCAAATACTGTGCCAAAACAACACGTACGTTAACTTACCAGAATAGCGCGCTCAAACCCAGGATCAATGTAACGGCAGTCAGTGCAGTTACCACTCTGGAGAAAGTTGTTGCTGAACGTGTAGAAAACACAGAAGTCCCGCGGCACGATCAAATAGGATAATAAATATTGCCTCTTTATTTTAAATATGTCGAAGTTTAGGCTAAAAGTTTATTTTAGCCCTTGTTGTCCGAAGCGAGCCGAAAACATGGCGGACTTTTCCCAAAACTTTTGAGAGAAGCACGTATGCACGTACGTGACGTCAGAGTGATTTTGAAATTACTGTAAGAATGTTTGAGTACTATTACATAAATAAATTGAAGTGGTTAAGTAGTTTGAACTTGAAATAAAAAAGATGTACTAATAACTCAGAACATTAGAGGTGAATGGACTTTTATTTTATTTTTAATTAACACAACTCATTTTCTTTAACAAACCTTTACTGTTCGGTCTTACAGTGTAGTTATAGCG
>JAMDYH010000697.1:0-14512 GCA_023658055.1 Thaleichthys pacificus | reverse complement strand
TTAAATTTGAGTTTGCTTCCTTGTTCTTCTGTGTGCGGGTTAAGTGCAGGTGGGGTCTACAGGTGTACTGGACAGTATATATAAGAGAGTCAGGGCAGTTTCTCACTCACCCTGGACTGGAGGAGAGGAGCTGACTGGTCAGAAACACACACAGAAGACCAGATAGAGCTACACCTACTGTACTGGTGACTTCCAAGCATCATGTCTCTTCTCAGACGACAGCTGGTGGTCTCATTGATTCTGTTCTCAGGTAAGGGGTGATGGTGCTCTGTCACACAGAAACACATTTTAGTGTTGAGGGGTCTCTCCTGTAGATGGGCAATATAGGTCAATAAACCAAGTAGTGCACAGTCTGTGCATCAGCTTTCTACATTATGTTCATTAATTTAATATTTATTTTAGCAGGAAGGAGACCGATGTGAATGTCAATGTTTATTTGCCCAAAATAATTGTTACTTTTTCTTTTTTTAGTTCTGGGCTCAGTTGTCTCTGTTTTAATCACAGAACCAGATCAAAGTAAGTAGGTGACCTGCATGTGTAAGAATCCTACGCTAGTTTATCACCTTGCATTGTCCTGATGTCCTGTGGTCTATGTGGACAGATACCTGTAAGACCTTCGGCAGTGGGGTCGTCAGGACGTACAACAGCACATTGTTCTACGTGCGGTCCACCTGCCCTTTCACCCTCACACGCTTCACCTACAACCGGGTTGACTTTGACATCACCGTTCAGCGGGATGACCACGGCCTGCTGACCCGAGTGGAGATTTTTGTCAACAATATCAGAACCGTTCTCCAGAACGGCACTGTCTTCGTGGAACAGAAAAGGTTTTTGCATTTTATTTCAGTTTTTCAGTTGTGTCTGTAGGTTTTCCATGTGTTGAAGTCTGTAGATGGATGATAGAATGTAATGGAATGTGATGGATTCTCCACCCTGTTTTTAATGTTTTCTCCACTTCAAGTGGTCCAGCTACATCCTCAATTTATGTTAACCATTATTCAAAAATTATAATTTTATTCCAATTCATGCACACAATTGTAATGGCCAGGAGTTGAATAGTAACTAACCTTTCTGGCACTCAGTCTTGGGGGAAATCTCAACGTGAAAGTCATTGGTCTGGATCTCACTTGTAACGTGATTCTCCTCCTCAGTGTCTCGCTCCCTACGACCACACCTACCAGCACATCTTCCAGTACGGGATCTACACCCGGCTGAGGAGCACAGTGCTGCCCGTGTCGGTCACCTGGCCACACCACCACCGGTGGCATAGACTCACTCTGGGTGAGCCATGGCTGCCTCATAGACCTTACTTATGTTATGAGTGTTCATCAAGATGTTAAAAGCAGCAAAGCTGAATAAAGGCTCAAAAATATATCTTTTAAAAAACGTATCGAAAGCAGCAGACTGCAGTTTCAGAATAGGTATGATATAAATAAGGTGTGGTTGGTGTTTCATGAATGTTCTCTTCTTTTTCTTAAAGGTCAATCTTCAGATGGAGCTAACCAGTGACATGGATGGGCTCTGTGGTGCAAGGGATGTTGTAGGTGAGTCAACAATAACAAAATGATTTTGTTGCCATTCTGTGAATGTAGTCTTGTTTATTGCAGGTGTTGTTCACAGTACTTCTTAGGTAAATAATGTGATCTTTCTGTGTGACCTCAGACAACAGAGAAAGGCTGATAGCAGCTAGTGTCCTTTCTGGGAGAAATGCCAGACCAAAGACTCCCTCAGCACAATTAACATGGTAAGCAGAAAGAGTCTTTCTTGTTTGAATGGAGAAATTTACAATCTGTTGTATTGATGCACCATTTGATAAATTACTATGTACTGTAGTATGTACGTCTGTTGTACGTTGTGATGTATTGTTGCAAGCAATCTGTTTCTATTCTTAGATCCTCTGTTTTTTTCTGTGATGTCAAGGTATGCAGAGATTTTCTGTCCAGGGCTATGGAATGTGTGCAGAGCCAAATGTCCTCCAAATTATATTTGGCGCTCTGTGACCAGAATATTTTTGGCTTTGAAGGAAATAATGCAGTGAAATGCTCTTTCTACAACGAACTACTTCAAAAATGTGAAAGAAGCAGCATTATTTGGTTCAGATGGAGAAATCTGACAAATTGCACTCGTAAGTATTGTAAGAAACACAATAAACAGGTTAGGCCTATTGACAACAACCACATCTTTAGTGTTACTCTTTTAGTGGAAGTTGTGATAAACGTTTATTTGCTAATCTGTTTGTTTGTTTGTGTGAGTGCAGCTGATGTTTGTCCAGGGGAGCTGGTCTACCAGGAGGAAGGTAACGCATATAGCCCCTCCTGCTCCAGCCCCTCCCCTGTGACCAGCGGGCAGGACCTCATCAGCACTTGTGTCTGTCAGGATGGTAGGTATCCTGTTTGGCCTTAGCGGTAGCAGTCAGTGGTACACACAGAGGACAAACACAGCCCTGAAGCCCTCAGGTTATTTCAGTGCTGTCGCTCTATGTGCATGTTCTTGATGTGTTTCAGGTAAGGTCCTGAATGATCGAGTGGGGAGCCACAGCTGTGTGATGGTGTCAGACTGCCCGTGCGTTCATGCAGGGCGGACTTACTTGCCTGGACAAACACGCAGCACCAAATGCCAAACATGGTGAGACAGGGCACATCAGAACGTCTTCTGTTGTTAACTCAAGTGTTTCCACATCTGTTCCTGGGCAAATGCTCAAACAATTGCGATACCGAACATAGTGAAAAAATGAATTATTGTCAAATAACCCATATCATAATGTAGAGATTCTGTTTTTTTTCCACAGTTTGTGTCAAAACGGCAAGTGGCAGTGCTCCAAAAATATTTGCCCACCAAGATGTATCATTGAAGGGCAATTTGTGACCACATTTGATGGAAAACACTATTCAGTTCCTGGCATGTGCACTTATGTCGCTTCACAGGTAAATAAAGGTTTTGTCCTGAGGCAATTTATGGTCATGTCATTTGGACATCAACTTTTAACATGACCTTTTCTTCATATACAGGGCATCAACTGGACCATATCCATCCAGTACTCTGAGACATCATCTCTGAAAAATGTCATTCTTCAGGTGTACAAGGTACGGTGTAGATGTCTACTTGGCAAACACTATAACAGTAACTCCCTTCTCCTCAATAATAGCTATTTGGGAACATACAGTAATATAATTGAAAATGTACATTTCTCATACAGGATACCTACACATTTTCTCACCAAAGTGTGCAATTTGAGAACATGGATATTCTAGAGCTTCACCAGTCTGGTAAGAGATAAAACTTTTCGCTGTAGGAGTACAGTACATAGATCTACGTATGTTCAATGTCCAAACATAATATCATTTTAAATAATCGTATGTGAAATGTCCATGTGATTATGAACTCAAAGTGAACTGAATGTAAATCTTGATGTGATGCCACAGAGCATGCTCTGGTGTTCTGGCAGTCATCCATGTACGTTCAGGTCGAGACCACCTTTGGCTTGAAGGTTCAAGTCCAAGTGAGCCCTGAAGTCCAACTGTATATCACCGCACCAGCATCACACACTGGACAAACCCACGGTATTTCCTTCAATCTTTAGAAGTGTTGACATTGTTTATGGTTTCTGACATGTTGTACATACTGTAGCCTATGTCTAGCCATACACATAATTGAGATGCTGATTCATATGAACGATCTGTGTCTTTCAACAGGACTCTGTGGAAACTACAACTCCGACACCACTGATGACTTCACTGCCAGTAGTGGTATTGTGGAGAACTCTGCGGAGCCCTTTGCCCTGTCCTGGAGTGTGGGGGCCTGCTCTCCTGACATACCCAAAGTCTGCATCAACGCTAACAACGGTACGGCTCCGCTTTCTTCACGTTACCGGAAAGTAATACTGAGCAGTTTGATTGACTGATGAGTTTGAGGTGAATACAAAGTACAGTGCTTGCTCACTCGGTTGACATTGTGATGTTGTACCAGAGCTGCCCCAAGGCATAAGCGAACTAAGTGGCTGCTTAGGGCCCCCGTGCCCACCAGAGGGCCCCCAAGAGCACATTAAATTACAGTTTAATTTAAAAATGATATATATATATACAGCGTCACGAGGGGCCCCCAAATTAATTCTGCTTAAGGCCCAAAAGGCTTGGGCCGGCCCTGTGTAGTATTCACGCATACCAGGTCAGGAAATGAAAATATGAAAATGAACATTTATAATGCTTCCCATGGAAATTAAACTAGTTTCATGTGTTTTTAATTGTTGTGTAATGTGTCTTTTTTTCAGAAATATTTTCAGAAGAAATGTGCCCAATCTTGACAGACCCCAATGGAATATTTGCAAAGTGTCATGAGCATATTCCAACTGACTCTTACTTTAAGGTAAGAAGGATATCCAGAACCCCTAACTAAATAACCCTCCCTAGCTTTATAACAACACCTCTGTGTTTTATTAAGTGTTCACCTTGTAGAAATGAGTGTTAGACTCAGAACATTGGCCGAACTGTTGGCTCTTTATAAAAGCTTCCATGCTTATATCCTCTTCCACCAGTGAGTGCCTTGTCTACACTTTGAATTTAGGTTGTCAGATTACAATGGATTGTCAACGGTCTGTTTGCAGGATTGCATCAGCCGAACGTGTTACTGTAAGAGAGATCTACGGCAGTGCCTGTGTCTCTCTCTGGCCAACTATGCCAAGGCCTGCGCCTACCTCGGTGTTGCCGTAGGTGACTGGAGAACAGCTACCAACTGCAGTGAGTACAACAGCCCGTAATGAATACTGTACCTCTTAACACACACCTCTGACCATTACATACACATTTTTGTTTCTGAGACTCACACAAACATGTTTTTCCAGTCTCTCCTTATCATTGACATTTCATCAAACTGGTTTCTTAAAAGGCTTGAGTTTCAGCAAAGGGGCGTATTTGTTCTCATTACTTTACTGTATTTGTTTTCCATGTGTGTGTTTTCAGCCCAAATATCCTGTGAGAACAACCTGAAGTTTGATTACAACATGCAGGCGTGCAACCACACCTGTCTCTCCCTGTCCGGGCCTGACCCCAGGTGTGGGGTGGAGGATGCACCTGTGGAGGGCTGTGGCTGCCTGGAGGGCACCCACCTGAACAAGGGCCTCACCTGCAGCCCCAAGGCACAGTGCCCCTGCAGCCACCAGGACAGCTCCATCCCCCCAGGTCCTGTTGTCATTGATGGTCGGCAATGGTGAGTGACTGTGCTGTAGAGAGCATCTTCATTATTTAGTGTTTCTTATTGTACTATATATAGTATTTTATGATGTTTATTCTTTTTAAATTTTTCTATTTTTTAAATTTTTACTTTTTCTTAATCATTTTGCAGCATGTGTGAGAATGGAGAATTAAGCTGCTCTGAGGATTGCGGTAAGTCACTTTTGTTTGTTAACGTTAATCCGTCTGATTGTTTTCTACGTAGGTTTTTGGGTTGTACTGTATACTACACACATTGTCTTGGCTAAATCCTGGCTTGTAAATCTGAGAAAATTTCCTGTTTTGTTCATCTCAGGTTGCCGTGGTGGGAAACTGTGCGTACACTGTTCCCATTATTCAGTCAACACAGCTCAGAAGACCTGCGCCAGTCTCAGCAAACCAGTGGTGGGTCAGCTCAGAGAACAGTAACATGCATGGATTTGAATGTCTTCCATCTGTCCACATTACTGTATATTTCCCGACAGCACATAACTGTGTCCTGTTCCTCCAGAGCTCCAGCGTGAGCTGTGAGAGTGGTTGTTACTGCCCAGAGGGCCAGTACGAGGACCACACAGGTGCGTGTGTCAATCTGGACAACTGCACCTGTGTGTACGGCGGTGCCGTGTTCAGAACTGGACAATGGAGTGATAACAGCGACTGCAGAACATGGTTCGTGTCAAAGACCAACTGTCTTCCTCAGACACACTTCCCTACCTGCTCCTCTACTTCTATACTACAACAAAAAACGTATTTTATTTCTGGTGACGTGATGTTGATATTAAAACCTTCTGTTTCTGCTCCTCTCCCAGCTTGTGTAGTCAGGGCCAGTGGACCTGTGTTGAGAAGCCCTGTATTAGACAGTGCCAGGTGTATGGGAACGGACACTACCAGACATTTGACTCCCGGTGGTATCGCTTTGACGGCAACTGCCAGTACACCCTGGTGGAGGTGAGAATAAAAAAGAATAGAATACAACAAAATACGATACTGTTTGCCAAAGGAGATTTGTCAGTGAGAGTTGGCAACAGTGCTATTTCAAACAAATGGGTTTGGGCCTGGGAAAATGGTCTGTGCAGGATGTGTAAGCATTATCACTTCACTGAGCTGCACCATGAAATCTCAGATAACAACATTTGCAGGATTCAGTAATAATTAACTGCCAAGCTGTGATTTACTGAATATTTATTCACGGACAACATGAGATAAAGTACAGTGCATGTGCGTGTGCGTGTTTCTCAGGATGACTGCGGGAGCGGCCACGGTTCGTTCTCTGTTCGAGTGGAGAGCGTCCCCTGCTGTGATGAGGCTCTCACTTGCTCTAGGGCCATAGTGCTGGACCTGCAGGTACAGCTCATTCATTTGTATTTATTCATCCAACCTGAGTCTTCACCGACACCTAACTTGTCCATGACTTTTATTCTGAAAGGGCGTGGTAACCCTTACCTTGAGTGACATGCGTGTGACAAGGCGCCTGCAGGGAGGGTGGTCCTTGGAGGCGGAGCCTGTGTACTCCAGCCACACGGTGGGCCTGTACATCATGGTCTCGGTGCCCAGCCGTGGCCTCACCCTGATCTGGGACAAACACACCCGGCTCACCGTCCTCCTGGAGGACCACTGGAGGGTGAGGCCTCTGGACTGCTGTTGAAGCTCCATTTTATTTACTCATCATGATCCATTTGAAAGTGTCCCTGGATGTACAGCTACAGAAGGGGCTGTAGAATGGAAAGTCCAGAAGATTCTCCATGTGAAATTACCCCTAACTAATTCAGAATTTGCTCGAAGATGTACTGCAGGCTACATCTTCATGTAACATACATAGAAAGAGTGGGCAAGGCTTATGCATCACATGCTGTACATTCAAACAACATGTTCGATGCTACGAACAAAGTCAAATCAACACCAATCAATGATACGTTAAAAGAAGACTGACCGTGTTTTCTCATGCTTGCTTTCCTCTTGTAGAGTCGTGTGTGCGGCCTGTGTGGAAACTTTGACTCCAATGAGAGGAACGACCTCCAGATGTCTGGCTCATCAGGTAAACAGCTCTGCAGCGTGTTATCAGTATCAGCTGCAGTGTGTTATCAGTATCAGCTGCAGTGTGTTATCAGTATCAGCTGCTACTGTGTTATCAGTATCAGCTGCTGCCATCCAAATTTCGTCATCTTTGGGAAGATTAATCTCATCTTGACCTTCATCAGTGGTGTCCAGCGCCGTCACGTTTGGCAACAGCTGGAAAACAGCCAATCCCCCGTGTTCAGACGTGACCAAGGAGGTGTTCCCATGCGAGCGCCACTCCTACTGTTCGGCGTGGGCGGAGAGACGCTGCATGATCATCAGAAACACCTTCAAGGAGTGCCACATGAAGGTGCAACAACACATAGAAACACTACCAATGAAACACAACGCAACATTCAACCTCAAAACCTCACAACTAAAACAGCCTCACATGGCAACACAAGTGACTAGTGACTAAAGTAAAGTGATTACAATTTGATTGGGGTGTAGATATAGTATAGATCTGGCATCCAGTATACATGAATAGATAGGTACATTCACTAACTGACCAATGTCTGGGCCGGGTTCCAACCCGCTGGTGTGTTGCTGTGCTTCCCAGGTGGACCCAGAGCCCTACTACGAGGCCTGTGTGCAGGAGTCCTGCTCCTGTGAGTTTGAGGGGAAGTTCCTGGGCTTCTGCACGGCTGTGGCAGCCTATGCCGAGGCCTGCAACTCCCACAACGTCTGCGTCCGCTGGAGAACGCCTGACTTGTGTCGTAAGTATTGCAGCGCAAACAATCATAAATAAAAAATTAAAAAATACAGCTGGGATTCAAACCTTCATTTGTACCGTATATGTGTTTGAGAGCCGTTGGCTTGACATTCTGTTTATGCAATAAATACTTAATATAGTTAATATACAGTTCTCTTGCCTTGTCTCCCTCACAGCTGTGTACTGTGACTACTACAATGAGCAGGGTCAGTGTAGCTGGCACTACGAGCCATGTGGGCAGGTCAAGACCTGTGGCAAGAACAATCGTTTTACTGGCAAGCTGGAAGGTAAGAGAACCCACTCGCTAGAGCAATAAAAGATTCTTGACTTCTCATTAAACACAAATGGACCGGTGACAAGTCCCGTACACAATGTCCCAAATCTGTTCATATCGCATCATTGATTTCTCAAAGGAAATCTTATTGCAAAAGTAAAGGGATTCATTGTTTTCATAGTTTAACCAGGATACCTAATGACATAAAGGGCTCTTCCCTTTGTACCACAGGTTGCTACCCGAGATGTCCTGAGGAGATGCCATACTATGATGAGAACACCGGGGAGTGTTCCACTTTGAGGAACTGCAGTTGTTATTTCAATGACACTGTGCTTCCTCCTGGTGCAGAGGTGGGGAACTGGTAAGTCATTGCTGTGTGCAGTCTGTCTCAGCGATGTGGGACATTGTATCGTCATTGATACTGACAAAAAAATCCTTTATTTCACTTGCATTGTAATTCATTGTAATTAAGTGATGCTGGATTACTACAATCTGCCCTTGTGTTTTTAGCACGTGTGACGGGGGAACACTTCACTGTGGTGAAACACCTAAATATACACCGTTCTACACAACAACTGAACCTACAACGATCTACACAACAACTGAACCTACAACTGAATGCACATCCATCATAACTGAATCTACAACTACAACAACTGAAGCTACAACCACAACTGAACCTACAACTATCTTTACAGCAACTGAATCTACATCTGCAACACCTGAACCTACAACCACAACTGAACCTACAACTATCTTTACAACAACTGAATCTACATCTGCAACACCTGAACCTACAACCACAACTGAACCTACAACCACAACAACTGAATCTACAACCACAACAACTGAAGCTACAACCACAACTGAACCTACAACCATTTTTACAACAACTGAATCTACATCTGCAACACCTGAACCTACGTCCACAGCAACTGAATCTACAACCACAACTGAATCTACAACTACAACAACTGAAGCTACAACAACTGAACCTACAACGATCTACACAACAACTGAATCTACAACACCTGAACTTACAACCACAAAAACAGAAGCTTCAACAATTTTAACATCAACCAAAACTACAACTGTCCTTTCCACGACACCTATAACTACAGAGTTTACTACAACAGAACCTACTACCTCAACACAATCCCCAACTGTATCTACAACAGACTTCACAATAATAACTGGACCAACAAAAACAAACTCACCCAGATCAACACATTCACAAATGTCCATTCCTTCATCGCCTACAGCTTTGTCAACCCCCACCACCACAAACCATACAACAGTATCAACCACAACTGAACTTACAACAACAACTGAATCCACATCCATCATAACTGAATCTACAACTACAACAACTGAATCTACATCTGCAACAACTGAACCTACAACCACAACTGAACCTACAACTATCTTTACAACAACTGAATCTACATCTACAACACCTGAACCTACGTCCACAGCAACTGAACCTACAACCACAACTGAATCTACAACTGAAGCTACAACAACTGAACCTACAACGATCTACACAACAACTGAATCTACAACACCTGAACTTACAACCACAAAAACAGAAGCTTCAACAAATTCAACATCAACCAAAACTACAACTGTCCTTTCCACGACACCTATAACTACAGAGTTTACTACAACAGAACCTACTACCTCAACACAATCCACAACTGTATCTACAACAGACTTCACAATAATAACTGGACCAACAAAAACAAACTCACCCAGATCAACACATTCACAAATGTCCATTCCTTCATCGCCTACAGCTTTGTCAACCCCCACCACCACAAACCATACAACAGTATCAACCACAACTGCTGCAACAGAGGTTACAATCTACACGACTGAACCAACAACCCCCAATACACCTTCTACACCCGACTGGGTGACAACAACAGCAACCACAATAGAAACCACAACCCCTGGAGGTAAATTATAATTTCACATACATAGCTAGTTACATAGCTAGTGTTTCAGACGTCTCCACTTCTCAACAATATGATGTAGGCTGCCATAGTCACGGACACATAGTTTATTTTCAATGCTTGTATCTCCTTGTGACTCCAGGCTGTATGGACCAATTCAGGAACCAGAGCTGGTTGAATGGTCAGGAGTGGAAGGAGGAATGCTCCACAAAGATCTGTAAGAACGGGAAGATTGAGGTGACGCCAATCCTCTGTCCCCAAACTACTGTACCTAGTTGCCCCAGAGGACAAGCAGTCAAGGTCAAACATGAATGCTGTGAATTCTGGGAGTGTAACTGTGAGTGTCCTTCTAGTTCTCTCGTTCATTTCTCTCGTTCATTTCTCTTTATTTGTTCAGTTACATCATAATGTCTCCCTTTTCTTCCGCCAGGTCGCTGTGATGTATACGGCGACCCCCACTACATCTCCTTCCAGGGCGTGACCTATGACTTCCTGGACAACTGCACCTACATCTTGGTAGAAGAGAGGTCGCCACTGCACCACCTCACCATTGCTGTTGACAACTACTTCTGCATTGAGGGCCTGATGGGCTCGTGTACCAAAGGCATCATCGTGACATACGGCAACACAACTGCCACCTTGAACATTGCACCAGACGAGGAGAGAGTTGAGGTACAATTCAGTTGCTTCCTAGATACGGCTGTTTTCCAAACACAGGTGGTAACATCCATCACACACATCCCCTCACGCTCACCCCATCCCTCTCTGTCCTCTATATCTGTCTCTCTCTTTCTCTCTCACAGTCTACCCTGAACCAAGTGGTTGTCACGCCACCCTATGAGGACCAGGGCATACGGTTTCAGACAACAGGGTACATCGTTTCCATCTACATCAGTGAGATCCGCTCCCAGTTTTCTCTCTCTCCATTGAACACTCTGACGGTCACCCTTGCTATGGAGCACTTTGAGAACAACACCCAGGGACAATGCGGTAGGTGGGGTGTCGAGGCAGCCCATGCGTGTCTCTGTTCAGTCGCTGTGAGTGAGACGATTGTGTGTGAGCTCAGCTCGTGTCTACATCCAGCCTCCTGTCTGTGTCCTCCAGGTGTGTGTGGTGGGGGCTCCTGCGTGCGTAGAGGAGGCCAGGTGGAGGAGGACTCCTGCTGTGAGAAGACGGCCTATGACTGGGTGATCGATGACCCTCTGAAGCCCGAGTGCCGCTCCACACCCAGGGATGTCCCCTGTCACCTGCCGCCAACCACCCCACCTACATCCAGGCCAAACATGACCACCACGACCATCCCAACCACCACACAGTGCCCTGGCAGTCCGCTCTGTGACCTCTTCCAGCACCCGTAAATTTACTTCAAATAATTTAGGATGCAATTCATTTCACACATTTGGGACTGGTTCATTGATATCATGGCCCTGACCCTAAACCTTCAGCTAACGTGAATCAAGGCCGCCCCGAGTATGAGACAGTATTTGCTTCATGTGTTTGACCCTCGTGTCTGTGGATGTCTGTCGCTTGTCGTAGGGTGTTTGCAGAGTGCAGACTGCGGCTGAACCTCAGTCTTTCTGAGAGGAACTGTAGGTTTGACTCGTGTCAGATCGGGAACATGGCCTGCTCCTCTCTGGAGCATGCTGCAGATGAGTGCAAGAAGGTGGACGTGTGTGTGGACTGGAGAAGCCTCACCAACGGCACCTGCAGTAAGAAAACAAGCAAACATTTTACCCTGACATTAAACATCATAAATGTCGTTGACATGATAGTGGATGATCATAATATAATTGTAGATTAACTTTTATAACGTCTCTATAAAATATTCTGGAACATATTAAGGGTTGGCTATTTGTTTCAGATGTGAACTGTTCAGCGGGGCTGATCTACAGTGAGTGTCGAAGCCAGCTAGACAGCTTCTGTCGTGGAGGGTGAGTGAGAGAGCCTTGCTTCTTCATCAGTGGAAGTCTGCTCATTCTGGGGGATCGTTCATTAACGTGTGGCCTTCTGCATCTGTGCTGTGTCTCTCTGACGGGCCTGTGTTCCCTGCTCCAGGGAGCTTGTCCCAGGCCAGGTCCTGGAGGGGATGAAAAGTGGCTGCTTCTGCCCCGTCGGTCTCCTCAGATCGGAGCAACACAAGAGCACTTGTGTGTCTCCTCCATGCAGCCGTGAGTACAGGAGCGGGGTCGAAAACGATAACCCCTTTATACCTGGTGTGCAGTACTGTACATCAGGCCCGTTTGCCCACTGATTGCGTCTGTCAATACAAATATTTTACCTTGAGATATGGCAGATTTATATAAATATTTGATTAAGACAAATAAGTATTAGCAATACAATTTATTCTGTTCATCTCTCTATATACTTTTATTATTGGTCATGTCCCCCCCCATTCAATGTCCCCCCCCCATTCAATGTCCCCCCTTCATCTTGTCTTTCAGCCTGTAAGGGACCTTTTGGAGAGCCCAAGCAGGTGAGAGTTGATACATTATCACATATATCACACACACACATATTAGTGATGCATTATCACTGGTAATGCATAATTGGCATTTTAAGCGTGTGTGCGTGTGTAAAGTACATGGATGTTGAAGCTCTGTGTCTGTGTGTCCCAGGTTGGAGAGAGTTGGAAGTCCAACTGTCACATGTGCACGTGTAACAACCAGACTAAAAGCGAGGAGTGTGTCCCCCTCCCTCCCCCCCCCGCCCCCCTCTGCAGCGGCAGCTCACAGCTGCTGCCTGGCTGCTGCAACGAACAAGTCTGCGGTACGGACACACCTCCTTTCTACAATCTCAAATCTGATGTTGAGAACCAAGAAGTGTTTTTGCACGTGTAGATGTCGAGAATGTTTTGCTAGATGTTATTTGGAAGGTTCATTGACAGAACTCACTCATTGACATTTCACTTGCAGTTGAGAAGACATGTTCTCACGATGGAATGGAGTACAGGGTAAGCAACATTCCAATGTATATCATTTAATATTATTTACTAATACGTGATATATCTTTGCACATTATCAGTTTATCCACGTCAGGTTGCTGATTAGTTGTCTGTTGTTGTGCGTGTCTGTGTTGTGTGCGGTTAGGTTGGAGACACGTGGACAGACCCTGCTCAGCCCTGTGTGTCCTATAGTTGTACCAGGAATGGCGTTCAGACAAACACCAGGGTTTGTCCCAAACAGAACTGCCCCCAGGTACACAACCCTGTCTTTGACCACGAGACATTAAATTCAGTACTGTACAAACTGTACGCACTTCAGCTGTGGGGTTATTAAACCCTTCACCAGACCATGTGAACACCTTGTTTTTATCTGTTTTCAGGAGAGGAGAGTGTGGGATGATCGACATTGCTGCTACACGTGTAAGTCTCCTTCAGATAGTTTAGTGCTGCCATCTAGTGGTTGAGGTAAAACAGTGCACTGTCTACATCTCAAAGTTAAACGGTAGCTACATCAATAAACTATCCACTGTTGACACATGCTGACTGGTAAGAAAACGGTTAGAGTTTTGTGGTGGTCATGTAAATATTTGGTAGTTAAATCCATAAATCCAATTTGACTACTTGTTTGTGTCTCTCTCTAACCCAGGTAACCAGACATGTGCCCCCAGGCTATCTTTCGCAAAAATCACATTGAACGACTGCAGTGCCACCTCCGACTGCCAATCTGTGAGGGTCAGTGTGACACTGAGACCAGGTAAGACCGCGCTGTGAATCACCAATAACATGGGCCATGGTTTTCATGTGAGCACAGTTGATTGAGCTGTCTGAATGCTCCCGTTCCTCTCCTCCCCAGCTGGGTGTTGGTTGGAGGGCTGATCCAGGTGGAACAGTGCCAGTGTTGCAGAGAGCAGAACTACGAGTGGAAGAAGGTGAGCCTGGCGTGCGCTGAGGGACTCAGACAGTACCGGTATCAGCATATCACCAGCTGTCACTGCAAGGGTTGCCCTGTGCTGAGGTAAAGCTGTCGGCTGCTCCTCAACCCAGAGGCTGTTGTAAGGAACCTAGAACAAGAAGTATCGTTACATTGGAGAGGAGAGGACGCTGGCATGGCTTGTTCAGTGCTTCTCTAACCGAAATCCCGAATAGCACTTTGAGATTTGTTTCAAATGTAAAGTTTGTTACAAATAAAATCTATTATTATTAAGTAGCAGCTGTTTCAATCTAACCTGCCTAATTTATAGCGTTGATTTAGATAGACACGTGGAAAATCTTTATTTTGGAGAAGATCATTTTTAAGGTTTTCAAATAGCATGATTTTACATTTTGTTTGAGCCTGGCGTGTGTCTGGTTTATTGATTATTTGGTTTGACA
>JAMDYH010000696.1:0-14557 GCA_023658055.1 Thaleichthys pacificus | reverse complement strand
GCTATTTGTTTAATTTTGAACTTGAACCATTCCCATTTACTCAGAAAAGACATTTCCAATTCACCTACTTCTATAACCAGTTGTTTAACTACTGTACAAAACTCAGCATCTTCCAAAAGGGTATTGTTAAATTTCCATATGGAGTTTATGTTATTTACTCTTCCACCTGGATAAAGTGTCAAAGATATTACACAATGATCAGTCAGGGGTGATGCTGAAATTTCACATTCATTAACCTCATTAACTAAATTGTCTGAGATCAACCAATAATCCAATAGTTGAATTGTGATCAATTCAAGTATTGTTTCGTCAAATGTGTGGCAATGCCTCTTTGAAGGTAGGCGATCTAACCAAAGATCAGGGGCCAAATTAAAATCCCCCCCTATTATTACTCTATTTGTTGAAAAAAGCATTTTCCATTCTGTTAAGTACTCACTTAAGGATGAGAGAAAATTCTTGTTCTGTGCTCTATTGTTATAACCATACACGCATAACAAAATATAGTTTATACCATTCATTTCCGTTGCAACCATTAACCAATAGCCGTTAGAGTCACATTTATGGTCAATAATTTTCCCAGGAAATCTGTTTAATAAAACCATAACTCCTGCCGAATGTGACGTTCCATGACTGAAAAAGATAGAGTCCCCATTGCAATTTCCAAAATTTCGCGTCAGCCTCAGCTGAGTGGGTTTCTTGCAAAAAAACACAATTAGCCCTTTGCTCCTTACAGAAAAGAAAAATAGCCTTACGTTTTACATTATCTTTCAATCCCCTAGTATTTAAAGAAATAAAGGACAACATTTAGGCGATAAGTATATTCTATAAACAAAGCCCAAAAGAGTGTAACGATGCGCAGGAATGAGCAAATAGTCCACAATCCACACGTATAGTATAACCAATCCTCCATACACCGTAAACGGTGAAAATTAAAACTACAAACCGAACAGCCATTTTAGCAAAGGTCCATCCAAATATGAAATCAACTTAAACATCCAGCATTAGCCACATACTGGCGCACACAAACATTTCAGTCATCAACGCAACCAACCATAATTCGGCCATCTTTCCACTTCCGTGTCTTCCGGTCTAGCTTTAAACAGTGGCTCTTTTTTTCCCTAGCTCCGAGACCTCGTGCACGCTTGCAACTAGCTGTACACGTCATACTTTGCGACAACCAGTCGCGAGCATAGATGTATATGGTTACGAGCGTGTGAGCTAAGGCATTGCAGTTGCAGAATCTATGGGCAGAATGGGGTACAAGTCCGATAAGAATCAGACACATGATGCAAACTTAACGGAAATGTATTCTGTCACTGTATAGTATTCCTTTCACTTGTTTTTTAGAAATAGGCTATAGGGCTAAATATAGGGCTATTCTAGATGGAACTCATCACAAATGTTGCTTTTTTTCTTCGTGTAGTATGATTTCCAACGCATTGTATCGGATGAAATAAACTGTTAACATGAACAGCTCCGTCGTTGTTCCAGGCATTTAAACCAGGCGTTAATTTCGTGTGGTTTTGATAGTATGGAACGGCAATTGTGCCAAAACGTCTGAATTCTCGTTCGTGTACAGACGTCAAAAATTCACGTGTACAGACGTCCATTTTTGACGTCTGTATATGGGGGGTGATTAGTGCCCTCACACACCTGAACAACACACAACCGTCGCTATGCCTGACAATGATGGAAGTCGCTACGCCAAGCGTCTGCCAATGGTGGAAGTCGCTACGCCAAGCGTCTGCCAATGATGGAAGTCGCTACGCCAAGCGTCTGACAATGGTAGAAGTCGCTACGCCAAGCGTCTGACAATGATGGAAGTCGCTACGCCAAGCGTCTGACAATGATGGAAGTCGCTACGCCAAGCGTCTGACATTATGTGGATAGCTAGGAAGATAAGCAGCTAGCTCACCATTATGCCATGCCGGTATTATCATCTTGTGAGACCGGAAGTGACCATGTGAGGCGATCCTTCGATTAAAGTCTAGTTTTTTTAACATCTGTTGTCAATTTTGTCAATTGAAAGTTGTAACTAACAAAGAAGTTTCACCCATTCGTTTTTACTTTGTAACTATAGTTTTAAAAGCCTTCAGCAAACTGTGCAACTGGCTGCCTAGGCAGGCTACAGTAGCTGTCATTGGTTTTTGCCTTTCCTCACAGCCCAGTCCCCAATCGAAGTTGTCAGTTTGCCTGTGTTATCGATATGTTGAGTAAGAATATGATAGTTTGGAGAAAAGTACAAATGTGTTTCGATATCCTTCTCAATTACACTAAATTGTTAGTTTACTTGCTGTGCCAACTAGCACTAAACCCCATATTTGTATGTCACTTTGTATAAAAGTGTCTGCTAATATCAATGAATACAATGTCTACATACGAATACAAGAGTCTTATGACTCATGAATTTTCCATTAAAATATGACCATTCTGTGAATGTACATCTATACCTCCTGGGGACCCAGACCAGATCAAGACCCATCTAACACGGCACACAATACCCAAACCCAAATATTCTAATTCATGTAATTCTTCAATATTGAATCAGACCACTATAACCACTCCTGACTTGTTTCAGTTTTTTGTATTCAAATAATGATGCCTACACATTTAAGTAATTGTAGGCCTATAAATGCTATTATTGTATGTTCTAAAAGTAACAACAAATAAATCAACAATAACAATTGTTAATAACAATGATAGTCTGATTTTAACCTTTTTATATTTAGCTGAGACAGCTTTTATTTAGCTGAGACACTTAACCTCTCCCTCAGCCTGTCTGTACTCCCCACTTGCTTCAAGAGGACCACCATCGTCCCTGTGCCCAAAAACACCAAGGTCACCTGCATGAACGACTATCGCCCGATATCACTGAGCTCTCTCATCATGAAGTGCTTCAAGCGGCTAGTCAAAACATTAATTTGCTCATCGCTGTTTCCCACCCTGGACCCTATGCAGTTTGTATACCGGTCCAACAGGTCTACAGACAATGCCATCACCCTGACTATGCACACCGCTCTCTCCCACCTGGACAAAGGAATATGTATGTGAGGATGCTGTTTATTGACGACAGCTCAGCATTCAATACCATCATCCCCTCCAGACTCGTCTCCAAGCAGGTCAGCTGCTTCAGGTTCCTCGGGGTGAACATCAGCAATGATCTCACCTGGTCTGCTCACAAGGTAGTTAAAGCTGCCCGGAAACGCCTGTTCTTCCTGAGGAGACTGAAGACGTTTGGCATGGACTGAGTCATCCTCATCCTCACTAACTTTTACATTTAGTCATTTAGCAGACGCTCTTATCCAGAGAACCAGATACAGATGCACAATAGAGAGCATACTGACTGGTTGCATCAGTGTGGTATGGGATCTGCACAGACAGGGACCACAAGGTCCTACGTAGTGTGGTCAGGTCTGCATACTACTGAAGCATTCGGTCTTGCACACGCAGACTGGAGAATAATTTCTTTCCAAGGGCCATCAGGCTTCTGAATGGACACATTCTCACCACTTTCTCACTAACCACTTTACACACTGTCACTTTCAGCTACTGGTTGTACTATCAGCAATATTGCACTAATTGTTACCCCCACTTGTCTTTAGGTTAGTATAGGTTTATACAGTTAGTGTAGGTTAATATGTGTATTATTACAGGTTTAGTATACTGTATTGTATATTAGTTTGTATATTTAGGAGTTGTTATTTTCTTATCATAGATGTAATCTATGTTCAGGGTACTTATATGTTATGTTATGCCAGGTTGTTTTGCGTTGTCGTGTCCTAAGAATTTCAGTGCCCAGTCTGACCTTGTGTTGTTCTGTGCATCTGATAATAAAAGACTTGAAAAGGAACTCAGCTAACAATTAGACTAAATGGTAGAACAGTGGTGAAAACCAATCCTGTGGACACAAAACAACTTAAAATACATGAAATGGTATTACATTTTAAAACCAGCACATACAACTCATATTCACCTCTTCTTTGTCAGGGATAATACATAAAAAGGCTCTCTCTTGATAGTGACTTAGGACTCCAGCAAATAATATTGTCCAAACATTGAAAGCAGGCACAAGGACAAGTAACTTTAAATGCAAAAACATAGTTTATTATCAAAATAGTAAGATAATCAATACATTATGACAATGTAACAAAATCAATACAGAAACAAACGCGACCTTCAGAGCAAACAATAACAAAGGTATTTTAAATGCAAATAAAAATAATGCCCCTAACCTGAGCAAGTATAGGAGGCTAATCAAACTCAGTGATTGGTTTAGCTTCTCCTTTTGTAAACCCATCATGCACAGTAAAATAGCGACGCCGACTATATGAAGAAACAATTGCCTGACACATACAAATTCAAATGGCCCATCACCGTTACTTGGCTGCAGTAAGCCAAATATGCCTTTGCAAGACAAGAGAATATGTTAACACATTTTGGGCCTCTGCACGACAAAACTCTAGGCTATCAAACCAGCAAATATACATTTTACAACACTGAAAGCATTACTAGAATCATGTGATGCATAAAATACGAAATTAATACCAAACATGACATGAAAACTTGCTTCAAACTATATTTACACACAACACAATTTTCTATGGTAATTTCGGAGTCTAATTCAGGTCTGCCAATACAGCCCAACACTAGCTAGCTGAAATAGCCACACTTGATCATGTACTTTCATGTTTTTCTCCCATTGATAGGTAGCTAGCCACTTAGCATAGCTAACTTACCACATAATGTCAGACGCTTGGCATAGCGACTTCCATCATTGCAGACGCTTGGCGTAGCGACTTCCATCATTGGCAGACGCTTGGCGTAGCGACTTCCACCTTTGGCAGACGCTTGGCGTAGCGACTTCCACCATTGGCAGACGCTTGGCGTAGCGACTTCCACCATTGGCAGATGCTTGGCGTAGCGACTTCCACCATTGGCAGACGCTTGGCGTAGCGACTTCCACCATTGCAGACGCTTGGCGTAGCGACTTCCATCATTGGCAGACGCTTGGCGTAGCGACTTCCACCATTGGCAGACGCTTGGCGTAGCGACTTCCATCATTGTCAGGCGTAGCGACGGTTGTGTGTTGTTCAGGTGTGTGAGGGCACTAATCACCCCCCATATACAGACGTCAAAAACGGCCGTGTACAGACGTCAAAAATGGACGTCTGTACACGTGAATTTTTGACGTCTGTACACGAACGAGAATTCAGACGTTTTGGCACAATTGCCGTTCCATACTATCAAAACCACACGAAATTAACGCCTGGTTTGGCTCAATCAGCGTCTGGTTTTCCAAAATTAAAGTCTGCTTGGTTGAATCTCCGATGGGAAATTATGACAACAAATGTAACATCTAATACGTAAGTAAAGTAGGTCTTAGGATGCTCGTGCGAGCTAGGCTACTATCAAATACAATGTTGGTTAGCTAGTTACATTTACATTTATGCATTTAGCAGACGCTTTTATTAGTTAGCTATTAGTATGAAGTTGGTGGTCACAATTGCAATACTCTATGATATAACAAGGGGTGCAGGGACAAATAAATGCAGTAATATCAGGCTGGCTGGCTGTCTGTCTGGCTTGGAGCTTTGTGAACTTCCCTTGCACTGCGATTGCGTTGCCTCAGTATTGTGGCCAGGTGTCAGGTATGACACAGATAAAAGGTGCACTACCTGCGCAAGTCGGGAGTGGGCCACTTAATGGGAGGCACAGGCAATTACAGACGGTCGGCAGCACGCGAGTAGAGGGAAATGTTTGCTGATTGATATTGAGGGTGAGTGCTGTTGAACTTTGCGTCTAGGGTAGCCTAATGAAATGTAACTGTTTTGGGATTGTTTAGTTATGTTAATGATGTCTATGTATGTCTTTGCAGAATGCTGGTGCAAGCCGCTGCTTTAGTCTCGTCCTAATTTTGTGGTATGATTGTTTGAAGCGAAGGCACTGGTGCACGTTGTTGTGCGGTATTTAGTGAATCCTGTCATTAAATAAAACGCTTTTATATTTATACAAGCCTACCTCCTGTCTGAACTGTTTGCCTTAACAAAGGCCCAGCACCTACCATATACATGCAAGTGTTACAGTATTGTGCGCAATTTGGTTTCACTGCCAACATTACTTAATGTAAGAGGCAAATGAGCAAACTTAGTTGGTGGCAATATACAACTGTTGTTAGGCTAATCTTCAAATCAAGTGTATTTTATTGTCATTTTCAATTGCATATGGTTGTACATAATAAAAACGAAACAGAGTTTCAAGTTCAAGTCTTTTAATGTCAGATGCACAGACCAACACAGGGTCAGACTGTGCACTGAAATTCTTAGGACAAGACAACGCAAAGCAACCTGGCATAACATGACATATAAGTACTCAGAACAAGTTTACACCTATGACAAGCTAACATATAATAAACCTCCTAAATAAATACAAAATAAACACTAAACCTATTCCCCCAGGACCATGATGCCATATAAAACAACATATAACAGTAATTGGTGCCAGTGCAAACGTATGTAGCCTACAGTGACAGGACAGTATGTTCAGTGATGTGACAATATGTACAGTGATTGGAGGTAGCAGTTATGAAGTGATAGGTTCTCGTGCCAATATATTGTGATGCCAATTTATTGAGCAAATATATTGCCATTGAATGTGAAGGACAGCCGATGAACCTTTATTTCTGTCACCTTGGCTGTGTATTCACACACTGTTGTCTTTATACTTAACAGATCATCTATGATGTCCCAAAGGCCCAACTCCTTCTCAGGTCACCTTCTGGCAGCAACCATGCAGCTGGATTTCACTGTGCAACCAGGCCTATACCCAAGCTGCTGCTGCTGGGCTGTGATTGCTGCAAGGGAACACCTGTGACCTGTGCCTTGGTCCTTAATAAGCTATGCCCTAACAAGATGGGTCTCTCCATTACTATCAGGAACATCATCACTGTTTGCTTTTTAGTTTGTAATGATTCTCTACACTTGCACTGATCCCAGACCCATTCCCTACACTACTAATTTACCAACCGTTTCTTTGTAAGCACTTTTTATTAAATAAATACATTGTTATCCTTAATCATGTGGCTTGCCACTTCCTGAAGTTCTTATCTAATCTTCCTATGAATCCAGTTATGACAGCATTAAACAAGTACTGGTTGGCTACACACCTCATGCCAGCCTTATACAAATGTGTGTATTGGCACTTTGAAAGGTTTAGTGTAGGCTACTACCTTGTGTGAGTGAATACATGCAACATTTGTATAGTGACCTGTATCCATTTACGACGTCTAGCACCTCTACTCTGAGGGAAATACTATATGTTGACTGCATTTCCATTCAGAGATATAACTGCAGTTGCATTGATTACATCTTGCTCAGAAGACAATGCTGACCTTTTAAAATCCAATACTCAACACCAATAAGATTCTACAATGTAACTGAAACTTTTTTTAATGCAAACATGGTTGACACAGATTTTTTACATAAAATGCCCATCTGGGAGCACAAATGAAATTAAAAGTAACAAAACATTTTATTTACAATAGGTAGGTCACATCTTTAATCCCCAGGTCCATTGGACCCAAACACCATGTGTAGTGGGAAGCCCTGTATGCATTCAATTGAAATGTATTGTTTTTACACAACTAAAATTCACTAATTATTCATGACACATTAATAGACTCCAGGTATCGTAGGACTCTTTGGAGGATATCAATACCTAGAGACTCTCTCGACCCACCAAGTGGGTCAGCAATTCGAGACAGTTCTTGCAAGTGTGCCTCGTCTAATGCAAACTGGCCTTCAGGGATATTCAGTTATTCTGCCTCTCTCTGTCCTCCCCCAGCACCAGCAGCTCCCTGTCCCCTTGGTCCTCCCCCAGCACCAGCAGCTCCCTGTCCCCCTGGTCCTCCCCCAGCACCAGCAGCTCCCTGTCCCCCTGGTCCTCCCCCAGCACCAGCAGCTCCCTGTCCCCCTGGTCCTCCCCCAGCACCAGCAGCTCCCTGTCCCTCCAGGTCCCTGGCAAACAAGTCTCTAATTGCAGTCAATGGCCTACCCTGCAGCTCTAGGCTTCCCCGAACAAACAGCTGCAATGGAGAATGGTACCTCTCTGTTCGCAGACCATGGTTGTTCCACTGAGAGCAAAACAGTCTCAAGTCCTTGTTTATTCTGGGCAGGTAGACATAATGTAGAGCCCAGAGGTGCATTTCATTGTCAATGTCTATGAAGCCCTCTGACTCCAGGAAAGAAAAAAGGTCATGGTAGACATTGTTTATGCCACGCCAGACGTCTCCCCATAACCGCTCAATCCTCTGGTTGTGGGTGCTCCTTCCCCCCAAGGCACTCCCTCTGCCTAATCCACGATACACTTCCATGAACAGGCAGATGTCATTATTCTCCCCACCAAAGTCACACCTCACTCTTGAAGGGACGCCATACCTGCCAATGGCATTCATGAACTGCATCATGACGTTTTGGCTCCTGTTGTTGTTGGATGCATTAAGAAAAACTACAAGCCTACTGTAGCCATCAATGCCTCCATGGATAACAATCCTCCATCTGTAACACAAGAAAATAAACGTGACCATTCACACTAACGTTAAACAGTAAAATAAATATGTAAACATTCTTTTGAACTGTATATCCACTTGCAACTTTATACTTTTCTTACTATATCACAAATGTTTTACCCATTGAGGCATGGTCTGTCAGTTTATAATCATATCACTATCCTATAAATATGAATTCAGGAAGAAAGGGGTAAGTGAAACACTGTCAGGCAAAGAGATGGAGATATTAACAGGGACAGTCTGTTGCTGTTGCCAGTCATTTTAACATACAGTGCTTATAGAAATGACCTTATAAGCTTATGATTTCCATCGATGTGCCACAAAGAATTTGGCCCAGCAACTCGGTATGCCCTGCGGTGAAGCCTGTGGGACATGGCTCTGAGGGCAGCTGCCCTTGGATTTATCCTAATCATGCTGCTGCTCACTCTACTCCTCTTCACCAGGACACCATTTGCCCTCAGCTGGGCTCTGACAGACTCCGGGCCAAGCTGCTCATTAGCTCCGACAACACTGGTTACCAGGTCATCAAGTTCAGCATCAGTGAGTTGAGCATATTGACTGGACCGGGTCAGATTGAATTCCCCTTAAATAAAGAAAAGCATTGCCTTTTTGTGACATGGTACATTTGACATACACTTTATTACTAGTAATAAAGCTTGAATTTAGTTATAGCCTACATAATGCCAGGGCTCAACATTAAAAAATATTGCGACTGGCCCCACGGGCCGGTGGGTTTGAAACTTACTGGCCCCAAAAAAGTTGCTTCCGTTTGAGCTCGTAGCTCTACTTTGCTGCCCTCTTCACTTTTGTCTCGCGCCAGTTGTTAAAAAATGTATAGAGATTAGAGAATTACAATTTGACAACCACTCGTCACTCACTACTCAACTCTTGATTTGCCAAATGTGCACCCCACGAGCTGCAAAGTTATTTATGCATTTAGCAGATAGCAAAACATATGAAGGATGTTAACCTTTACGATGCAAATTTTTTTTTCAATCAATAATTTGCAGTGGCCCGATCGGGCCAGTGAGTTGCTAGTTTAACTGTCCCGACGTTACTTTTTACTGGCCCCGGGCCATCGGGCCATTGCTTATGTCGAACCCTGCATAATGCATAAACGCATTAACCAATATGTATTTAAAATAAATGTATTCCTTTACCGAAGCCTGTTTTTCACTGTTGTTCTTGACACTTGCAGGATGGCTGCTATTTCAGTCCCCGTAAAGCCACACGACACAAGAAATCCCAGCTGATCTTCAGGGATGTTGAATCTTGGCTGTCCTCTCAATCCAGTATAAACTAGAGGTGCTTGGTAACCTGGAACATCTATAACAGTAACATACAGACGGTTTTACATGAAATGTAACACAGCTGTAATGTAGGTGTATGTATACTGTATGTACTCAATTCTTTCTGAATAGGATCAGAAGCTATCTTGGTCATTGAATGTTAATCATTAAAGGTTTAGGGCTGAGAAGTTTCACTGTAACTATACAGAAAAACATATCACAAGTTTATCCACCTGAACAGTTATGATTAGTTGCGTATACACAATGTATATTATTTATAGTTACACAATCTTAAAGGCAACCATTTGGATAAAACCTACCTTGATCAAGAAGTACATTATTGTGGACCTCCTGGATGAAGTCTGAGATGATCTGAATGAAATTATCTGCTTCAGCTACAGTGATCAGGTGTCCAGCTGCCCACAGCAAACTCTGCTTGATGGTTTCCAACCTAAGACAAGTATTGTAACCATTTATTTGTAACTTTTTTTCCAAGTGGTGAATATCATCCACTGCTACTATCCATGCAGTATGGTCAACAAAATAATAAAGTGACGTTTCCATAGATTTATCTCACCTGGTTATTGTAGGTTGAATTAAATCTGGTTCAACGTTGTCTGTTAGTAGTTGCCGACAGCAATCGTTAAACGTTTGTCTGCAGTGTATGAGGAAATCTCTTCGAGCCATAGTAGATTACCCTTAAAACCTAGTAAGGTATTGCAAAAAAACATAAAAGAAGACATTTGTAAGCCTTAAATTTGGATGTACACACAGTGTAACATGCATACAGCAGGGTAAATACGATTTTGTATTGCAATAGTTACACGGCTGTGGACCTACAATAAGAGTTAGGCTACATATATTAGGGCATAGAGAGTGGGCTACTTCTGGCCTCCCTAAATATGTGTATAACCACAAAAAAAACATAAACAAGTTTGACATTGATTTAGGGGGAAATGGCTAATTCAAAAGAAGTTTGCTACGAGCACGAGCAAGCTAGCTGCTGTTGCTAGCCAAACGTCACTGAGGGGATTGTTTGAAAGCGCCAGAAATGAGAATGTTTCTTTTGACATAAAGTTTAGGCTGTGGCATTGAAGACAGCGACGCACCACACAAGCTTGAGTTTAAATACATTATTTAATGTGACATTACTTACTGTACATGCAAGTCTTGAATTAGGGGGGCGAAAATAAACAATAATAATATATGTGAGAGAACAATGGTTGTGCTTGCTGAAGGCACACCCAATTATGCACACGTCATTCAAAAATGAACGAATGAATTAGGCTCCTGAAAAGGCGCTAAATGTATCAATTTTATATATAAAAAGGCGCAATCTTTACACATCTGTGGATTGCAGTGGATGGACGATGGAGAACAGAAATATGCAGAGTCGACTGTTGGCGCTAAGGCATCGGTTCAACGCTGACATGGACAGAATATTAAATAGCAACGATAATGAGAAATATAGCTGCAAGCAGCAATGGCGGATTCCTCCTTCAAGATGGCAAAATGTTGTAAAATTGACAGATAGTTACACTGGGATTAACCAAAAGACTTGAAACTAATTTCTGTCAGAAAAAAAAGAAAAGGTTTAGGGCTCTGACTATATTAGAACCCACAACCCTTCACATAGCAGCCCTGCGTCTCATCCTACTAAGCCATTCACAGACATGCCAACCTGCAGACTCATTTCCGGGAGGTGGTTTAAAACTGTTGTAATTTAGTCCTATTTATATATGGGACATAAAAACGGGACAACGGGATGACTGGGTTGCTGCTGTAAAGAATAGCTTACTCGTAGTGCTTTAAAAAAGTTGTTTGGAAGGGAATTTCCAATCCTAGCATCAGTGGCGATGTGTTCTGGCTTAGGTAACTTAAATGAATTTGCGGCAGGCAAGGGATCCACCTGAACAATCAATATACTTCATTCGAGCTAACTTGGTAAATATGACACTATGCCTACGTAGACTACAAGTAGCTAGCTACGGTGGTGAACCTGGCTTGTTTTGCAGTGGTTTACAGTCTCACTAAACAGATGATTGGAGTGTTGTAATGGGCTCAAATAAACACTATGCTATGTTTTACAACCAGAGGATTGACCGGAAGACTAGAAACCGTTCTGTCAAAAAAAATAAAAAAATTGCCGTTGACTGGTTTTGAACCTACAACCCTTCGTTTACCAGCACAACATATTATCCAATTGAGCCATTCTCAGATCTTGACTTCCCAATGTTCAGTAACTGGATAACAAAATGAGACGTTTCTCCAATGGCAAGCATTGTCAGATTTGGTTAAAGTTCAAACAGCTGTAATTTAGTTCCTATTTGGGACAACGGGATGACTGGGTTGCTGCTGTAAATAATAGCTTACTCGTAGTGCTTTAAAAAGGTTGTTTGGGGTGCCATAACTTGTCATGGAAGGGAATTTCAAATCATGCCTAGCATCAGTGGCGATTTGTCCTGGTTTAGGTTACTGAAATGAATTTGTGCAACAGGCAAGGAATCCACCTGAACAATCAATATACTTCATTAAAGCTAACTCAGTTGTGAATCTGACACTACCATGCATAGACTCCAAGTAGCTAGCTACTGTGGTAAACCTGTGTTTTGCAGTGGTTTACACAGTCTCGCTAAACAGATGATCGGAGTGTTGTTATGGGCTCAAATAAACACTCATTGCTATGTTTTACAACCGGAGGATAGACCGGAAGACTAGAAACCGTTCTGTCCAAAAAATATTTTTTTTGCCTTTGACTGGTTTTGAACCTACAACCCTACGTTTACCAGCACAACATCTCATCCAATTGAGCCATTCTCAGATCTGGACTTAGCCATGTTCAGTAACTGGATAATAAAATAAGGCAAGCATTGTCAGATTTGGTCCAAGCTCAAACAGCTGTAATTAAGTCATATTTTCACATATCAAGGTGAAACTTTGCAGGGTACTTCAGGGGGTGTCACCTTAAAGCCTATTAGTTTTGAAAAACCATCATTCAAAATGACATTTGATTTAGTGACACAAACATATTGAGGCAATGTGGACATCTACATAAATACACCCCTTTCAGCCATTTTGTTTTTGATTCAACTGTCTTAAGTAACGTTTTTAAATACATCAATGATACATATCTGTACAAAATTCCAAGTCAATTTGAATTTTGGTTTAAGAGAAGAGGGATTTTGAAGGTTTTCCCAAATTATCACTGTACAGGAAAATCCATCATGGTGGACCTTATGGGTCCTTGAGGCTTTTTTGTTCCTCGTGAAAAATGAGGCATGCACAACAAGTTTCAGAAGAATTGGAGCAATGGGGTGGAAATGCCATCACTTTGAAAAGTGGACATTTGGGCGTGGCCTGTGGCGCCCCCTATTGTCTGATGTGGGCCAGTCTGTGTTTGGGCAGGTATTTGTGGCATGTTGTATCAATATGCCAAATTTCAAAACTTTTTACCAATGTGTTCATGAGATAAATTACAAGAATAATAATAATAATAATAATAATAATAATACCAACAATTCCAATAGGTTTCCTCCTGACGGAGGAATCCTAATAATATATGTGAGAGAACAATGGTTGTGCTTGCTGAAGGCACACCCAATTATGCACACGTCATTCAAAAATGAACGAATGAATTAGGCTCCTGAAAAGGCGCTAAATGTATCAATTTTATATATAAAAAGGCGCAATCTTTACACATCTGTGGATTGCAGTGGATGGACGATGGAGAACAGAAATATGCAGAGTCGACTGTTGGCGCTAAGGCATCGGTTCAACGCTGACATGGACAGAATATTAAATAGCAACGATAATGAGAATGAGGAGGGAGATCTCATCAACAGGTATGGATGTTTTGGTTTCTGGACATAGTTTGTCTAATGTAGACTACTGATATTTTAGCCTACTAGCTGCCAACCCATGGCAAAAAAAATGCTATAGCCTAGTCTAATCAATTAATATTTAACTAAATATAGTAGGCTATTTAATTGTTACACTTACTAAACAAAGATAGTCATGTTTGAAGTTGTGTATATTGTGCTTCCTAACTTGCTTTCTAGGTTGCAGACATTTCGAAGAGGTAGAGGAGGTGGAAGAGGCAGAGGCCAGAGGAGGCTGGTGTTACGTCCGGCACCCATGATAACATTCCGTGTGGTTCTCCTGTACAGCCGGGTCGAGAAATATACACATCCAAGGGGTATATAGTCTGTAACATAACTATAATATATGTATTGCCTGTTAGTTATTAGCATGAAATACAAATTGCTTTACTCTTTATCTATTTGGACTCAGAATCCGTGAATATTGGTAGGCTAAAGTGGGACACTTTAGATCTTCCATTTCTTCATGTGTATATGCTTTTCTAGTAAATAAATTAAGTGTTCCACTTTACCAATATTCCCCACAGAACTCACTTTGACTTGGATTGTAGCCTATCATGTTAAATAAATGCATTTTTACTCCACACAGAGTAAATGTGAACTTGGGGTTGAACCAGGAGCAATTCTTGGAGGCTCTTAAAAATGAGTTCCCAAGGATGCCTCAACATGTGGAGCTCTGCAAAGTTGACAGACATCGTCAGGTCAAACCGTTAGAGCTCCAATCTATGTGTCCTAAGGACATTAAAGAGGTTGGCTTGGGGCGTTCGGCACTGTACATTAGAGAAATGGTATGTAATACCATTGACTTTTCTATTCAGCTCTCAACG
>JAMDYH010000695.1:0-14622 GCA_023658055.1 Thaleichthys pacificus | reverse complement strand
AATCCTTAATTCCTCCGTTTAGACCACCTACTTAATCCTTAGCAGCCTCACCTAATATATAGCATTCTATAATTTAGCTGCTCAATCTCTTCCTAAACCTTAATCTCACTGCCCTACTTACAATAGATCCTATCAGTCTCTTGACTACGTGCCTAAAACTTAAGTCCACAACTTCAAAGTCAGCTTCACGCACAATAGTAACCAATATCCCTAATCTGTAGTCTATCCTAACCCCAACCGTCGAAACCACGCCTAAAACATAATTCCCTTGTTAATACTCCTCGACTTTTACCTAAAACCTAAATTTAGCAACCCTACCCAACCTTAAGTTCTCCATTTTCCAACTCTTCGACCTCTCACCTCAATCTGTTATCCACGGTGTGCCGGACCTCAGGTCTCTCATTAAAAGAATCTTATACATTGTAACAACAAATATCCCTACTCATTAATCTTATTGATCTTAACTAAGGAAAATAAACTTCAATCTTTATAATCTAACTCTTCGGCTTCTCTCCTAAAACTTAGGTTATTTCCTCACCTACCTCAGACGTTCAATTTCACTAATTGACAACCTACCTAAACTTAGACTTAAATAAATTAGTCTCTTTCTCTCTTTTTATCCCACTCTCTCTCACCTTAAACATGTTATAATCGATAAGAAAACTACCTCTCACCTAAAAACCTCAGTTTTATTACCAGATCTGACCACCTACACATAAATCTTCAATCCTTAAAAAACAAACAAAACCCCCCCCCCCCCCCCCCCCCCGTCTCCCTTTGATCTGTGGGTCCTCCTTTCACTCAACAGGCTTGATTTAAACCTTCTTGCACGGTCTCTTACCTAGGTTGTTTTTGCATAACCCAATTATCTCCCTTGACAGGTTTATCTCTAATGTACACACTTAGTCATCACACACACAGCGCCCCCCCCTCTCTCTATCTCCCCCTCTCATCTTTCCACTAGACAATAATCCTGAATACCGATTCTGGTGGGCTGGCAGGAGGGCACCGGGGTGACCACCATCCTCCTTCTTTGGTGCAGCCTCGAGGTCCCCTGTCAGTCCATAGCCTAGGATGGCCCTGTCTCCTGCTCTTGTTTCATTTTCGTCACCTGACGAGTCCTGCGAGAGGACGAAACCGGTCGTGGCCAGTTAGGACCCCGTATATCCCTGTTTAACTTCTGGCATGGGCCAGCAGGAAGGCACCGCCCGGGGAATGGAGTCCTGCGTTTTTGACTACAACTTTCATTTGCTCTTATAAAAGGAGCGCCTCTCACTCTCTCACCCCACTCTCACACATGTATCATCTCTCTCTCTCACCATAATTATCTGTATAGCTTTATCTTCATCACACTCACGTGCGGTGAGGACAGGGCTATGACACTCATGTGTCTTGTTTGTTAACCCCTTCCTTCCACAGCCCTGCAGTCCCTTGGGGTCCTCCCCACATCTGCACCCGGGATTTGGTATAGCTTCTTATCTCCACAGGCAGGCCCTTTGTAGATTTTCAGATTAAGTTAGCTACCCGGTAATAGTAGGACACGCACTCACCTACAATGCACCTATACACGTCCACCCATTAGATGCATCTCAATCTCTCGTTCTTTAGCCTCTACCAATTAAATTAGATTGTATCCTCTCGTCTCGTTGTTCGTATCAGTATACGCCGTTCCTCATAATGTGTTTAGTTTTCTCTAGGACGCCCACTCATACGTCTGCCCCCTCTGTTTTGCTCTCTCCCATTTTTTAGTATGTCTGGAACTGATCACCACCGTAGAAGAGACCCTGGCCGATCACTCAACCCCTACCACGACCCTGACTCCTACTGGGGGACTGTCTCCCACCCCTCTGCCCCTCCCTCCACCTGGGATTACGACCGTAACACGGTCTGGGGACGCCCCCGTCTCCGGGACCCCCCTGGGCCGTATAGGGACCCACTGCCCTGGCATGATTATGACACTACTTTTAGGGGGGCTTACTTTAGGGGTCCCTCTGGCCCACCTCACGCCCCAGGCCCACCAACGGGTTTTCCTTTTGATTATAACCCCTATGGCACAGACCACCACTATTACGCCCCCACTTATGCAAGAGCACGCCGCATTGACCTCTCTCCACCTCGACGTGCCCCCAGGGCAACACGCGAGGCCTCTGCGTTCCACCGCTCTCCTGGTCTCCGACGTGCCCCCAGGGCAACACGCGGTTTCCCTGTCACGCACCCAGCTCCAGGCTCCCGACGTGCCCTCAGGGATACACGCGGGTCCCCCACTGCGCACCAGTCGGGGCCCCTACGTGCCCCCAGGGCAACACGAGGGACCCCCACTGCGGGCCCCGCAGCACACCAGGTGACCCGACGTGCCCCCAGGGCAACACGCGGGTCATACACAAGTGCTCCCTCTCACCAGTCTCGACCCAGACGCAACACGGCACAGCCTGGACCACTGGACCGGGCCTCCAGTGGCCCCGCTGTGACCCCTAAGCGACGCAAGCGCGGTGGTCTACCACACACACCGGCGGAACGCCGCATCAGAGGCCGCTTAGCTCGCATGCGCGCTCTCGCGGGATACACGCCCACCTTGGCGCGAGTCGGAGACGAGGACGCTGTAATCGGCCTCCCTCAGAATACTCCGACCACACCCGCCCACGCGGCCACCGAGGTCACCATACCTGACACTCCACCGGGCCTACTGCAGATGTCAGCGGATAGATACGCGGTCAACATTCCACAATCACACCAGGTTTTCGGCAGACCCACAACAGCGGTAGGAAAGACCATCTGTAAGCTCATTAAGACCACGCACCACTACGGAGAGGTTAAGGCCTATGTTTTAGATGGCATACAGCCACCGGGGCTCCAAAACAAGATCGACGAACTGGCCACAATATTTCGACCGTCAACGCCCACACACCAAAACTGGAGCCAGCTCCGACAGATCTCCGCGAACTTCATCCAGCAATCATACCAGTCTCTCGAGGAGCATTACCACAGGGTCGCGGGCGACCTCACACGCTCGCTCAGAACACGCGCTGCCACCTTTAGGAACTGGCCGGATGCATGGGAGCTGGGGGTTAGATGGGCCACTCGCGATCTGGGAACCGCCATCACTCAGGCGACGATACGACAAGCCATGACATCTCTACCATGCAGCGTCTTTCCTTCTCTCTCCTCTGCTCCGGCCGCCGCACCCTGGGCTCCTCCGGTTTCTGCGGCCAGGCCCGCCAGACCCATGATCACGCCCTCCATGATGCCGCGCGCACTGTTCACGCCGCACCGACCCCGTGTGGAACCTTCGGCCACGGTCACACGGGCGAACAACGGTGCGTTGACTGAGGAGCCTCTGGCCCTCCACGATCCTGATCAGGTCCTGGTTGCGGCCAGAACCCTCAGTCACACTGCAGCCTCTCCGTCTCCGGTCCCGATGGACACCTCCGAAGCAGACGGTCTGGAATGGAGTCAATTAGATATGACAGATTTGGCTACGTTCCCCCCTCTAATGGCATCTCCAGCCGCCTCACGCACACTGCTCGGATCATCTCTCGACGAGCCCTCTCTCTTCGACCTGGCCTCTGCTCTGGACACGGGCGACCCCAACGTCTCTGGGCCCTCGCCACGCCCACCTCCTATCTCTCCCTCTAAACCTCTCTCTCCTCTCGCGTATCCAATACGGTCTCTGTCACCGGTTCACTCCTCAGAAGACGAGGCTGACGAGGTCGATCTACGCGAGGCTCTGCTAGTGGACCTCCCCCACTCCTCTGACCTCTTTGGTCCTCCTCTCTCGACCGTTTCGCCAGTCATAGCGATCACTACAGCGGTGGCCGCCTTAGCGCCCGCACCCGGCCCCTCCCCTCTGGGAGCCCGGAGAAAAGACCGGTCCACCTCTCTCCCAGCCCAAGCGGCGGTTGCGACTAGGACGCTCGCACCCAGGTTCTCCTTACTGGGGGCCAGGAGACTAGCCCCTCTCTACACTGCTTCCTCTGCACGAGCTGCTGACACGACGACCACCGTGCCACAAACAGCACTCAGCACTAGACACGAGCACGGCGGGAACAAGAACAGCTGGAGCCTGGTCCCTCGTAGACAGACCATAATAATGGGGGACTCCAATCTCCACCGTCTCCCTGCCATTGACGTCAATACGGTGCAGGTTGACTGTTATCCGGGGGCCAGGCTCTACCACGCGATCAAAATCCTGGAAAAACTCTCTGTCCCCGCCGTGCACGTGAAACGTGTAGTTTTAGCTTTCGGCCTCAACAATCGGACCTGTGGCATCGACACATCGACCAAACAAGCGATGACCATGCTCACCAAGGCCACTGCAGCTTTTCCGCACGCCTCCATCTCGATCCCGCTAATCAACACCTCTCCGAACCTGTCGACGTTCGAAAAAGAAACCATCGCAAGTCTAAATCGTTTCCTGACCACACATGTGCCAATCATACCTCTGCTACCTGTCGCGTCCTTTAGCACCGGCAGAGATCACATCCACTGGACGACTCCCACAGCTACGGCTATGCGCGCGCACTGGCTCAATTATTTAAACTGAATGGACCCTCTGACCAAGCCCAGGGGGAGAGGAAAGGCCTGATCAACCTCTCCTCCCACTTTAGACCCACGACAGCGCAGCGCAACTTTTTAGTCAAAGGCCTATTTTTTGTTCCTACTCTCAGTTTGTGCCTCGAGATAGCTAATTATCACCGCAGAGTTAGAACTGGCCACGTATTTTGAAGACAGAGCACCTGTTAATATAACAGAGCGTCCACGTTTCTTTCCAAAGTCACGTTGGACTCCCAGGGACAGCCAGTTACCTCCCGTGATACCTGCGTTGATAAAGGCAGATCTACATTCGGTAGACTCCCTCCCCAACCTAGACGCGGAAGCCCTGAACCTCTCTAGTGAGGAAGTGGTTGCTTTGAGACAGCTACGGGCAGACCCGCACCTTGTCATTAAGCCAGCCGATAAGGGCTCCGCAGTGGTCATCATGGACCGAGTGCACTACGTACAAGAAGCAGAGAGACAGCTCAATATGCCAGAATACTACCGCAGTTTAGACGAACCTTTGTTCACCACCACGGCCTGTGAAATCGATCGAATCATCGTGTGCCTGGTGAGACTGGGCTATCTCGCTCCCAGACAAAGGTTATACCTGATGGGGGAAGGAGAGCCCAAACCACTAACCTTATGACAATCTGAGGACGTTAACCTGGACCCCTTTGGTATCGGGACTCTTAGGATTGGTACAATAATTGTAAATGCATAAATGTAAATAACTAGAATAATAATTAGATTTCAAACAATTAATGACCTTTATATACTCTGAGGGCGTTTACTTTGTCCCCAGGGGGACAGAGACCCTTCAGATAATAACATTCTACTAATAATACTATAATGATGGTGCTTAGTCTGCCTCCAAGAGGACAGGGATCCCCGGGACAACAATTTTCACCATTAATAATAAAAAGTTTTTTTATCACTTATGATGTTGACCTTTGACCCCCTAGACACTGAGGATCCTGATGAGAACCAGCCCATTAGTAATAATCCAAACTCGTTTAGTAATCCCAATGATGTTTACCTTAACCCCCTGAAATCAAGAACTCTGGGATCAACTATAACCATTATGAAGAATGCTCACAATCCTTTAAGACTCTGACGATGTTAACCACGACCCCCTCGGGGTCGGGACTCTAATGAGAATCCAATTGATCAACAACAACCAACACTCGTGTTATAGAAGAGAGAAGAGGAAACCTATTATTGTTATAATTTGGAATCTATTGACTTTGCACCTATTATCAAAGACCCTCCCTGCCAATCAAGGAACTAGCAAAGACCTTCGATTTTCACATATTAGGACCCCCCACACTCTGGCTCTCTCATCACAACTATTGGCTGCGGTACCTTTGAATCCGCGCCGAGGGGCTTTTTCTGACTCTGAGCATGCTTCCGCATTAACCCTGCTACCAGAACATGTCAAGTGGATTCGGAGACGGCTATCCATGTGCTCGACCTATACTTATAGATTATGCATGGTTTCTTATTGTATATTTATATGTTATTATCCCTCTGAGTGTTCCTCACTCACCTTGTGTCGAGTGGCGAACGTTTCAAGGGCACCCGGCCTGGGTTCCCTTTCGGGGGTTCCTGGAGGGGCCTAGCCCCTGTTCGGATGTGGTGGATGACTCAGCATTGGCATAGCGAGTGCCTCAGTCCTGAGCCTAAGTGGGTCGAAGTACTGAACTACTGGGCTCGGGGGATTTTCAGACGTAAAACCTAACCCGCCGGAGCATACAAGGCTGTGATCTGAATCCACATCAGAATGTCAACAATTTACCCGCTTGTTAGATTGGAACCATTGTCTCGTTCGCACCGTCTCCCTCCACTAGCGTGCCCCTTCATGCAACACCTCCTAGCTGGGCACCGGGATATGCCCCCCTGATTTGTGCAAGGCGGATCTCCTTGTCAGAGACATGGAACTAGATGTGCTGAGACTTTCATTTAGACATATTTTTGGAGATGATACCGGCCGTTCAGTGGGTTGATGTGGCGGGGGGACTGGTTTTATATGATTTACCCGCATGTGACAACTCACAGCCATGTACGTCGCTTCTCCTGATTCTCGCGGTGTGACTAGGGACCCACCGGGCGGGCATCCATTTTTTGTACAAGGAACCCAGGTTGTATATTAGGACATTGCGTTCTGGGTCGACCTGGCTTCATTTAGCATTTTTAGCTTAGCTTAGCATTGTTAGCCTAGCCTAACGCTACATTCGACAGGTTTAATATGACCCATACGTTTTTGTTAGCTTAGCTTAGCTTAGCATTATTAGCATTTTTAGCTTTCACCTAGCACGATTAATTTACATGTTAGACACGTTCCACACGGTTTTTTACCAATACTTAGCTATTTTGTTAACTTAGCCTAGCTGAGCATTGCTAGCTTAGCATAGCTTAGCATTGTTAGCTTAGCCCCTCAATTTTCCGCCTTTTCACATTTTTCATGCGTTTCATACCGACTGGGTTATTTTTGCTAGCTTAGCCCACTTTAGCATTTTTAGCTTAACCTGATCTTATATAGTATTAGCTAGTCCGAATTAGCTAGCACTTAGCTCACGGTTTTGAGGCTTCTATACCGGGTTCCTACTAATTAAAAGCCCCTAGGTTAACCGAGCCCCCCTTCAGGGGGGCGCTCCACTCCTGGTGGGCACTCTAGTCAGTTACCTTCGACCCCAGGCCTATCATCTCCGTCTCTCCGGTGTCCCTTCTTGCAACCAGGTTGGTTGGGACCCACACACTAGTTGGGACTTGGGGCTCTCTCACATCATGGAGTGTGATCCCCCTCCCTGTGTTTAGTTTGGTTTTTGGAGTACCTGGCCATCGTCACCTCTATCAGGGTTCGCCTCCCCTGGATACACTTAGGTGCTCTGGTTGGGACCCCCCATTCTCTACCTGACTGGGATCGCATCGCCTATTAGACACAAACAAATCTGATGTGGAGCTCTCTGCGGGAAGAAACAAGACTCTTGTTTTGGACTTAATTGCCTCCATTGATCGCGTACGCGCGTCTGGACTTCTACTCCGGATCTGGGTCCACATTACAAACTGTCTCTAATGTCCCCTGCATTCACAACATTCTCACCTAGAAGACCTTGAATGTGCTCGCTGGGGTATCGACTAATGGGCCCTACCAGCTTGCACTGTGGGGGGACCGCTTAGGGGGTGTGGATTTAGTATGGGACCAGGGTAGCCCCCATCAGACTGTCCATGGAATGGTAGACTCCCCAACTTAGCCTGCCGCAGCTGGTGGCTATCTGTTAGCACCTTCCTCGACGTTGGATTTGGGCCTTCGTCTTATTTATCTATCAGCAGCCCCCTACCCTGACCTCTACTACCATGAATGGACCTAGGTGGTGTTGCATGACGCTCGGCTCCTGGTTATACTGGCCTCCTCAGCCAGTCCCCCACCAGGAGCTTCCTGACGCCCAGGGCATAGTCAGAGGACATGGCTCTACAGCAGTAAGTTAACCTAGCATGCGGAAGCCACTACTCAGAGTTTTTTCACAATCTGATGTTGTGAGGTCTCCCTCACAACAGCCTGCAGGCCTCTAATCCTCCCTCTCCTCATTTTTGATGCACATCCACAGACACTAAAGCTGGGACCGGTGTTTGGTGATCCGACCGTGTATGGCTGTCCCTGGCCTACACGAGACTACGGATCCCTCACCGTGCCACCCTCCTCACCACGGACGGATGACGTCCGCGAGACACTGCACCAACGGGAGGGACCACGCCTACTGACCCAGGGACCTCTACTACCTCGACGAATGCCCACCACCTCTGACACATGTTTACACTGATCTCTGATGTCTCAACTCTCACAAACATTAACACAATGTATAACTGTGTAACATGGATTTTGTACCTCCTGGTTATCAACCATCCCTGGGGGAGGGGATCCCTCTTTGAATAGCTCCTCCCAAGGTTTCTTCCAAATTTTCTCTCAAAAGAGTTTTGCTGAGACTCCCTCTCCTCATTTTTGATTCACATCCACAGACACCAAAGCTGGGACCGGTGTTTGGTGATCCGACCGTGTATGGCTGTCCCTGGCCTACACGAGACTACGGATCCCTCACCGTGCCACCCTCCTCACCACGGACGGATGACGTCCGCGAGACACTGCACCAACGGGAGGGACCACGCCTACTGACCCAGGGACCTCTACTACCTCGACGAATGCCCACCACCTCTGACACATGTTTACACTGATCTCTGATGTCTCAACTCTCACAAACATTAACACAATGTATAACTGTGTAACATGGATTTTGTACCTCCTGGTTATCAACCATCCCTGGGGGAGGGGATCCCTCTTTGAATAGCTCCTCCCAAGGTTTCTTCCAAATTTTCTCTCAAAAGAGTTTTGCTGGGAGTTTTTCCTTGTCTTCATTGAGGGTTTTAGTTGATGGGGGTACAAGTCTATACTAACATGTGATACCTCGGGTGACAATTCCCTGAACCATGTTATCAACTCTGAAATGTATCTACTACAAGTCTTTACAAACATGTGCTACATCGGGTGATAAGAGCCTGAACCATGTTATTAACTTGGAATTGTTTAGACTACAACCTTATACTAACATGTGATGCCTCGGGTGATAATTCCCTGAACCATGTTATCAACTCTGTAATGTATCTGCTGCAAATCTATACTAACATGTGATACTCCAGGTGTTAGTATCCTGAACCATGTTATTAACCCTGGAAATTGTTTATTCAATACACCTTTCTAAGAATGAATCTCCTCGTTTAGTATCGGTCCTTCTCACTCGGCCATTATCAACCAACACACCATCCTCTGTTTGGACCACACAATTCCCACAGATGTAACATTACCTGTGGTGGTATGAGGTCACCCCCACTGGGGAACCCCATCCTTGTGTTTATGTTGTTGCATCACAATGTGCACCACACACTTGAATGGGAGAGGACCAAGGACCATACCTGGATCTACGAGGGACGTCTCTACATGGAAAACTATTAATCGCTTCAATATGTCTCTCTACTTAACATCCCTGTAGTATCTCACAATCCATAACATACTGTAGATTACGTTCACTGGTAGTTTCTCTATAACTGCATACTTTAACCGTATGCCTTTATCTAGATGTAGTGTTTATAGGATAGATGGTACCTTGGTTTCTACCTATTACAATGTAGTTCACTTTATAATAGGGCTGTACCTTTAACTTGACTTATTTACATTAATATTTACTGTTCATTACGTGTATAGTTGGTAGCCCCAGGCCTACTTATTTGGGCCTCACTATATACATTAACAGGACTAACCCCTACATTAAATGGGATTAACCTTGAGTTTACTAATTACTACAATGTTTATTGCAAAATACTAATACACCTTATCTCGGTCTCTACTATAATATGCGTTACTCTTGATTACATTTATCTAGGTAGCTTTATACCTACTAGTTTGTGTTATATTGTCCACCTTCACCAGGGTCCATTCTTTCACCAAACATAGTTTACCTTTCACTTCGCCTACAAAAAGGGTTTCATATTCATCAAATAGATGCACCTTTACTTCACCCTTACTTGATTCATTGCTACAATGGTGGTTGTATAAGATCAGTAACCTTAAACTTAGTCTATGATATTTATTACTCTTGATTACATTTAGGACAGTGGTTTTCTGCCTGCCGACTCAGGCCTTATTGCAAACTTTAGCCAGGATTGGTTCCTTCACTAGACAGAATTAACTTTTCATTTTACCTACTAAAAGTGTTTTAGGTTCACCACATAGATGCACCTTCAACTTAGCCTATCAATAGTATATTGATATACTGTTTATAACGTTTAGGGTTAGTATCCTTGGGCCTCCTTATTGAGGCCACACTATATATGTCAACTGGGCCAGCCCTCTCATAAAATGGAATTGACCTTTACCTTACCTAACACTACAATGTTTTCTCTACAAAATTAACACACCTTAAACTTAATTTAGGATAATTGTCACTCTTAATTGCATTTATGATAGTGGCTTTATACCCACTGTTTTTAGTTATATTCTATACCTTCACCAGGGTAAATTCTTTCACTAAACAGAGTTAACCGTTCCCTTAATTTAGGATTAGAATTGTCTTGGTTCACCAAATGTATGCACCTTCAATTTGACCTATTAATATTAATACCTATATACTGGTTACAACGGTTATAGTCGGTGACCTTATGCCTTCTAATTGAGACCATATTATTGATTTCAACAGGGCCAGCCCCTTCATAAATTTGAATTGACCTTTACTTTACCAATTACTAACATGTCTGTTATACAAAATTAGTACACCTTAAACTTAGCCTAAGATGACTGTTACTCTCACTCACATTATTAGTTCTAGACCTACTTGTATTGGCTATAGTCCATATTCTCTCTAGGGTAAATTCTCTCACTAAATAGGGTTATCTTTTACCTAATATAAGGTTTGTGTTCTTACCACATGGATGCACCTTCAACTGGGCCTCTATTCACATGTTCACACCACGGATATATTGGCAAAAAGAGGGTTACAGCCTTTTGGGCCCGGCCCTACCATTATATAGTATATATTTATGGATTGCATTCCCTTTTACATTCATTTACCTCTTACCTCATTCTTTTACATTCCCTTTTACATTCATTTACCTCTTACTTAAACCACCATCAATCCACTCATACACATTATATTAATTCAATACATTATTTTCACTACTATTGCTCCCGGTAATCTGCCAACACATCATTGCACTACACATTTTTCAAGTTCGGATCTTTATTCATTCAATAATCAACGATGATTTATTCCTCTCCATCCATCGCATGCGTTGCACCTCAATTCCACGGGGTGGCAGATGTCCCGACCGGGCTTACCCAGGGATCCCTCATGACGTCACATACCTGCACGGGTACAAAGGAATGTCCATTAGCTTCCGTAGCATTCTGGTGTTGCGATCTCCCACTAATTCCTTTATTGTTATACTCACCTAATTTCGGAACTGATCTGTACCTTTCCAAACCTTCCTAATATTAACATTAACATTACTCCAATGCTCCGTTTCACTAGTTTCTGGTGTCCACGATTCCCTTATAACTTGTCACCGAAATGCTAGCTCATTACCCATTGTTTACACCGCACAACCGCTACTTCCGGTTTCGCGTTATTAATACCATATAATTTACTAATCTCTGACCGTTCTCACTTTTCCAATCTCTCAACATAATAGTTTACCATTTCCCATCCGTTTCAATAAATAAGACCCTAATATTCGCATCCTTCTTGATTAACAGATTTCTCTGAGCTACTCATATTATGTACATTTTGCTACGGGCACTTCCGGGGCCACGCCAGCAGGTCTACTGGCTCCCATTCCAAATGCGGCATTTTGCGGCAGCGGCCATTGTTACTTACAACGGGTACTTCCGGGGCCGCGCCAGCCAATCCACTGGCCCCCATTCCAATGGCTTTCTGCAGACGTAATAGCAATGTTATTTCAACCTAATCTCTCTCGTTGCTACCAATGTACTCATTCTAAGGCGATCCTCATTTCTCCAACACTTATACAGTACCAGCGATCCCGTTTTCCTACCGTTTATATATTCCAATCACTGGTTTTCACGTTTTACTAAAATATGGCTATTTCTGAGCTAGCGTCTTGCTCTTTGTTTACAATTGGTACCGGGTACTTCCGGCCTCGTTGTGTCAATCAGGGTTTCGCCTTCAATCCCACGCACCTGTTACCCGAACTCCCGCCCCCTGACCCCTGATTGGGCCTTCCATCCTCACTTGTCTATATTAACTCGGCAGTCACCCATTTTGCTCAGAGCTTTCGATACTTTCATTAACATTGCCTGTTGCATCTTAGTTAGTTATTACCTTGCTTGGATTCATTTCCAGTTCTCGTTGCTGTTCACTGCTTGGATTCATTTCCAGTCCACTTAACTTTAGCTTAGACTTCGCCTCCTGAAAAAATATATACAAAAAAATAAAAAAATATTTTTCAAAAAACCAAAAAAAACAAAAAAATATTTTTTTCTTCAACCATTTTGCTACCACCTCCGGTTATTCCTCTCCGACCTTTCGGTGCCCTGCAGCCTCCGCTCCGCCTTTTCACAATCAGCACCCTTTTTCAAATAGAATAGTTTTATAGCACCATTTTTACTTATCCACCAAATTCCGAAGTATTATTATACTTCACCCACGACTTCGACCCTCTGCAGGACTCTCTGCGGGACTCCCTGGACCGCCGCTTGTTCCCTCACGAAACCATCCTTATCCTCGTCCCTTGGCTCATCAGTAAGTTCCCTAAAATCAAAATTAAAATGTATTATTAGTCCATTGGTTTACTGTTTCTTAGCGATCCATTTTGGTACGGTGCTTATTACCCAATTTGGTCTGGTGTCCGTGCGTTATCCGACTTTAGCTATTAGCCTCGGGCTCCGCTAGCTAGTCCAGGTAGACCGCCTACTAATTTCATAACATCATTGTTTACATATAGCTGCTTACATTTTATCATTCATATATCATACACCTACCTACTGTGTCTCCCCTTTGTCTTCTACTATGGGTCGTCATTATCATAATTATCATTAAAGTTATTTCCCCACCTGGGACCAGACCTTTCCCAAAAAATCTCCAGGCCCGGGCCGGGGCGATAGCTTGGTTCACCTATACTTTGGATGCCATCCGTTAAAGGAAAATCCTAATCTTTTCATCTTCATAATTTATATTACTCTTTAAATGATTCTTTATCGTATTCTCTCCATGTTAAGATGATTTCGGTCACTCTAATCACCTTTGGGATTGCCTAGTCTTCCTTAAGGTTTTTGGGCCTAGCACGTTTTTCCCTTGTATCGGCCTGGGCACATGTGCTTCACTATTAGAATGGATGCTATCCGCTAAAGGAAAATCCTATTGCCCTTCATTTTACTCTCAATATTACTCCTTTATTCATATTATATTAGATTCTCTCCATATTAATGTACATTATGTCATTCTACTTACCTTAATGGCTGCATGGCCTCCTTAGGGCTCCTGAGGCCTAGCACGTTCTCTCCTGTGTGGGGTCTGACATGTGCTTGGCTATGGACAACCATTTTATCCCCTCAGTCACACTTCACTGATTCTGGGCGTGGTCTGCATTTGGCAACCATTTTAGACTTCTCTGCGGTCCCACTTACTAGGCCCCATCATACATGACTTACATTCGGTAGCCATTCTCTCTTTTTCTGGTTTAGAAACCTTCTCCTCTCCTTCCTGATCTTATTCATCATTATTATTAACTTTAGAACTTAAAATAATCAATTCACCACATTGTGACAGTGATCTGGTATCACTTTTATTCACAATTTACCTTAACATGTTGTAATCTTTAATCTCTTATATATTATAAGACTATTGCAGTGATCAGGTCTCACTTTTTCCTCTCTCACTATCACTCTGGTCACTCACTCACCTCTCTGGTTATTCCCAATCCCATGTTCCTACATGGTCATATCCTCCTTGTCATCATTACCCCATGTCACCCCCTGCCTCCCTGAATCACTCCACAGTTAACATCCATACCATAACACACCTCATTGCCTCAATATAACTGCTCCTTATGATTTTCTCCTTCTTGATCCTTTGATACAGACTAATTTTATACTTTCTCCAATTAACTCTCCTCCAGGCACTTCTGTGAACATCCGGTGCTCTGTCTCCACCTTGCGTACTCTAAGGTACAACCCTTAACCTCCGGTGCCATCATAACGGCTGTTTGGGTAATTACTAACTGGGACCTGCAGATCTCTCTCTCTCTCTCTCTCTCTCTCTCTCTCTCTCTCTCTCTCTCTCTCTCTCTCTCTCTCTCCCTTAAAAACACACACACTCACACTAGCTTTATGGGACCACTCACTTAGACTTAATCTCTACTGCCTCACCTAATAATTAGTAATTTACTATAACCTAGCTACTCAATCTCTTACATTAATCTGAATCTCACTGCCATTACTTACTACAGATCCTGTTAACCTTTTGACCACTCATCCATACTTAAGGCCACAATTCTTAATATGATAATATGATACTAGATCTGACCTTA
>JAMDYH010000694.1:0-14651 GCA_023658055.1 Thaleichthys pacificus | reverse complement strand
AAATGTGTGTATTCACTCCTTTAACATTTAGGATTTAGAATACTTGGTTGCCAGGTCGACTCTATGTCCACTCGCCATGTAGGTGTCTGAAACCCCCAGAAGTGGAACTGACGGTTTCTAACTTCCACAGAGTCGGGGATGAAGGCTATCCTGGCGCCCTTACCTGGCGTCCGAGGCAAAGTAGAACTCCACTGCCTTCCTGTCGTTGACAGAATGCAGGGCGGTACAACTGTCCACCCTGTTCCGGAAGTTTCTCTGCTGAACGCCCAGATGACCTGGACACAATACATAAACATCACGTGAATGCTTACCAGCGAGTAAGCATTACACACACGCAGCCCTTACAGAGACAATGCTACGATCATAAACTGGTTTGTGGTGGCGACAGTTTAAACAGCAGGGTTAGGTGACAGTGACATAGAACCTGTTATCAACACAGTGTTGACATTCCAGAGAGGCCGAGCTGTTTGTCTATGGGAAACGGAATATCTTTGTTATTACATTGAGGTGTGTGTGTGTTTATTACTGAGTGACCCTGACCCCACATTGCACAAGTATCAAGTGAGCAAACTCCACAAAGCAGTTTGTTTTGACCAACAACTGTCAGGATGGGATTTCACACGAGTTTACTAGTTACTTAGAAAATTGTTTCTGCGTGATAGTTTGTATCTTATCTAGTCATTTAGTAAGTGAATGAGTTCATTAGTCTCCCGGCTACTCACCAGTGTTATACTGTATAGGGATTTCTTCCATTGACAGCTCATACATGCTCCTCACACCAATCAGTAGAGGACTGCCTCTCCTACGAGAGGGGATGAGGACAGGAGGGATGAGGGGGAAAAAGAGGGATCAGGGGATGGAGAGATGGGGAGATAAAATAGAGAGACTGTGAGACAAGGATTGAAACTGAGAACTGTTGAGAAAGAGTCCACACATGCACACACACAGTACAACACTTCCTCCTGGGATATGGCATTTCTCAGAATCACAATGGTGCCTTTTCACCTAAATAACCAGTCTGGAGTGAGGCCACCTTCTCAAGAACCCCTGTTTTCTTCATGACAGCGCAAAAAACGGGTGTATGTGTACGTGTGCGTGCTTGCGGTGAGAACTGTTTTCTCTGGCCCTGCTTAGCCTCTGCGAAGGACCCCCACACACAACCACCGAAGCAATGAAGGACACCATTGTTCTGTATGGGGGGGAGGGGGGAGGGGGGAGGGGGGGGGGGAGAACAGGATGACCCAGGAAGACAAACGCACACATGCACAAGCAGCAACTTACATCATGGATAATGCTTAAATGTCCCTGTGTGTGTGTGTTTGTGGATAGCATGTGTCAATGATTATAACCCCCCCCCACCCACACACACACACGCACACCCCAACCTACCCCTGCTGTCCTCAGATGATCTAGAACAATCTTTACCGTGCCTCGCTTACCCTCACTGGTCGAGATGTTACTAGCTAGCCCGACTAGGATGAAAAGTATACGTCTGGACCATTCTACTGTGGGGGAGTTTAAATTCAAAGCATAAAAACATGGACTTGGACTCCAGACTGAATATTCATAAAATGAAGACTAACCCCCATTGTCCTGTGTCCAAGACACGGACCCATCTAAGCACTATACAGATTCTAGAAGACCTTCTCAGACCTGGGCTATGGTGGTGAATGTGTGTGTGCCACAGTTGCTGGCTGTTATTCTGTTAAGATGATGACCTGCTTCTTTAGAACTTAGATCAGGTTTCCTTCCACACTACGACAAGCCTGACCTCTGACAGTTTTATAGGTCATCGTGAGGGGTGAAGCGGAGGCCATAAATGAGGTTTGAGCTTCAGAACCGTGTGTACGTGTGTTTGCGCACGCGTGCAAACAGAAAGAGATGTCGTACAAACCTGGTGGCTATGGCTTCGCCTGGGAAATGGCTGCTTTTGAAAACGAGAGCAAAGGACCCTTCCTAGGAGAGAAAGCAGACAGGGGAGGCGTGAAAAAAGTAACCGTCACCAATTGAAGCACAGAACTGATCCATACGTTCTAGTATGGTCACCGTCAAACACCACACACATCGGCCGCAGTAATAAATAAAAAAAGAACAATCCATAAAAAAAGAAAAAGAAAATAAGGTCTGGTTTGAATCAAGTGTCTAGGCTTTCCTCCTCTGAGGTTTTCTTGGGTGGGGAAGAGGGGAGGGGTGGGTTATGGGAAATGATGTCATCACCTAGGACCTGCGCCAGACCCTCCCCACACAACAAAAAAAAAAAACACAACCGTTATTGCTCAACACTCCCTGATGTCTAAGTTACGGGGCCAGAAGAGAGGCGCTCTCAGACCATAAACAAGCCCCCACGTCATCTCATGCGTCAAAGCCTGGGTGGGGGCTGTCAAATGTGGTCAAAGGAGAAGGGAGGGAATCAATTTCAGACCCATGACACACACACACCAACATCCTCCCTCTCCGATCATCACCCTTGCACAAACAACCACACCAGACTTCCAAACCCCGAATCACCCCCTGCCCACCCAGACACACACACACACACACACACACAGGCTCACCAGTTGCTGGATGACTCGCTCCACCAGGGTGGAGAAGGAGACATAGTCGTTCTCCCGGTTGTCGTAGACGTACTTGATGAGCTTGGGGATCACCTCGGTGTCCGTCTCCGACTCAAATTCGTAGCCCTTGGAGTTCTGACCGGAGGAAACATCACTGCTTAGTCACAGACTGGGCAAAAGCCAAATAAAGTGATTTTCTTCTGAAAAATGTATCCCAAACGTTTAACTATACTGGTCAGTCACCACCCAATGACTTGAGTCACTTGAATTAAACGTCCACAACGCTCGGAGGTGCAGCGGCGACAGGAGATGGGTGCGTTTGTTAGAGGGCCTTGGAATGCCTTCTCTAATACAAGGGCCTGCCTTCCGAAGTTAGCGGTCAGAAATGCAGCGTAACGACCTTGTCACGACCTTGTCGTAAATCACAAAACAAGAGAGCCCACGACCCACTGTGTCAACCCCGCAGCTACACCTGGGGGGTGACCGCGTTCGACGGGTCCTCCGCTGCAACTCAGAGCAGACCTTCTCAGACCTTCTCACTCACCAGGTACTTCCTCAGCTCCTTGTAGTTTGTGATGATGCCGTTGTGGATCACGATGAACTCTGGGGGAGAGCAGACAGAAGGGTGAAGAGGGTATCTTTGACGTTTGAGGTCAGAAGAACAACAGAAGGAGAACTCTTGGGATGAGTAAGCCCCTGAGGTCCAGATGGGGAGCTGAGCGTCTCTGGTGGGTCTCCAGGTGGTTCTTCTCCATCAGCGCAGATGTAGACTTACACCCTGTCATTACCTGTCACCGTTGACCTACGACCCTATCTCTTTCATGTTGCCATTTTAGCCTTCACTGTGCCCCCACCCACCCCCCTCCAGTTCCCTTCCAGGAGAGTGGGGCCCATTATGGGGGAGATTGGATGGGGGAGGGGGGTCGAAAACAGATGTTTAAAGTGTCTCTTAGAAAAAACACTTCATTGCCAAATCTGGACACACAAAGGTTTGAGCTTGCGGTCTTTATTAGTGAAGGTATAAGAATGTTTTACTGTTATTACAAATGGGCTGATTACGATGCTATAAGTAATAAAACACCCATGAATGCAGGGAAGAACATGCACGGTACATTAGTAACCACAAGTGCAACATGTCTGTGTGTATCCTCACCATTGTTCTTGTCGGAGCGATGTGGGTGGCTGTTGAGAGCGCTGGGTTCCCCATGGGTAGCCCAGCGAGTGTGGGCAATCCCAAAATGGGTATCCAGTTCTGTGTCCAGGTCAATAGAATCGCTCTCTGTTCACACACACATACACACACACACACACACCAATAGAAATGAGCGTCAACAGTGTGAATTTCATTGAGATGAGCTGTTGTGGGCTAAGCCAGAGACTAGAATAACATGCAAGTTGTTACTCTCAAGTAATACTCTTTATGTAGTCACACTTACTATGTAGTTCTTCATCCAGAGCTTTCACCTTCCCTTTCTTCTTGAACAGGCAGATGCTGCCATTGTCGTTTTTTCTGGGGCCATCAACTCCAATGCCTGGCAGAGACAATGTCAAGTCAGACATGAGACTTGACAAAACATACAAGTCTGGTTTCCTATTTACTAAATTGTCATTACTGTGTCAAATACACTAGCATTGTTCAATTAACATATCTTTAGAGTTCTGGCGAAGATTGGTTTAATATTCTAAGAAACTTCCTTTGATTTAACTTAAAAGCCAGACACAACACAAAGCAGTTTAACACAAGGTTATTTATACAGTATTTACCTGCGGAGTCATATCCCCTGTACTCCAGTCTCTGAAGTCCTTTGACCAAAGTCTCAAAAATCTCCTTTCTGGTCCGTGGGACTCTGTAGTTCAAGTAGGCAAAAATTCCTACAACACACAAAAACACGTTTTATTGAATCGAAAGGATATCAGAGATGACTACGCAGAAAGTGAGACATAATCGTACGTTACACTTTCATTGCAGCCTAGCCTACTGAGTGTCCCTGAATAGAAGATGAATACTACAATTTCCCAACGTTTGTGTGACATTGCAGCTGGTTTGATAGTTTGACAGCTCAGCTGTGTGAGAGCGCAGTCACATCCAGATGTAGGGAGGTGGTGTATAGCGGAATGCCAGCTGCATTTTACAAGCTTTTGCAGTGACCGTAAACGCAATCTAAATAACAGTTTTACGGAAAATGCATCCTTGTGCCTGCAGTGCACCAGTTATGGTCGACAGTAGGCTACAGGGTCAAGCCAGCAAGGCATGCCTGCTCGTCTGGCTAACCTACAGATGCTAATAATGCCTTCGTTAGCGAGTCAAGTCATTCAGCAATAACAAGGAGATACAGACGCACTGTAACTTACCACACATATCTAGTTTTCTTGTATTCAAAATGGAGAAAGTTCCTCGCAGCTAAGAGCCAAATGGAAAATGAGCCGTCATCAGCCTCCGGTCTGGAGAAAAGAAACGAGGCGCTATCATTTCCTCCTCCCACTGCGTGTCCCCATGCCAACTAGCTCTTCCGTACAGTAGGACCTCCCACTCGCATCACCTCGCTCTGCTCAAACACAACAGGGCTTGACTTGGGCAGGGGAGTTGAGTATTCCACCGGCACATTTTCCACAGCTTTATCTCTGGGACCTTTTGTTAGTTTAAAGGTTTTGTAGAACTTCTCACTTAATAAAAAACGAGGTAGACTTAGACTTAACACCATTCAGTCGGTAGGCTACTGGATCCAAACGGACACCAACGGAATCGGAATTCTTTGAATTATGTGTGCCCGGCTAATTTGAATGGCTTTGACCTACAGTAAACAATTCAAATTGTCTAATGTCTGGACATTGTTGTTATTCACTTGCAATTACTCAGTTACCATTCCCACTCATTACTTTGGATCCTACAAACTTCTGGGGAAATTGTGAGGGTGTGCTTGCAGCTGCCCCAGCTGCCCATAGTCTCCTGGTGTTTACTGATATCAACCATTCAGTGTGTCTTTACATTGTTTTTAGAAAGTAAAGAAAAATTATGTAGGTTGTTGGTCAACTAGTCCCGTTATCTGCTTACTAGGATTATAATTCCTGGAAAGCAACCATTAGTTGACATGTATTTTTTAATTAAATGTGTAATAAACCATACAACCAACATTTCATCCAGTTGATAGGCAACATATATATATATATATATACTAATTACTAATCCAAAGCGACAGAAAGATAGCCTGGAGTAACCAAAAGGATATGGGAAAGTTATTCAAAGAACATATTTTACCTTATTACAAGACATTTGTTTGAAATTTCTCAAAATAAAATTCCATCAAAATTTATGTCCAGTTTTCCAGGTTAGGATTTCCAGCAACATGTCTATCTGAAGTGGATATTTGATTTTCAAAATTATTTTAGGCATCATATAGATTTGGGGGTTAAGCGTCTCCCCCAAAATGTATCAGATTTACACAAACAAATAACAAGTATCTAAAAAAGCACACTTTAAATCCCTTCTGGACAAGTTCAGGTTTATTTAGTAACAACTACAGGTACATGTAAATTATTTTATTGTAAATACTGTCCTAAATGTTTATTACTGATGCCCTTGTAGCACCTGTATCTCATATTCAATGTGAATGGAATCACAAGAAAATTGAGAACTGGTGCACTTTAATTTATCTGGATAATTGAGACATGTACACACTTTTCCAGAATGACCAGTGGTGAGAATTAGAAATGGATGTGGAGTTGGTCAATGCTCTGCAACTGCTCAGTGCTCCTAGTGTAAAAGATGGATAAAAAAATATATATACACATTCATAACATTTACAAAAACTGTAACTAAATGAACATAAGCTAAAAACGGGATCTGGAGGCGGTGCCTGATCACTGCATCACAGCTGCCCACCGCACCTACTGAATAGAATGGGTGACAAAACAACAGATGTTAAAGCATGAAAGGTAACACAATAAACATCAATGCATAGCTAAAGGTTTATTTATTTCTGACTGTACGTGCTGTACAGTCAGAAATAGACATATTTATAGGACATGACTAACATTCTTTATAAATCCTACCCAATTGCAGACTCAAATGCTAAAGAAAAGAAAATCTTAAGGTGGGAAAAAACAGTATGACATGCTGGTTTGTTGCCTTTTGCTGGTCCGTTTTTTGGTTGGTCCTTTGTCATGGCTGTGTGGATTTGCTGGTTTGTGGTTATAGCGTGACATCTTGGCTTAACAAGGAGTCACCCTGTATTAGAGCCCCCTGTCTCATATCACCAAGATGTCATTAGAAAACACAGCAGTGTTGAGTGGCTGGTCGGATTGTTGTGGGGTGCATTTTTCTGTTGTGCCGATGAGATCCTGAGTTGGTTTGGAAGGCTGTTGAGTGGCTAGTCGGTTGCTGTTGCGTGTGACATATTGCTGCTGTGCCCATGAGACCCTGTGTTGGTTTGAAAGGCTGGATGCTGGTGGGGTTGTTGTGGCGTGACATCTTGGCTTCACAAGGAGTCACCCTGTATTAGGGTCCCCCGTCTCATATCACCAAGATGTCATTAGAAAATACACCAGAGTTGAGTGGCTGGTCGGTTGTTGTGAGGCTTTTAAATCCCGCTCAACAGCCAAGGTGGAACGGGCGACTCTGGGAATCCGCTGCTTGAAACGTTGGCTTTTAAATCCCGCTCAACGGCCAAGGTGGAACGGGCGATCCTGGGAATCCGCTGCTTGAACCGTTGGCTTTTAAATCCCGCTCAACGGCCAAGGTGGAACCGCTGGCTTGAACCGTTGGCTTTTAAATCCCGCTCAACGGCCAAGGTGGAACGGGCGATCCTGGGAATCCGCTGCTTGAACCGCTGGCTTTTAATCCCGCTCAACGGCCAAGGTGGAACGGGCGATCCTGGGAATCCGCTGCTTGAACCGCCGGCTTTTAAATCCCGCTCAACGGCCAAGGTGGAACCGCTGGCTTGAACCGCTGGCTTTTAAATCCGCTCAACGGCCAAGGTGGATTGGGCGATCCTGGGAATCCGCTGCTTGAACCGTTGGCTTTTAAATCCCGCTCAACGGCCAAGGTGGAACGGGCGACTCTGGGAATCCGCTGCTTGAACCGCCAAGGTGGAACCGCTGGCTTGAACCGCTGGCTTTTAAATCCCGCTCAACGGCCAAGGTGGATTGGGCGATCCTGGGAATCCGCTGCTTGAACCGTTGGCTTTTAAATCCCGCTCAACGGCCAAGGTGGAACGGGCGACTCTGGGAATCCGCTGCTTGAACCGTTGGCTTTTAAATCCCGCTCAACGGCCAAGGTGGAACGGGCGATCCTGGGAATCCGCTGCTTGAACCGTTGGCTTTTAAATCCCGCTCAATGGCCAAGGTGGAACGGGCGACTCTGGGAATCCGCTGCTTGAACCGTTTGCTTTTAAATCCCGCTCAACGGCCAAGGTGGAACAGGCGATCCTGGGAATCCGCTGCTTGAACCGTTGGCTTTTAAATCCCGCTCAACGGCCAAGGTGGAACCGCTGGCTTGAACCGCTGGCTTTTAAATCCCGCTCAACGGCCAAGGTGGAACAGGCGACTCTGGGAATCCGCTGCTTGAACCGTTGGCTTTTAAATCCCGCTCAACGGCCAAGGTGGAACGGGCGACTCTGGGAATCCGCTGCTTGAACCGTTGGCTTTTAAATCCCGCTCAACGGCCAAGGTGGAACAGGCGATCCTGGGAATCCGCTGCTTGAACCGTTGGCTTTTAAATCCCGCTCAACGGCCAAGGTGGAACCGCTGGCTTGAACCGCTGGCTTTTAAATCCCGCTCAACGGCCAAGTGGAACAGGCGACTCTGGGAATCCGCTGCTTGAACCGTTGCTTTTAAATCCCGCTCAACGGCCAAGGTGGAACGGGCGATCCTGGGAATCCACTGCTTGAACCGTTGGCTTTTAAATCCCGCTCAACGGCCAAGGTGGAACCGCTGGCTTGAACCGCTGGCTTTTAAATCCCGCTCAACGGCCAAGGTGGAACGGGCGACTCTGGGAATCCGCTGCTTGAACCGTTGGCTTTTAAATCCCGCTCAACGGCCAAGGCGGAACGGGCGATCCTGGGAATACGCTGCTTGAACCGTTGGTATCCTGCGTTGGTTTGTGTGACATACTGCTGCTGAAGATGCTGGTGGGTTTTTGTGGCGTGACACCTTGGCTTAACAAGGAGTCACCCTGTACTAGGGCCCGTCTCATATCACCAAGATGTCAATTAGAAAATACACCAGAGTTGAGTGGCTGGTCGGTTGTTTTGGGGTGACGTTTTGCTTCTGTGCCAATGGGATCCTGAGTTGGTTTAAGGCTGAAGATGCTGGTGGGTTTTGTGGCGTGACATCTTCGCTTGACAAGGAATCACCCTGTATTAGGGCCCCCTGTCTCATATCACCAAAAGTCATTGACAGTGTGTTCTTGTCAGTGGCTTCGTTGACCAGTTGTGTATATCCTCTTGATTGAAGTAGGTGGATATTGGCTTTTTTCCACTGCATAGTAAATCTTCGTTGAAATCTCCTCAAAGTACGATAGGCTGGCAATGCATAACGTCTAAAGATTCCAAGAGGCTTTGCAGGTTTGAAAGGAAGTGGCCAATACTGTAATCCGGCGGTCAGCAATCAAAGCTTTGACAGGGGACTACAGTTTGACAACCAAAATGAAATTTTGATTGTGTAATAGTAATTACAAATCTGTAAGCAGAACTGTGACTTTGTCTGAAAACAATCTCAAGATCTTTATACAGAGTAATGGAGTTTACATACCTCAAATGCAGACTACTGTAGCCTGTACTTGTAATATTACCAACCTTTAACCAGAAGCAGTCGAAACTGTAGAGAAAAGAACCTTGGAGATGTGGGCACAGATCTGGAACCACTAAAATAGAAAAATAATTTCAAACACAAAAGTTTTATTGGAAAGTCATTTATGACTAAGCACGTGATCCCTTGAAGAATATGGCATGTAAATACACTGCGTCTTTCGATTGTCAATTCAGTGGGACTATTTAAGTAAATTCATATAACAAGGTATAAGCTTATATAATTATTAATACTCATATGTGATTCTACAATAATTATCGTTTTGAAAGAACTCAAATCTCAGGTTTGGGAAAACTTTGGTTTCCAGTCACTTACACTAGTACAGGCGAGAGAGTGGTGGATAGGACATGGATTTCGTGTCGGCATTGTTCAGCAGTTGTGGGGTATGGAAATACCTCAAACATGCTAACGCATATCCGACGCCATCACCCAGGTGTGCCAATTACAGGAACGAGGCCAAAAAAAAACTGTCCAACTTCTCTTCCCTACAGTGCTTAGGCAGCCTTTAGATTCACACACCAATAGGGCCAAAAAATCACTGAAGCAATTGGAATGTACATGACATCTTCAATGCGCCCGTATTCGCTAGTACAGGACCTGGTTTCAAGTATTTGCTGCATGTATTCACACCTCGTTACAACATGCCATCCCGTCCACATACGAGGCAAACTGTAGTCCCTTCCATATACAACCAAACACGGAACGTTGATGGAGCACGAGTTGTCAGCTGCACCCTCCGTTTCACTAACGACTGATGGTTGGACTTCTCGTGCTACGGAAAGCGAACTCACGGTGACTGCTCATTTTATTGACTCTGAGTGGGAAATGAAAGCGTCAGTTCTACAGACACGGCCTCTGTATGAGCAGCACACAAGCACTCACCTAGCTGAGAAGCTACAGGAGGTCGTGGCAGAGTGGAAACTAGAGAGGCCTGGAACAACAATTTCAGTGACCACAGACAATGCAAAAAACATTGTTAATGCCGTCAGAGAAGCAGGACTGGGTGCGCATGTAGCATGCTTTGCCCATACCCTAAATTTAGCGGCACAAAAAGCACTGGCAGTCAACCAGGTATCTTGATTATTAGGAAAAATCTGAAAGAGTGTTACTTTTTTCCATCGTAGCACGACGGCTGCGCATGTTTTGGTGTGTAAACAGGTGATCCTCGACTTGCCAAAACACTGCCTCATACATGATGTGTCGACACGCTGGAACTCCAGCTACAAAATGGTTGAGCGCTATCTGGAACAGCAAGTTGCCATTTACTCTGCATTAACAGACAAGTCAGTAAAGAACAAGGACGCCTCACATCTGTCAGATCAGAAGGTGAGCTTCGCAGAGTGTGGTTAAGATCATGAAACCTTTGAAGACCATCACTACAATTTTGAGCACTGAAACAACACCGTCGGTTTCAATGATCCTACCACTCAAAACAATGATAATGAAGTCTATGGAACAAAATGATGACGATGCTTCCATCGTCAGAGAAATGAAGCATGCCATCAGAGAGAACATGCAAATCCGATACATTGACCCAGATCTCCAGGATTTCTTTAAAGGGGTGATTGATTGCAAAACTGATTTTACCTTGTCATAGTTGAAAAATGACACTTTTCACCATCTCATGTAAATGAGGAGCGTGAAAACGTTAGCGTTGGCCAATCGGATTGGTTTCTTGTTTCTTGTAACGTAGCAACTGTTGGTCATGGTAAACATTTCTAGGTTTTACAATTTCAAGATGGAGGAGAAACTTATCGTATGTGTCTGCACACCCAGTTCTGTTCAGAACAAAGTTACGTAATTGTGACAAGCCTGAATTTAAAGATTACATTAAACTAATAATGCATGGTGCAGGGTTGCCGACGTTGTCAGTGTCCCTAGTGTGTTTTTATACTTTTAAATTCAGTCTGGTCACATTCTGTGCCACTGCTAGCTCGCTAGCCCAGCCTACAAACGACTGGTTGAGTGACCGGTGGCGTAACATGTATTCTACTGTAATCTTGCACTAGTAAAAATTCGGTATTTTTACACAAATGTTGTGTAAAAGTGGTATTTTGATCGATATTGTGAGTACATGAACCCAAGTCTGCACGCTTGGTCATGACTACAACAGTGACCTTAGAGAACTACAACTCTGTATTAACTTTTCTAACACGCCCCCGAGCGTGGTGTACTGTGGGAAGGCAAGCGGTGCAGAGCGTTAAAAAACTCTGCAGTGTGAACGCACCGTTACTAGAACGTGCATTTAGTCATTTATTTAGCAGACGCAAATGCACGTTCTAGTAAGAGCGATATCAGCGAGCCCTCAGCATTAGTACCGCAGCTAAAAGTCTAGGAAAGTTTAGGCTATTTTTTGCTATACCTAGACTACGAACATGTTTTAATATTTAATTAGCACTAGCGTTGCTGCTACTGTATCCCTGCCTGTGTTTGCACTGTTGCTCAGCAAGTAGACTATCGTGTCGTGGTGTAGGAGGACTGATCGACAAGCGCATTATACATTTAAGACTTGCATGTACAGTAGTTAGTCTGGAGCCCCTACTTCTGTATTTTTGTTTTGCTTTTCCCTCCATTGTACCGAACTCGTACCGAACCGTGATGTCTGAACCGCGGTATGAACAGAACAGGGTTCTTGCAGGTTTCAGTAAGTCAAATTTAAGACCTTTTTAAGACATTTTAAGACCATAAAGATTGAAATTTAAGACCTACACGACGCATTACCCCAAAAAATATTAAAATCAAAGAAATTCTGAAAAAAACTTTTTCAGTCATTGAAAAAGCATAAATGTAATTTACAGATAAAACAATCACATTGGTAATTTTTGAATATTTTTTGGGCAAAGTTTGCAACGAGCCTTGTACCTGGAGCTGGGTACCGCTTGTAACCAACAGCGGAAATCGCTGTGATCTAGCCATGTCTCGTTGAAAGTACACTTTCCCATTTTCCACACGTAGGCGAACTTTAACAAACTCTGAGGAAGCGCAGACGTATTTCGCGGGCAGGTATTGCATTTATAACAGGATTTGTAGTTTTATCACCGTGTACATACCAACACCAATATCCCCCAGAAAGAACTACAACACACCGAACCAACGTTCTGAGGGCAACGTTCTGCTGGTTTCGTTTGTAGAGCTCCGCTTTGTAGGCTGCGACTCAATACTTTTTGCTACTTTGTCATAACGTTCATGGAAATGAACGAGGGTAAACCTTTTTTAGACCTGACTAAATGAAATTTAAGACCTCGGATGAAAATCTGGCCGTTTTAAGGCCTTAAATTTAAAGTTCCGAATTTTAGACTTTTTAAGACCCCGCGGGAACCCTGACAGAACCGTGACTTCAGTGTACCGTTCCACCCCTAATGTTTATTAAGTCAGAATTTTAAGAACATTAAAAACAGATGCAGTTGTGTGGCAGGACTTCACTTTCGCGAGGCGCTTCATTCTCAGTAAAGACATGAAAGGTGAAGCATTGCGTCTTGTGTGCTTACTGGTAAAAATAGTCTCTCCCTAACAGGTATTCAACACACACAGTGGCACATACATTAATTTTAGTGTTCCTAAATTAGTTAGGGTTAATATTGTGTAAGATAAAAAAAAACTGTAGTCTGCGATATAAAGCAATCTGCTAACATGCCCATGCAGTTGTCGAGTGTATCTAAACCGCACGTGTATGTGGGACGATTGGATGTAGTACGATCGGATTCATACTATAGTTTATGATGTGCAGGTTATATCATTCACAATGTGAATTGTTATACAATTGCATACAACTGTTGGTATGTAATTGTTTATCCTTGCTATATCATTCTCAGTAAAGCCATGAAAAGTGAAGCATCGTGTCTTGTGTGCTTATTGTTAAACGTTGTCCCTTACAGGAGTAGCCTACTACAAGTACACACTTATATAGGAGAAATAAAGATTTACCTTCACAAATGTCACTGGGCAACAAGGCTCAGTCTGGCCTTCTGGAGATGCAGAGCACAGATCAGGAACTATTCGAAATAAATAAGAACATAATTTGCACAGAGACCAAAAAATACAATTGGAAAGTCATGAGAACGTTTTATGACCAGGTATACTGAAAAAATATCAGAATCTTACATTTAAGATGGCCAAGCAAGCTAAAGATTTAGTTAACTAGCTTAGAATTCAGAAGCATAAAGAAAAATGTAAACTATTAAATTCTGTGCAATCAATATTATAATCTATGGCCGAAATAGGTTACTGTGACATTTTATTTCCTTTTAATGTAATTTATATACATTATTTCATTGAAAATACACTTATGAGAAAAGTCAGTTAGCAGATATTGCACATTTCAAAACGGCCGTTCTAGTGATGAACAGCAAATGTTTACTCCTCGACAGGTCTGCAAACGCCTTTGTAAACCGAGATTTGTTAAAACGTTTGTTAACCGAGACCGGAGGTCGAGGTTTACAAACAAATCGTTTTAACAAATCGAGGCGACAAAGCGTTTGCTTAATTTCATTGAAAATACACTTATGAGAAAAGTCAGTTAACAGATATTGCACATTTCAAAACGGCCGTTCTAGTGATGAACACATTTTTCAAGCCAAACTATAAATGTAGCTATTGTTCTGGCATTTTAACTGTTCCTTTAACGTTACTAGCTAAATCTTTAGCACTAAGCTTCCGAAAAAAGCCCAACTAGCCTATACAAATGGCTAGCCTACAGGTTAGAGCTAACTGATGGCTCTAATATAAGCGAACAATGCAAACTGTCTGAGGCAATTTATCTAGCTCTAACTGGCTACGGCGGCTAGACTAGATTAATTCTGAGCCATAGAAAAACGGCTCTGGTCTGGTTTCATTCGGTTTTGCATTGTCACCGATCACAATGCTAGCTAGCGTTAGATACATTTTCCTGTCAGATTATTTTTTGACGCTAGAATACACACATATAATGTCTAACCTCTGTGATTTACGATTTAAAAGCAATTAGTTGGCAAAATATGTCACTATATCAGCAACAATGCTAGCTAGCGTTATCCATTAACATTTTCCTGTCAGATAGTGCTAATGTTTTGACGCTAAAATATAAACGATATATTTTAATGTCTTAGCCTACCTCTGTGACTGACGATTGAAAAGCAAATATTTGGCAAAATATGTCACTACATCAGTAGCACTGACGATCAGGAACGTGAAGATAAAAGGGTTGGGGAAATCTCAATCTCTTGACAAACCGTTTGATTTCGTCAAGGTTTGCAATGCAGGGCCTAGCTCGAATGCCAAGTGATCGGATTGCGCGTCAGAAGCCTACGGTCAGGG
>JAMDYH010000693.1:0-14670 GCA_023658055.1 Thaleichthys pacificus | reverse complement strand
TCGGGCCGCAACATCCCACACGTCCTTCATTCTATGGGCCCCATCACAGGAACGGGTTCGGCCTAGAGCTCTTTGGGTCGTGGGAGGGGGAGGGTCTTCCGGATGGAGGTCCAGAAGACCCTCTCACAGCATGTCACTTCCTCTCAATGCCGGGTCCCGCCTGGAAGGGCCGGAGGCATGGGAGAGAGGGAAAAACAGCGTGAGGGTCAGTGGGGTGTGTGCGAGAAAGGGCGGTGAAGGTGATGTGACCAGGCTACCAGCTAAGGGAACTACTAAGATGGGTGTATGTAAGCAAATGAACCGAGCCACAACTATGTGAGTGGTGATTAGGAACAGGCTAAAGTGACTAAATAGCGTACATACACCGGCCCATGTGTGGGACTGGATAGACCCTAACAACGATGATGATAATGCTAACCATGGCAGCAACCACAACAATGACAACCAGGAGAAAAGGAGGAACTAGAGGAGCTACCATCATAAGCATCACGAGGAGGAGGAGGAGGAAGAAGGTGGTAATCATAATGCTAACAGTCCTATTCATCCTAATAATCATAATAATAATAATGACAGCAGACGACTACACTGAAGGCTAACGGGATAACTACCTGTTCAATTGGCGTGCCCTCTGACAGGGCCAAAGGCGCGTCAGGGCCGCTCAGCCCCGGGACAGGCGATACGCCGGTCAGCACCGGGGGTAGAGCGAGAGAAAACGTCGTGCAACACAGCCCGGGGTCCGCTATGGTAGGAGAAGAGAGGGGGGCGCCCAGATGTACATATGTAAACAAGCACACGCATACACACACCCCCACACATCGACACAGAGAGAGGCATGCATACACGCACGCACGAATAGACACACACAAATGGAGCCCCAGCCAGAGAATCACCCGTTTTACCAGATGAAGCTACCACAGAACAGACCTTCTGAAAACCAAGCCCACCTGATCCCACACGACTTCCAACACCACCCTGAGAGGTCCTCCCGAACGTGAAGCTGGTCGGCCCATTAGTCGATACCCCAGACAACACGGCCAAGAAGCCCCCGGAGGGGCGGTTTGACCCAGAGGACGTCAGGAACAGCACTTTGAATGGAAAGGAGGTACGGACGGGGAGACCAGACGCGTGAAACGCAGTCGTGGCGGTGTGTTCTAACCCTTGATAGGAGATTCTATCTCTCCCCACAGGTGGTTCAGCTTCAGACTAGTGCCAGAAAGAGACAAGATACAGAGACCAAACAGATTATACCTATGACGCCCTATCCATAACACGTGCTGCCTAATGGTCAATGTATAAGCACAAGTGACCCGTTATATACAATGTGTCCACGGCAACACAACAACCCCAGTAATCGGGACGACCTCCCGGACAACAATGAAGACTAAGAAGAAGAAGATGATGACGACGACGACGACGACCCCCCATCGGAGACAGGGGGGCGAGCGAGGACTGAACCAACCCACCACCAGGGGAGGCCACCACCGGCAGTGGTACTATGTTGGACAGGACGCTCAACCGGCCCCGTGGACACGTGGGAAAGGGATGGAGCCCCATGAAGCCCCAGAACCCTCTAGGTCATGCAGTGTAATAAGCGGGGGCCCCCGCCCCCCTCCCAATGGAGGGAAGGAGGGCCCCCTAGTGGCGAGTGAGAAGCCGAGATCAAAGGTCATGAGAGGAGCACCCAACAGGAAAAAGGGGTCCCCCCAGGGAGAAGGGACCCCCTACTAAGATGTAACTAGAGGGGCATAGTATGGGGCAGGGCTATATCGGGGGGCCTCACTAGGATGATAATATAATAAAACAATAATAATAATCATGATGACCAAGACGATGATGATCCTCCCATGAATACCCTATTAATAGTAATCGTGGAGAAGACTATACAGCGGTAACCATCTGCAACCCAGTAACCGTGCTATTGTTTCAGACCACCAGGCCACCACCATAACTACCAAGGAACAGCGTCCAACCTAGTCTAAATCTAGCCCCGATTCTATAGCCTCAGCCCCTGGGTAGAAGAAGACTACATGAAGAGTTTGACCAAGATTCAAACACCAAACCTATAAGCCCACCCGTTGGGTCCCCAATCAAGCCGCGCGGATGAGGCAGAGAGAGCAAAGGGCGGTAAGTTGTTACCTGCACTTATATTACTGAAACACCCGGTGCCACGCTGGGTCGATCTCATCAACGGCCGGCAACACTCGAGGCCCTGGATAACGGCTAGACAGAGGGAGGGAGAGGGGAGGAAAGGCCAAAGGGGTGAGGGACGTCAGTTTGAGGAGGAGGAGGAGGAGGAGGAAGAAAGGAGATGCTCCAGGACCCTTTATGAGGGGTGGAAAAAATGGCTGCTGATGCAGCCGTTACTAACCACCGTGGTCAACCCAGTCACACCAAGACCATGGCAACCAACCAATCCGTTACTCCGTCAACCCAACGGTAACCACCATTGCCACCCTCATCTTAGTAAGCCCTGTCCTAGCGAGAGAGAGAGAGAGAGAGAGAGAGAAGGAGAGGGAGAGGAAGAGAGAGAGAGAGAGAAAGAGAGAAAAGGGGTGAGTGGGAAGGAGAGGGGGGGAGGGAGAAACAGCACCCTGGCACAACCACACAACCACACTCGCACACACAAGCATCAGCCCACACGTGTACACCCACGCGTCCGCACAGCCATCCACACCCACACGCGCGCACACCCCAGCGTACGCGCGCGCGCCCACCCCCACAAGCCTGTCAAGTAGTCCATTCTAAACACTGCCAACCACGTGTCACCGATGGGGGTAAAACCAAGCACCAGACTAAGAAGGGACGTGCCAGGTCCCGTACGACCGGGCTGCGTTGCACAGGGGGAACCAACGACGTCGATGGAGAGAAAAGGTGTGCGCCCGTCAGTGGCTCCGACACGCCCCGCAGGGTTAGTCGTTGGCATCTCCGAGCGTCGGGGGACCAGGACCCTGTAGGCTTAGGCTGGGAAGGGGTATGAGTCTGAAATTCCCATCACCCAGGCGGGTCCGGAGGACCCGCACCGGGGTCAAGGTCAAGGCACGGGCACTGCCAGCGTCCAGGACCCACCGAACACAAGGAGACAAGGGCTAGGCCCTTCCAGGAATCCCCAGGGGGAAGCCCAGGCCGGGTGTCCAGTGACAGCTCACCAGCCGACACAAAGCGAGCAGGAAGCAGGAGGAAGGAGGGAAGGAAGGTTGTAGACAGTGTGCCAGTAGGTTGGCTCTATTCCCCTAGTGTCTAATACCAGTAGGTTGGTTCTATTGCCCTAGTGTCTAATAGTGTATGAAATGGAAACGGTTTGAAATGGAAAGTAAGGAGAGTTTGTCGGCTACATGGATAACCAATTCTGAATCCATCAAGGCACGCCAATGCGACAGGTCTAAGCTAGGTCTAAGCTAGTTCCAAACTGTTGAAAGGGCTGCTAGAGAAGACGACGAAGAAGAAGAAGAAGAAGAGAGGCCCATGATTCCAGTCCATGAGCTTTTGTGTAGAATCCTATTTACTGCTACAGACCAACCCACACCCACACCAACCCCAACAACAACAATGAAGACAACACTAGTGACCATAATGACAGCCACGGTAACAAAGACCACAACAAAGGAGGCGACGACGACAGGGACCACAACTATAACGTAGGAGAAGGGAGACAGGAGAGACAGGAGAGACAGGAGAGACAGGAGAGACAGGAGAGACAGGAGAGACAGGAAAAGGCAGGGAGCCAACCTGTCCTAAACGACAGTTGGCAAACGCCGGACACGGCCGAAGGCCGTGTTCGGCCAACCAGAGTCCCCGAGATCCACAAGGGAAAGCGTAGGGCCCACTAGGAAGGTCACAGGGCCCACCAGGGAGGCCAGTAGGAGTGGGGAGACAGGAGAGACAGGAGAGACAGGAAGCAGCCGGGAGGGTAGGGAGCTAGCCTGTCCTAAATGACAGTTGGCAAACGCCGGACACGGCCGAAGGCCGTGTTCGGCCAACCAGGGTCCCCGAGATCCACAAGGGAAAGCGTAGGGCCCAGCAGGGGAGGCCCTACACGGGAGTCAACATAAGGGAGGCCTGTTAACGGATGCCATCAATCACAGAGGTGAGGCAGCATGAGTGTGTATTCCTGTTAACGGATGCCATCAATCACAGAGGTGAGGCAGCATGAGTATGTATTTGTAACCTAGTAATAGCACGTATTAGGGTTATTACCCTAGTTGGATGGTGAGGAAGGAAATCACTGCACAGGATTTTGATGTGTTGTGGTTCCTTGTTGTCATTAAGTGCCGTCAGCCAGCCAGTAAGTGGGCCAGGTGGAGTAGCAATAGTGGAGGTGAGATTTGGATGGGGGAGGCTACGGGGTGGGTGTGGGCCTGACCCCGGGGTGGGTGTGGGCCTGGCCCCAACTGTCTAATGTGAGCCATCAGGGGTATGTAGGCCCAACTGAGGGAGTGAGTGTTCTGATGGGCCTAGTTGAAACAACCTGGTGCCAGCAGGGAAGCACAAGGGTGTGAAGATAAGGGGGGTGTCATAAGGGTGACCTGATTACAGCCTTGATCAGTATTAAACTGGATAAGGGCTGGTTGGTTGGCGGTGGGGAGACTGGGCCAAGATGGGACAAGACCTACTAAGAGAAAGGGAGAGAAGAACAGGGAAGAGGGGGGTGGAAAGGGAGGGAGACAAGACAAGGGGGGTGAGACCAACACAATGGACTACTACGCAAGCGAAAAGCAGAAGGCTAGTGCGTGAGTGACTGAGTGAGAGTGGGTGAGTGAGAAACAAAAAATGTGTCAGTGAGTGCGTGTCCTACCGTGCCAAGTAGCTAACGCTGAAGGAAAGAGTTAAACTAGGCCTGCCTGAAAGGATAAGAAACGATCCTATTCTTGGCGATCCGCAGAGTAGAGGTCATCATTGGCTGCTGTGGGAGGAAGAGGTTAAACAGGGACACGTGAGTGCCCACCACAGTTTAACAACAACAGCAGCAACAACCACAACAACGACTTGGTGTACAGGAGAGGAAAGTTGGTTAGAGATGTGTTGGAGAGTGAGGCTTGTGGAAGGTGTGAGAGAGAGAGAGAGAGAGAGGGAGAGAGAGAGAGAGAGAGAGAGAGAGAGAGAGAGAGAGAGAGAGAGTGTGTGTGTGTGTGAAGGAGAGAGAGAGGAAATGTGTGTGTGTCGAGAGAAGGAGAGTGTGCGTGGAGAGGGAGAGACAGAGAGTGTGTGTGGAGAGAGAGAGAGACACACAGAGGGTGTGTTTCTGTGTGTGAGAGAGAGAGAGAATGTGTGTGTGTGTGTGTGTGTGTATGAAGAGAGAGAGAGAGAGAGAGAGAGAGAGAGAGAGAGAGAGAGAGAGAGAGAGAGAGAGAGAGGAGAGAGAGAGAGAGAATGTGAGGGTGCTCTTACCGAGCAAACAAAAGTTGCAGTTCAAAACGCAGACGATCACACTCCGGGTGGGACTTCCTGCCGGTCCCGACCAGAATAAACGGAGCCGACGTGACCGCTGACCAACCGCGACCGGTTTCGCTCGCTATACGGCCGAGCTCATCAGGCAGTTCCGAAAGAAAACGAGATACGCAGGTAAAAGTGGCCGGCCTACGACTAAGGATCGTCAAAGGTCACCTAGGGGAGCGAGATGATGCCAAAAAAAAGGGTCAAAGGCGCATCACTCGGCCCCCCAGAGGGCCCACGGCGATCCACCAGAAGCGGTAGGAAGGTTTTAACATTAGCTAGGGAAAAGGTGGGAGAGAGACACAGAGAGAGATGGAGAGAAGAGGGGGGGGGGGGGGGGGGGGGGTTTTGTTTGTTTTGGTTGTACCGTGTGTACGTGTGTGACGGGTGTGACAACCACAAAGTTAGTTGGGTTACGCTAAAACCCTTCTGGAATGAAAAATGGTGGTGTTAGGGTTAACGTGGAGGGCGTTCCAAAGTCAGGACCTGTGGAGAGAGAGGAGAGAGAGAGGAGAGAGAGAGAGAGAGAGAGAGAGAGAGAGAGAGAGAGAGAGAGAGAGAGAGAGAGAGCAGGTGAGAGAGGGGGGCATTTGGCGTGCGTGTGTGTAAATGTGAGAAGTGTTGTCATGGTAAAATGCTGTGGAGATGGAATTCAGATGGGACAGGTAGGGCTTTAAGGAACCGACGAGGCAAGAGTACATCTGGCAGGGGGTCAAAAGTGGCTTTGAAGCCACGATCACAAGCAATGACTTCATTCTCAAGGACTGTAAGAGTCTGGGGTTGAAAGGTCAAGACCATTTGTCCACGAGGGACCCGGTTGAGTTTTGGGTCCAAGTTTGGACTAGGGGTCAAGGGGTCAATGAAGGGCCCGGTTGAAGTTGGGCGTTCACCCCCCAACGGTTGAGGTTAGGATTGGTTGGAGGCTAGGGGTCAAGAGGTCAATGGGAAGCCCGGTTGGGTTTAGGCGTGCTAGCCCCCACGGTTGAGGTTAGGATGATAAGGAGGCTAGGAGTCAAGAGGTCACTGAGGGGCCCGGTTGGGTTTAGGCGTTCACCCCCCACCGGTTGAGGTTAGGACTGGTTGGAGGCTAGGGGTCAAGAGGTCAATGGGAAGCCCGGTTGGGTTTAGGCGTGCTAACCCCCACGGTTGAGGTTAGGATGATAAGGAGGCTAGGAGTCAAGAGGTCACTGAGGGGCCCGGTTGGGTTTAGGTGTTAACCCCCCACCGGTTGAGGTTAGGACTGGTTGGAGGCTAGGGGTCAAGAGGTCAATGGGAAGCCTGGTTGGGTTTAGGCGTGCTAACCCCCACGGTTGAGGTTAGGATGATAAGGAGGCTAGGAGTCAAGAGGTCACCGAGGGGCCCGGTTGGGTTTAGGCGTTCACCCCCCACTGGTTGAGGTTAGGACTGGTAGGCTAGGAGTCAAGAGGTCACCGAGGGGCCCGGTTGGGTTTAGGCGTTCACCCCCCACCGGTTGAGGTTAGGACTGGTTGGAGGCTAGGGGTCAAGAGGTCAATGGGAAGCCCGGTTGGGCTTAGGCGTTCACCCCCCACCGGTTGAGGTTAGGATAGATGGAGGCTGAGGGTCAAGAGGTCACCGAGGGGCCCGGTTGGGCTTAGGCGGTCACCCCCCACTGGTTGAGATTAGGAATAGGTGGAGGCCAGGGGTCAGGAGGTCAACCAGGAGCACTATTGGGATTAGGACGCCCACAACACACTGGTTGGGATTAGAATTAGTGTGAGGCCAGGGGTCGTACATGGTAGCCAGGGAGAGGGGGTGGTAATTACAAGCAGTCCTGTTACAATAAAATGACCTGAAAACAAACAACCCAGGCCAGAGCTAAATCAGGCAACGCAGAGAAAGAGAGAGAGAGAGAGAGAGAGAGAGAGAGGGAGAGAGAGAGAGAGAGAGAGAGAGAGAGAGAGAGAGAGAGAGGAGTGAGAGAGAGGAGAGAGAGAGAGGGAGTGAGAGAGAGCGCGCGTGAGCAGGTAGGCCTGCAGGGACTCCAGTGCAAGGGGTGTCAGAGAGGGTGGGATATAGATCCACAAGGACTATAAGAGTCACTTCGTGTAAAATCGATGGAATCCAGAATTGGGGAGGGGAGTCAAAAAGTGTGTGTGCGTGAGTGTGCACTTGAGTGCATGAATGCGTGTCCCAACGTGCAGAGCAGAGAATAGAGAGCAAGGAGAGGAGGGGGGAGAGCAAACATCACTTGCAATACAACAATACATTTCAACAGAGGCACAACAATACTACATCTGTGGAACAGAGAAAATACACACAGGTTAAGAATTAGACAATCCCAGCAAACAAGGAAAACGGAGGAGGGGGGGGGGGGGGGGGGGGGGGGGGGAAAGGGTTTTGCCTTATGTGTGTGAGTGTAGACCAGGGGCAGAGAGAAAGAGAGAGAGAGAGAGAGAGAGAGAGAGAGAGAGAGAGAGAGAGAGAGAGAGAGAGAGAGGAAAGAAGACCGTTACACACCAGACGCGTGTGTGAACTGTGTGTGTGTGTGTGTATATCTGGGCCTAAGTAAGCATGTGTAAATGAGGAGCTAATTGTTACAACCCGCATTTGTATGAGTTGGGGAATGTAGAAATGTGTGAGCAGATAACAGTGACGAAATGTAATCTAACAGAACAGGTCCAGTGTACTGGGACCACTTAAGGAAGATGCAGAAAGGGATGTGTGCGTGTGTATCTATGTCTTATTGTGTATCAAGAGAGAGAGAGAGAGAGAGAGAGAGAGAGAGAGAGAGAGAGAGAGAGAGAGAGAGAGAGGAGAAGGAGGAAAAAGGGAAAGGGAGGTGGGGGCAAGCAGGCCCGAGCCTAGGGGCAGAGAGAATGGAGAAGGAGAACGCAAGGGAAATTGAGGGGAAATGTGGCATCCAATCACGCGAAAGGAAATGGCCAGAAAAAGTCCCCACTGTGTAATTGCATAAGAACAGGGTTAGGGTTAGGGTTAGGGTTAGGGTTAGGGTTAGGGTTAGGGTATAAGTCAGAGATGCCCATCACCCTGACAATTTCCGAAGAAAAGCAGAGGTCAGGGTCAGATGCACGGGCACTACCAGAGCAGAGAATCACATACACAAAGAGACTAGGGGCTAAGCCCCTCCAGGAACCCAAAGGAACCTGGGCCGGTAACCGAAGGTAGCTCACCTCCTGACACAGAGTGCAAGTAGGCACTGAGAGAGAGAGAGAGAGAGAGAGAGAGAGAGAGAGAGAGAGAGAGAGAGAGAGAGAGAGAGAGAGAAAAAAAGGAGAGAGAGAGAAAAGAGAGAGAGAGGAGAGGAATGAGGAAGAAATGAGGAATGAAATGCAAACAGAGGTCAGGCACATGGATGCCCCATCTGTATCCACCAAGACACACCAGTGAGTTAAGATGACTACATCACTTAAGATAAGGTGAACGCAAATGGATAAAAGCTAAAATCCTGATATTAATGCTAATAACAAGGAAGATAACAGAAATCACAACAACAGTAACCACAACGATAATAATAACGACGATGTTCCTACCCAAGGCTCTGTCATGAAGGGAGACCCAACCGGTCATCAATGACAGTTGGTAAACTTCCGAACACGGCCGAAGGCCGTGTGAGGAAGGCCCACGTCACCTCCCAGGCAAACTTCTCCAACGCCACCCACGATCTCCCAGAGCGTCAGAGGTGGTGTAGCTGCTCTTGTGAAAGCATAAGACGGACAACCCCAGCCGTGCAGAGCCATTAGTGAGGTAGTGGCCCTGACTAAGAGCCCCACCGCAATCCTACTAGCAATAATGAAAGGCTCAATCTGAGCTGTAATGGCCCAAAGTGAATTGAAGGCCCAAAAGCAGTACTGGTAATTGTTCTCAGAGGTTTCACAAGGGCAGCAGCAGAGATGAGAATGGAATAGAGGAGGCTAAAATCCTAATAGTGCTAACATAAGGAAGACAGTAGTAACAACCACAACAACAACAACAACAACAACAGTAACCACAATGATAGTAATGACGACGATATTCATACCCGAGGCCAGGGAGGAGCTGTCCTAAAGGAAGACCCAACCGGTCATCAATGACAGTTGGTAAACTTCCGAACACGGCCGAAGGCCGTGTGAGGAAGGCCCACGTCACCTCCCAGGCAAACTTCTCCAACGCCGCCCACGATCTCCCAGAGCGTCAGAGGTGGTGTAGCTGCTCTTGTGAAAGCATAAGACGGACAACCCCAGCAGTGCAGAGCCATTAGTGAGGTAGTGGCCCTGACTGAGAGCCCCACCGCAATCCTACTAGCAATAATGAAAGGCTCCATCTGAGCTGTAATGGCCCAAAGTGAATTGAAGGCCCAAAAGCAGTACTGGTAATTGTTCTCAGAGGTTTCACAAGGGCAGCAGCAGCGATGAGAATGGAATTGAGAGGCGAATCCAAATGTAAATGATGTGGTGAAATGTGATGGCGATTTTGTACATAAAGTAATGTGAATACTGTAGTTAGTGCAAGTGCTAATGATTACCAAGGCTAGGGAGAAGCTGTCATGATGCTTGAGGAGTAAGCGAGTCATCGATGACAGTTGTCAAACTTCCGAACACTGCCGGAGGCAGTGTGAGGAAGGTCCACATCTTCTCCCACGGGATGTCCCCTGGTGAGCCTCCCATCGTACACTGCCGGAGGTCGTGGAAGGCATCCTATCGTGTTTCAGTGCCGGAGGTGGTGGAGGCCCACTTGTCTCAGGGGATGAGAAGATGTGTGATGTGTTGAGCGTAGATGTGTGTGAATTGCAGTGTGGAGTGAGTGAGTGTAGTGTGGAGTGAGTGGGTGATGTGTGGAGTGAGTGAGTGATGTGTGGAGTGAGTGTTGTGTGGAGTGAGTGAGTGTAGTGTGGAGTGAGTGGGTGATGTGTGGAGTGAGTGAGTGATGTGTGGAGTGAGTGTTGTGTGGAGTGAGTGAGTGTTGTGAGGAGTGAGTGTGGTATGGAGTGAGTGAGCGTTCTAAGGAGTGAGTGAGTGTTGTGTGGCGTGTAAGATGGAGTGAGTGAGCGTTGTGTGGAAGTGGTATGAAGTGAATGATGTATGGAGTGAGTGAATGTAGTGTGGAGTGAGTGAGCGTAGTATGGAGTGAGTGAGTGAGTGAGTGAGTGTTGTGTGGAGCGGGTGAGTGTTGTGTGGAGTGAGTGAGTGTTGTGTGGAGTGAGTGTTGTATGGAGTGAGTGGGTGTTGTGTGGATGTGGTATGGAGTGAGTGAGTGTTGTGTGGAGTGAGTGAGTGAGTGAGTGTTGTGTGGAGTGAGTGAGTGTTGTGTGGAGTGAGTGAGTGTTGTGTGGAGTGAGTGTTGTATGGAGTGAGTGAGTGTTGTGTGGATGTGGTATGGAGTGAGTGAGTGTTGTGTGGAGTGAGTGAGTGGGGGGGGGGGGGGGGGGGGGGGGGGGGGGTTTTGGGGGGGGGGGGGGGGGGGAAAGTTTTTTGGAAAGGGTTTTCTGGGTTTAGGATGCGGGAGAGCTGCCAGCAGACTGAAACATAAAAAAAGTAGCAGCGGGGTTGTTCATCTGTATGGGGTCCGGACGTGGTTAGTGAGGGGATATGTGCTGGTTGTTTAGTATAGGGGACTGCCAGCAGGCGGACCGGATAGGGAGAGTAGCAGTGGAAAGGGGGATATTCCCAGACCTATGTAAGTAAACAAGTGATTGTTAAGGAACACATTCACTTGGGTTGTTGCAAGCGTTTGTTTAAACGGCGGGCAAGTGAGGGGGAAGTACGGGAGGAGGTGGTGGGTTGGGACCTTGAAAGGTTTTTCTTGGAAAGTCTCTTGGTCGGGGCGAGGGAAGGGATTGGGGGGGTGCCCGGGTTAGGGTTAGGGTTAGGGTTAGGGTTAGGGTTAGGGTTAGGGTTAGGGTTAGGTGTGGCAATAATAACGAGGAAACACCCTGTGGGACCCCGACGGGACCACAGTACAGGTGAGACCCCATTTAGGCACGCGCACCTGAAACCCCACTCACTCCGTCCCCCTGAAATGAATGAATGAGCAAGAGTCTGTTTTATAGGCTCCGCCTTCTCTACTGCCAGAGGTATTGACCAATAGGAGTAGTATTAATAACCCTCAGGTATCTACAGTTGTCCCATATCCATGTCTTGTTTTCTTCTTTCTGACCTACCTGACCCTATTGGCAAATGGGAGTCTAAAGTATGAACAATCCCCAGGGATGACATACCGCTGTCCGAAGACTTTAATACTACCCATTGCTAAGGTCATCAGAATAAAAACGTCCAAGACTCCATCAAACATCCTGTGTTCAAGTCTTCATCCAACACCCTGTTGCTTAGTTGTGACGGTTTTAATTCTTGTACTTGCTGTGAAATATTTTACTGTTGACTGTTGTTTTTGTCTTCTTTTTTACAGGTACACTCTTGCACTTTTTTTGAGTTTCATGTTGTTTAATTCAAGTCTTCTTCTTTCAGACCTGACCCTTTGTGGCAAGTAGGCGCCTAAAGTATTAACATCCCTCCGGGATGACATACCGCTGTCCGAAGACTTTAACACTACCCACTGCCAAGGTCTCCAGAATAAAGTGTTCAAGAAAAACCACCCGTGTCCAAGTCTTCTTCCACTGTTGTTTTCTTGTGTCAAACCTGACTTCTTATGTTCAAGTCTATTTCTTTCAGACCTGACCCTTTGTGGCAAGTAGGCGCCTAAAGTATTAACATCCCTCCGGGATGACATACCGCTGTCCGAAGACTTTAACACTACCCACTGCCAAGGTCTCCAGGATAAAGTGTCTAAGAAAAACCATCCGTGTCCAAGTCTTCTTCCACTGTTGTTTTCTTGTGTCAAACCTGACCTTTTTTGCAAATAGGAGCCCATCAGCATTAACATCCCTCTGGATAATAAACCATTGTCCCAAGACTTTAACACTACCTAGTGCTAAAATAAGTACAGTTGTCTTAGTGTCCGTCAGTCAAGAAGTGAGAAATAAATCCAAATGTGAATCTAAATTGTGAAAACACATCATCAGTAGTATACCTAGGATCATCGGGCGTTTCGGCCTTCGAAACACTAGACACCCTCCCCTAGGCAGGCCCACCAGGGTTGATCAAATCCCCAGTGTGTGTTTCCAGTCCAATTGGTGAATCAACACATAAATTTGGAAAAATAGTCTGGTCCACAGAAAAACAGTCCCCACATAATGCAGTCTTGAGGTACACCTGTGACAACATAAATATGATAACATAAATATCAACAATAATAATACTTACCTGTGCTAGAAGGAAAAGAAGTTTAGGGTTAGGAGAGAAAGCAGGAAGGTTAGGTTGAAGGCAAGAAAAAGAGAGACCCACCAGGGGTCTAGGGTTGGGGTTAGGATAGGGTGCAGGTGGGGGGTTAGGGTCGGGAGCAGGAGGGTTGGGTTTTAGGTAAGAGAAGGAGAGGGAAATAAATCAGAGACTCAGCCAGCGTCGACACCCACAGGGCGAATGACACAGCTTTGCCCACAGGGCTTGAGTCGAATTCTCCCTACCAGCCCAAAGGAATTAATCCCAAGGGCCGGGAGGCAGAGACAAAGGAAAGTACAACTGTGATAACATAAATATCAACAATAATAATAATACTTACCTGTGCTAGAAGTAAAAAGAGGTTTAGGGTTAGGAGAGAAAGCAGGAAGGTTAGGTTGAAGGCAAGAAAAAGAGAGACCCACCAGGGGTCTAGGGTTGGGGTTAGGATAGGGTGCAGGTGGGGGGTTAGGGTCGGGAGCAGGAGGGTTGGGTTTTAGGTAAGAGAAGGAGAGGGAAATAAATCAGAGACTCAGCCAGCGTCGACACCCACAGGGCGAATGACACAGCTTTGCCCACAGGGCTTGAGTCGAATTCTCCCTACCAGCCCAATGGAATTAATCCCAAGGGCCGGGAGGCAGAGACAAAGGAAAAGCAGGGAATAGAAAGCTGGAGTTAAGGAGTCCCGTTGAATTAGGGTTAGGGTTAGGGTTAGGGTTAGGGTTAGGGTTAGGGTTAGGGTTAGGGTTAGGTGTGGCAATAATAACGAGGAAACACCCTGTGGGACCCCGACGGGACCACAGTACAGGTGAGACCCCATTTAGGCACGCGCACCTGAAACCCTACTAACTCCGTCCCCTTATAATAAACTTAGAGGCCAGTGAGTTAAATAATGTCCAAAGTTTAGTAAAATTCCAAGAAGGGTATGCATCTTATAATCGGTAAAAAAGTCCAGTCATGACATACATTGGATATTGTAAAGCCTTTTGTTAAAAACTGGTCTGGAGAATGGGAGTAAAAGCATTAACAACCCCCAGGGGTGACATACCGCTGTCCGAAGACTTTAACCCCATTCTCATCTTAACCAGATCAGTAGGATTAAGTCATCAATCTTGGAGTTTGACAAAAATAGGTCTAGTAATGAACAACTGGATATTCCGAGTTCTTTAAGATGGAATTGTCAAAATAATTGTCTGGAGAATGGGAGAAAAAGTATTAACCACCCACAGGGATGAAATACCGCTGTCCGAAGACTTTAACCCCATTCTCATCTAAATGGACAGGTGGGACTAATTTGTGAAGTATATATAGTATGGAGCGGTCTCTGACGTTTTCAGAATTGATCCATAGAGGTTAGTTATCCAACTTTTTAAGGAGTGTCAAGATAGTCACACGGTCTCTACCTATCATCCAAAGGGAGATTCCCAGGACAGGAGGAGAGGGTATAGAAGGGTAGGGGGGGGGGGGTTTGAGGAGTGGGAAGGGAGAGAGAGAGAGAGAGAGAGAGAGAGAGAGAGAGAGAGAGAGAGAGAGAGGAGTGATGACCATACAGAGTCGAAACCCACGGGGTGAGGAACACTGTTTGCCCACAGGGCTTGGTCAGCCTCTGCCTACCATCCAAAGGGAAATCCCCAGGGCGGGAGGAGAGGGTATAGAGGGGTAGGGGGTGGTGAGGAGTGGGAAGGGGGAGAGAGGGGGAGTAGAGATGACCATACAGAGTCGACACCCACAGGGCGAGGAACAATGTTGCCCACAGGGCTTAGTCAGACTCTACCTACCATCCAAAGAAAGAAACCAAGGATGGGAGGAGAGGGTATAGAGGGGTTGGGCACGGGTCTTCAACGGTTGGGTTTAGGTATAGGTCCCAAATGGTTGAGGTTAGGGTGAGAGGTCAGGATAGAGCTATTTTAAGGGTCCATATGTCCGGGTTAGGGTTAGGGTTAGGGTTAGGGTTAGGGTTAGGGTTAGGGTTAGGGTTAGGGTTAGGGTTAGGGTTAGGGTTAGGGTTAGG
>JAMDYH010000692.1:7500-14678 GCA_023658055.1 Thaleichthys pacificus | reverse complement strand
TTCTATCCTTGTGAAGGAGATTAAAAGGACAAAGCAGGTCTCCAGTTACTAATGTAATGCAGATTGTGATGCTGCTATTCAGGAAGCATGCATATATAAAGGGATCCAAACAGGTACTGCAGTGTATAATATATTTTGGTATATTTGTTTGTTACAAGTGAACTGTTATAGATGGCCATGAGTCTGCTTTTATATTGTTTTGGATGTTCAACAAAAGCACCTGTGTACCCTCCACTTGAATAGCAGTTAATTCAAGTCAAGCTAATATTAGCTTACTTACATTTAGTCATTTAGCAGGCGTTCTTATCCAGAGCGACTTACAGTAAATACAGAAACAATTCCCCGAGGCAAGTAGGATGAAGTGCCTTGGCCAAGGACACAACGTCATTTGGCACGGCCCGAATCGAACCGGCAACCTTCTGATCAATAGCCCGGTTCCCTAACCGCTCAGCCATCTGACGCTACTTACATTTTAAACATCATAAGTCCTCAATATTGATATGTATACTCTTCCATACGCACGCCTAGTCTCACATTACAGAACCCAAACCCAACCCAACTGGCCTCTGTTCCAGAGAATCTCTTTCACTCATTCCCATAATGACCACGGCCAAGCGCTGGGCCAGCGGCCTTGTAACTGAGCGTTTGACTAAATAAACACTTCATGTTAAGGGCCTCTGGAGCCCCAAGTGTGGCCCTCAGAACAGAAGCGGTGTCACACCAGGTAGGGGGCTTTAGTTTACATTTAGTCATTTAGCAGACGCTCTTATCCAGAGCGAGTTTAGTTGTTGACCTCCATTATCATTTCCCCTCTGGCTTGGTTTGTTGGCCTGAGACTGTTCACTGCTGATGAGAAAGAGGTCCTACTCTGAAATGACCAAAGGAAGTTCAAGTGTTTAGTAGAATATCATTTTCTAAAGCTTGTTTTTGCACTGTTGTAGGTATTTCTACTGTATGCATTGTACTACTGAGTCTGATGCATAGTCTGTTAAAAATAAAAATAAAATTTCTTAGCCCCGACTTGCTTCATTTCTTGACTGAATATTTCAGTAAAAACACATGAACACATCATCAATATACTGTTTATTCAGCTCAACGATGCAGCTTTGGTCCTAGAAAACAAAATTACACACGGCAGCATTACCACATCAAGCCTCAAGAGATGGACAGTAAACATGCTCAGTAGTGTGGGATACCCGTGGAAGGTTTTTGAATATATTCCACATTTGACTAATTGTTGCATTTATCTGAGGTGGTACTAAGCTTACTGTACCCTGACAGTGGTTTGTGTAACAGGCCTTCTACGTCCTTCACATCTCTTTAAGTAAAATAATCTCAATCACATTTAAAGTTACATTGGCTACTGTATATTTTAGGGTTCAACTATTCTTCGCTGCATCCACCAGGGGGTGCCATTTCAGAACCGGAGGGAGATTACTGGGCTCTTGTCAAGTTACATCCTTGTTATTCAAACTTTGAGATCCTTTACCATCTGTTACACATAGAAGCTTCTTGAAATCCAGGTTTCAGAGAGGCCTTAGAATGGAACAGTCAGAGCAATAACCATACAAGTCAGGTGGTCACATGGTTTCCTCCACTCAGTACATGCTTATCAATGAATGGTGTTAAATTCCAGTATCAGTTGCAACGCCACCTAAAAGAATCCATGTTCCACATACCTGCCAGTGATGCAGCCCACAGAGCAGTCCCTGTCTGTGGGGGAACACACCTCGGTGGAGCACAGGAAGTGCACCTGGGGCAGAGAGAGACCGTTATATCACACTGCATATACCCAGTGCCCATCCTATAGGGTCGACACTAGACTGTTCCTCCCATGGGGTCGACACTAGACTGTTCCTCCCATGGGGTCGACACTAGACTGTTCCTCCCATGGGGTCTACACTAGACTGTTCCTCCCATGGGGTCTACACTAGACTGTTCCTCCCATGGGGTCTACACTAGACTGGTCCTCCCATGGTGTCTACACTAGACTGTTCCTCCCATGGGGTCTACACTAGACTGTTCCTCCCATGGGATCTACACTAGACTGGTCCTCCCATGGGGTCTACACTAGACTGTTCCTCCCATGGGGTCTACACTAGACTGTTCCTCCCATGGGATCTACACTAGACTGTTCCTCCCATGGGATCTACACTAGACTGTTCCTCCCATGGGATCTACACTAGACTGGTCCTCCCATGGGGTCTAGACTAGACTGGTCCTCCCATGGTGTCTACACTAGACTGGTCCTACCATGGTGTCTACACTAGACTGGTCCTCCCATGGTGTCTACACTAGACTGGTCCTCCCGTGGGGAGATGCTGCTGGGAGTCTTTTCACCTCTGGGTTCTCTGGGTGGGGGGTAGTACTTCCTGTCTGGAGGGGGAGGGGTCTCTGTGTGGACAGGGCCTGGAAGGAGGTGACATGTGAGCCTCCGGGTGACGCTTGGGGGAGGGGCCGGGAGTGCTCCGTCTCTGGGACAGCTAAACATGGGACACACACACACACAACAACAGAGTATAGTTCTGTTTAGTACACTGCCCAGTACAGCCTACGGCACTCTTAAATGTCAAACGGTTGTTCTAGTTCAACAGTGCCTCATCCCTTCAGGTTGTACCCGATCCACCACGACTGGAAAGGTTGAACGTGTCTGCTTCGCCACACAGCCGTCACCCTTCCAACCATGTCAGATCAAGCATTTCCTCTCAAGTCAAGAGAACGAGGGTAGGTATGCAAGGCTGGTTGTCCCCCTGCCCCCACCCTCTCATATGCTAAAATCTGGAGTCGCTGGACGGGGTCTCTATGGCTCTCACATTCCATTGTGTAACTTCCTGTAGCATTGCTAGTCATATGACAGGGAGTCAGATGGAGTCAGATGGCTGAGCGGTGAGGGAGTCGGGCTAGTAATCAGAAGGTCGCTGGTTCGATTCCCGGCCGTGTCAAATGACGTTGTGTCCTTGGGCAAGACACTTCACCCTACTTGCTTCGGGGGGAATGTCCCTATACTTACTGTAAGTCGCTCTGGATAAGAGCGTCTGCTAAATGTAAATGTAATGTAATATGTTGGTAAGTAAGGGTCAAGAAGTGGTCTGATTGGTTGTCCTTGTGTATAAAGGTAATTGTAATGCATTGTCCTGTGGATCCTTGATCTCCTGAGACCTTCTCCTCAGCTCTGGCTTGTCCTCGTACTCATTCTCTCTGCTCACCTCTTGCCGTCTCTGATTTACAATAATCATGGTAGCGATTAAGGGTTGTTAACCTTCATTTTGTAACATGTTTGCCTTGTAATTGATTTCAATGTTATTATATGCGTTTTTCATTTTAACCTTACTTTGACCATTCTTGCTTTGATTTAACCCATAAAGTCAAATAACTAATTCCATTGGTATTGGCATAATTTGGTTCATGTTAATACACTGTTCAGATTCCCATCTTCCTTTAAGGGAATTAGTTTTGGTTGTTTGGCCAATATTGAACCCCCTACAGGTACGACCATCGGGAACGGACCCCAAGCTAAATCTGGGTTGTGGTAGGATCACCCACCCGTCGTAGACGAGCATCCAGCCGGTGTGAGGAGAGTGTGTGTAGGCCAGGCAGTGGTGGACGAGCAGCACAGAGCCAGGCTCGGGGGGGTTCAGCAGGACCAGCTCCAGGTACAGGGGCCGGCCCAGGAGCAGAGCCAGGGGGAGGTGGGGCTCTGGGAGGAAGCTGTCATACCGCTCATCTGTAGGGAAGGGAAGCGTAGTGTGGAGTGGGGGCTGTCAGACGCTCATCTGGATAGGGGACGGGAAAAGTCCCGTTAGTGTGGAAGGGGGGCACGGATAGAGTATTGCTAGGTCTTAGGGTAGTCCGACAGGGTTAGAGTACGCATACGTACTTTATTCACTCACCAGGGGGAGAATGGTTATAACGTTAGAGCTCCAGTGACAATTCTGGACAACCTCATGAGGCTGGGATCCAGAACCTGGTCCTGACCAACCAACCGGCCTCAGTTCGGCGGAGCCTGAAACCTCTGACCTCCAACAGGTAGACAACAGTCTGCCCTGCCTCCTAACCAGTCAGCAGCAGGTGCAGGAGAGGGAAACCATATTTACCATCAGATTAGCATTACTGTCAACTGCAATAACTACTGTACAATATTTATATTTGTTTATTTATATTTGGTCTCCATATGCAACTGGTGTTTTTTATATCTTTTGTATTATATCTCGTACTAACTTTGTAAATTTCTATGTATACTTCGTCCACTTTGCTGCTGCAATGCCCGAATTTCCCCATTGTGGGACGAATAAAGGAATATCTTATCTTGTCTCCTCTTTCCTCTCCTTTCTCCTCTCCTCTCCTCTCCTCTTTCCTCCTCTCCTCTCTCCTCTCCTCCGAGACCAGGTGTTTATGCTCTCTTTCTCGGGGGTTAGTCTGACTGGGGTCTGGATCACCAGAGAACAGAGAGACGGAGGGGATGAGGAACATGTATGTCAAGTAGAGAAAGGGATAAAAGAGAGAGAGGGGGGTGCGAGAAAGACAGAGAGAAACAGAGGTAGGTCCCTCTCAAAGGGAAGGGGGTTTCCCTATGAGAGGTATGAGAGACTGCCTATGGCGAAAATACTGAAAATATGAGAGGCCATCTAGGGCAAAACTACTGAAAAACCTGTTCATACACATAAACTCGTCACTTGTGCTACCCCATGTAACACTTGTACACATACAGTTATCATTTGTGCTTTAGAATACAGATATCATGACAATAAACACATTAACATTTGAAACGTTAATTAGTAATTAATTCATTTATTAGAGAAAGTAAAATTATATGGACCAACAGAGGTATGGAGGACAGAGAAAGAGAGAGAAGACGAGTGAGACAAGGGGGAGAGAGAGAGAAAGCGAGAGGTGGGGGAGAGAGAGAAGGGGAGAGAGAGAGAAAGCGAGAGGTGAGGGAGAGAGAGAGAAGGGGGGAGAGAGAGAAAACGACAGGTGGGGGAGAGAGAAGGTGGGAGAGGTGATTTTCAGTGCACCCGGAAGTCTGTTTCAATGCGGCCGAAAGTTTGTTCATTGAAAAAGGAAGGCATGGCCTACTATTTGCCAAATTCCTCAGCACGTTTGCTGCTTCAGATTTGAAAAAGAAAACAGGTCCTCAGGTAGGCTGCTGTCTGGTCCTCAGGTAGGCTGCTGTCTGTCTGGTCCTCAGGTAGGCTACTGTGTCTGGTCCTCAGGTAGGCTGCTGTCTGTCTGGTCCTCAGGTAGGCTGCTGTCTATCTGGTCCTCAGGTAGGCTACTGTGTCTGGTCCTCAGGTAGGCTGCTATCTGGTCCTCAGGTAGGCTGCTATCTGGTCCTCAGGTAGGCTGCTGTCTGGTCCTCAGGTAGGCTGCTATCTGGTCCTCAGGTAGGCTGCTGTCTGTCTGGTCCTCAGGTAGGCTGCTGTCTGTCTGGTCCTCAGGTAGGCTGCTGTCTGTCTGGTCCTCAGGTAGGCTGCTGTCTGTCTGGTCCTCAGGTAGGCTGCTGTCTATCTGGTCCTCAGGTAGGCTACTGTGTCTGGTCCTCAGGTAGGATGCTATCTGGTCCTCAGGTAGGCTGCTGTCTGTCTGGTCCTCAGGTAGGCTACTGTGTCTGGTCCTCAGGTAGGCTGCTGTCTGTTTGGTCCTCAGGTAGGCTGCTGTCTGTCTGGTCCTCAGGTAGGCTGCTGTCTGGTCCTCAGGTAGGCTGCTGTCTGGTCCTCAGGTAGGCTGTCTGTCTTGTCCTCAGGTAGGCTACTGTGTCTAGTCCTCAGGTAGGCTGCTATCTGGTCCTCAGGTAGGCTGCTGTCTGTTTGGTCCTCAGGTAGGCTGCTGTCTGTTTGGTCCTCAGGTAGGCTGCTGTCTATCTGGTCCTCAGGTAGGCTACTGTGTCTGGTCCTCAGGTAGGCTGCTGTCTGTTTGGTCCTCAGGTAGGCTGCTGTCTATCTGGTCCTCAGGTAGGCTACTGTGTCTGGTCCTCAGGTAGGCTGCTGTCTGGTCCTCAGGTAGGCTACTGTCTGGTCCTCAGGTAGGCTGCTATCTGGTCCTCAGGTAGGCTGCTGTCTGGTCCTCAGGTAGGCTGCTATCTGGTCCTCAGGTAGGCTGCTGTCTGTCTGGTCCTCAGGTAGGCTACTGTCTGGTCCTCAGGTAGGCTACTGTGTCTGGTCCTCAGGTAGGCTGTCTGTCTGGTCCACAGGTAGGCTGCTGTCTGTCTGGTCCTCGGGAAGGCTTCTGTCTGGTCCTCAGGTAGGCTCCTTAACCCTTGTGTTATCTTCGGGTCATTCTGACCCATCAGTCATTGTGACCCACCGTCATATTGCGACAACTTTACCGCATACAAAAGTGAAGCATTTTCTTTTAACCATCGGGCTGTCTCAGACCCCCATTTTAACATTGCGAATGTTAAAAGAAAATGCTTTTTATTTGTTTTTGTATTGGGTAAAATTGAGTAAACACAACGATGGTTCATTGTGAAACTTAGGGTCATGTGACCCGAAGGCAGCACAAGGGTAAAGAATAACTTTTTTCTTCTTGTTTTTGTGTTTGGAAATACCGTGTTGGGTACCGGTAGACCCGGGTACAGTCTGGTGTAGGCCTATGTGTTCTTAGATTGTGTGTGTTGTTGAGTGCTGGGGCACAAAGTACTTTCACCCAATAAAGAAACAACATTAGGTCTTGTAGCCAGATGATGAGGTTATTGCATTCGGTTGCATGTGTTTTTAGATTATAATATTATCAATATAAATGCATCCCTGCTTCCAAGGGGAAATTCTCCTTTTATTCTATACTAATCTTCTTGTTTACAACCAGTTAACTATAGGCTATCTGGCCTAATTACAGGGGTAATTCCGTGTTCTTGTCATGAATAAACGACAAAATTCTGATTTTGTGTCCAATGTGCTTTCATGGAAATTATTTTGAATAGCCTAAGTTTCGTTTCTGTAAAATCGGTTCTCTTCACTTCAAACTCCGTTATTTGCGCAAGTGTGACCGTCTGCTCCCATTGAAGTTGTTCCCCATCACTCAATACCATGAACCAATCAACTGCTCCGGTCGATCTAAAGGGTCGGGCTTTTCATACAAAATAAATGTCCTGTAAGAGTGTGAAATTCTATTGTTGGAAACTGTTATACCAGTCGTAGTTTTGAGTTCAACGTGTTGCATTTCAACGCGGAGCATAGACG
>JAMDYH010000692.1:0-2500 GCA_023658055.1 Thaleichthys pacificus | reverse complement strand
TAGAATGCTATAGAAATATGTGCAGTTTTGGCATATTCAAGAGTTGGAAAACTCAGTAACACGTGCTGTCTGCTTGTCCCGCTCCATCACGTCGTAGTTCCAGTGCTGTGGATTGGTGGGAGCCCTGGACATTATGGTCAAAAAGACGTGTCCCGATCACAGCTTCACCGGATTCTTCACAATGCCTGTGAGTATGAATGTAATGCACTGTAGAAAACATCATTGAATGTTGGGTCTCCAATTTAGAATGTCTCATTCGTAGTGGCAGTTGTTGCACTTACGTAGAGTTCGCTCTGGAAGGAGACACTTGGGACAGTGAGATGTTCTCCTGGTACTCATCCGCGATTTGAAATCAAGTGTGGACTAGAGCCCTACCGATAAAGGATTTTTCAGGCCGATATCGATACAAATATTTGATATTTTATTTTCCGATATATTGGCCGATATATATTTTAAAAACAAACAAACAAAAATCCAGAAACGCGTAACAAAACAAACAGATTTCCCGAACACTCTGCCCGACTCTGGCTGGATCACCTGGTTGTAGGGTTTGTGGCGTTCTAAACACGAGTGTTGCCAACAGGGATGTTGTAGAGTGCCCTCTGGTGGACAAACATTTACATTTAGTCATTTAGCCGACGCTCTTATCCAGAGCGACTTACAGTAAGTACAGGGACATACCTCCAGAGGCAAGTAGGGTGAAATGCCTTTCCCAAGGACGGGAATCAAACCGGCAACCTTCTGATTAATAACCCGATTCCCTAACCGCTCAGCCATCTGACCCAAACTATGCAACGCCAACACTCATAACATGGTTGAAGGGTGTTTTATCGATACCGATAGTTTGGAAAATGCCTAATATCAGCCAATAAATCGGTCGGGTTCTAGTGTGGACTGTGCCATCATTTAAACAGGCTTCCTGGACATGCTGTTGTATCTGCTAGCGGGTGAAAACAATTGTTTTCAGCTTCTGAACCGAGAAACCTAACATTTTCCCTCCCCCCTCTCCCTCCCCGCCTTCCTCCCTCCACCCTCCTCCCCCAGGCCTGTCCCCCAGCCATCGTCGACCTGTTTAAGGACAAGGCTCCGTTGGTTTTGGGCCTGGCCCTGGGTACAGCTGCTCTGCTGGTAAGAATCCCCACCTCTCCCCCAACCACACACACAGTACTCCTGGTGTAGGCATGTCCCACAACCTTTTTGTGAGGTGTGTACACATTACACTATACACTACACTGCACATCAGACCCATGCTAGTTCCCTCTTCCTCCCTTTGTCCAGAGGACAGTGAGTGTTGTGTAATGGTAGAGGATGTGATGTGTGAAACCAGACAGAAGACTTAACCGTGGCTGTGTCTACTACCGCACACTTGTGCACTTCGAGCACTGACTTTCAGTGCTTAGGGCGCTTACACTGACAGAACCAGCAGAATTCAGTGCACTGAAAGTACCCGGATGACGCACTGCAAACTGTCAAAAAATGCAGTGTACAACAACGGACACTACTCGCCCTAAACGGGCGCCATATTGGCTACGTAGCGGAAGAGGAGGAGCCCTTTCGGCAGCTTTTCATTTCATTTCTAAAATAATGGCGGACGAAATGACTCGCGAGCAGATTCGCCTTAGATTCGCGGGTGTCACAATCAGATTTGCGTCCGTCACTTCCCGCCAAGTGGTTAACTTAAGTGTTCCATTTGAGACAGCACTACTCCGCGACCTGTGGACCAGACACAGTGTACTTAGTAAAGTGCGCAGTAGTAGACACAGCCAATGTGTCTCCTCCTTTCTTCCCCCACTTCTCCTCTGGTGTTAAATCCCACCTGACCACATGGGGTTCATATGTAATGCACCCAATCCTTTGGCTCTCGTTTGCTGTCCTTACCTGCCCCCCAATACATTCCCATCCTTTCTTCCCTCTAACCCCTTCTCTGTCTCAGCTCCTGGCTCTGGGGTGCAGCTCCCAACTCCGCAAGGAAATCAAGCGCTCCCGAACTCCCGCTCCCTCCTCTCCCTCCTACATGATCCTGTCTACCTCCACCAACCTCCCCTCCACCCCCCACCCATACCAAGACCCTGTGGTCTTCCCCCCTCTGACACTGGCCATGACGTCTGCTGATGTCTAGGTGGGCTGCTAACCAGGCACTCAGTACTCACTCTCTCTCCAGTATGTCTGCTTTATATACCTGTCTTCCTGCTTGTCTTTTACTCCAGTCTGAATTAAAGGACTGGAGGTGAGCTGAGAATAACGTGGTGATCGTTCAGTGCTTACTAGACTTTGTCCCCAAGGGGAAATACTAACTTGATAGAAAGGTATCCTGGGTTTGGTGGAATTGTCTCGGCTGCGTTGTGCCTCTGCACCTGCTACCCTCACGCGGCTCGTGTTTATAGAGGCATCCATTTTTGTGACCCGTTTCCACCCTGCATTAAGACCCTGAAATGACATGTGGCATTAACCACTAACATCCTTCCTTCGCCCCGCCCTTCCTAGGTCACAGTGCTGGTAT
>JAMDYH010000691.1:0-14731 GCA_023658055.1 Thaleichthys pacificus | reverse complement strand
AGATTATTTTCTCTGCTGGGTATCTCCTGTGGTCTTAGTTCAACACACTGATGATTATGTTGACATCTTCTTTTCACTTTAACTTACGATCGTAAGGATCCTCTATTTATCCCACAAATCTGCAGTCCTCGTTCCCGACCACAGCGCTCTCTGTGCAGCCCCTTTTGGCGAGGAGCTTTAGCAGTAATCTGACGAGCACCAAGTCCTCTGGGGGGCTGCGTGTTTCTCCTTAAAGGCTTTCAGCTGAGTGACAGATTAAATTCTCCTCCTGATTTCCCTTCTTCTGCCTGTAACGTCGTTTCACAAGCCAGTGGAGCAGGGAAGCAGACAGGGTTACTAGTCTCACTAAGCCAAACCTCCTCCCAGGCCAGCACCGTGCTGTTGGAGGGTTAGAGAGGAGTGCTGGCAGTGCTGTTGGAGGAGCAGAGCCTTGAGTTGCCCCCACACTGCCCCCACACTGCCCCCCACCACTGCCCCCAGGCTGCCCTCACGCTGCCCTCACACTGCCCCCACGCTGACCCCACGCTGCCCCCACGCTGCCCCCACACTGCCCCCATGCTGCCCCCATGCTACTCTCACTCTGCCCCCACGCTGCCCCCACACTGCCCCCACGCTACTCTCACGCTGCCCCCACGCTATCCTGAGGCTGCCCCCACGCTTTTACAGTCTTCTTTCATTCCTAGGCAGCAAAGCAACTGGGGATTAATAAAAGTCAGCGGAGGTGTGGAGGGGTGAGAGTGTAACCTTGGGGGAAGGCCGCTCTGTCAGGCAGACCTGTGTGAGCAGACAGCCGAGGGGGGATCTGTCTGTCAGCGCTCATCCTCGGCGATTAGTCCTCCCAGCTTTCTGCAGGCAGCGTGCTGTCAGTAACGTGATGATTGGAAGCGCTGGGACGCTGCGCCTGCGGAGACCAGGTGAGGAGGCTGCGCTCATTTGCAATTCTGAGATGAAGAGACGCAGTGAAGTGTGCTGTGATGGCCGCTCTCTTTGTTTGCACATATCATTTCCACTCTAATGAACGCAGCGCAGCAGTGCGCCTGTTAGGGGCTGGGAGCTCATCTCTGTGTTGTTTACGTTCCGTCTGCTTCATGCCAGGGGAGGAAGACAAGCTTCACTTCTGTGTGTGGGATCAAAAATGAAACATCTCAAAATAAAATCTACCTTGATGGAGACACCAAGGGTGTCTGGTTCATTCCAGAAGAACTGGACTAGATTATTCATTAGTCTGCTCTCTGGAAATAAATATCCTTTCAAAACATTATTTTAGTCAGTACCCTGTCCTCTGAGAGTTCAATTTTCATCAAAACATTGTGACAGCAGGCAAACATGTCCATTTAGTCAAACATAAGTATGTATTTACACTATTTCAAGCCGTTGATATGTTTTAATGTACGTTCGGCAGCCTGGCGCAGGTACAAGGTTCCCCTCACACTATCCAGGTCATGGTCTGTTTTCTCTAACATGAATTCAAAAACATTAATCGACAGGAAAGAGAGAAAGGGGTCGGTCCTGCCTCGACCTGGTCTCCCTCACCATGTCCCTCCCTGTCCATTAGAGGAAGTGCACCACCATACACACTCTCTCCTGCACCTTCAAATAAGGTGTTGTCATAGCTACCTGTTGGTGCCACACATTTGCTGTTATAGTTTTCCTGTGAAACACAGAATCAGAATAGTTTTTATTGTCATGTAAGTTAAGATGCCTCAAGGCACAGCTTGATTAACCAGAATAATCTTTATTTACAAATGAGATCTTTGCAAAAGCAACCATCAGTCTCACTGTCTGTCTCACTCAATTGACCAGAGGAATGAAATCAGATAAGCGATGTTGGGAGTTAGTGAGTAACCACAGTGTGGTTATTAAGAGCCCAGAGGTCACAGAGGAGGTCCTAACCCTAACCCTCTCTGTCTCAGTCTGCTGTGCTGTAAGATGATCAAAGGCATGATGCTCTTGTGAAGATGTCTACAGTCTCACCTGCAACCTTCCAGGCGTGTTCCAGGCGTGTTCCGACTTTCCAGGCGTGTTCCAGACGTGTTCCAGGCATGTTCCAGGCGTGTTCCAGGCGTGTTCCAGACGTTGTTTCCAGGCGTGTTCCAGGCGTGTTCCAGACATGTTCCAGGCGTGTTCCAGACGTGAGGGTTCGCCTCTTCCTGACAGCTTAATGAAGATGTCTGTCTGGCGGAGAAGACTCCATTACCCAGGATCCCCAGCGCGTGGCCCCAGCAGTCTTCTCCTGGGTGAGGGTAGACGTGATCACTGCTCAGCACGCTTAATCGTCTTTTAATGCTCCCGTTGTCTAGCTCAATCAATACAAATTCATTTCCGACTCAGGATAAATATCCTGGTGATAGACTGGCTGTATAATGTTCCCATCAGCGTTGATGTACTGTACACTAGTGATGGAAATGTTTACAGTGGAGACTGCTACAAGAGGCGCTTTGGGGGGGGGGTGTATTACAGGGCTTGTAATGTCAGGGTGAGGATACTAACGGCTTCACAGCTGATGACGTTTTAACAATGGCTTTGTTTACGAGGGCTTTGTCATTACGCAGATAAACACCAGGGTTTAGCTGGAGTGGAGTACTGAGATGACACAGAATCCAAGAGATGAGCAACACAGGATGTCTTTGTTACCTTGAAAGTTACCTTATTATAATGCAAAGACTGTGATGTCATTGAGTGGCTGTCTTGTTTAGGCGTCATGTTCCAGCTGCAGATATTCACAGCAGATGGATAATTAGTATCCTTCACACAGCTGCTCAGCTCTATGTCTATACAGCCATTGATGGGCCCCAGTTTGGCTGCGTTTATTCACAGGAAGTGCATCACCAACACTCTGAACACGATGTTGAGATCCAGACATGAATCCACTTCAGTCTCTTCAAGCGCATTTGCGATTGGTGTGATGCATAGTTGATTACCAAACGCGAGGAGTCTGACTGGGTCAGGTGATCAACTCGGTCAGACGGGAGGGGTCATGGTGAGGGAGGGGTCAGGGGAGGGAGGGGTCAGGTGGACCGGGGCAGAGGGAAGGGGGGTCAGGTGTGACCGGGAGAGGGGTCAGGTGACCGGGGAAGGGTCCGGTGACCGGGAGAGGGGTCAGTGACCGGGGGACGGGTCTGAACCCTGACGTCAGTCCTGGCCCAGCCTGGACAGAGCTCTCATGACACGGTCAGGGGTTGCTTGGTGAAGGGGGACTCATTTCACCCGTTAAAAGTTTCACACAGTGAGAAATCAAATGAGAGACCTTGACTTGACCTTGAAGCCCAGGATTCAGTCATGGATGTTTTTTCTCCCCGTTTCCCTTCCTCCATTCCCCGCTCCTCTAACCCTGTCTTAAGAATAGCAGCTGAGGCCAGATGAGATGAGCTCTCCAAGGTGAGAGACTGAGGAGCCCACTCAAAGGGTGATTGTGCTGTCTGGCCGAGAGACATTAATCTTATTGGAGGGTGGAGAGGAGGGTCAGTGGTGGACCTGCGGGAGCAGGTCTCCTCTCGTGACTGGTCAGTTCATGACACAGAGAGAGGGGGGAGGGAGGAGAGACCAGAGACGAGGGTGAGGTAGGAGAGACACAGAGAGAGGGGGCGAGAGAGAGACACAGAGAGAGGGTGCGGGAGGAGAGGACCACAGAGAGAGGGGGAGGGAGGAGAGACAGAGAGAGTGGGATGGAAGGAGGAGACACAGAGAGAGGGGGAGGGAGGAGAGACACAGAGGAGAGGGGGAAGGGTAGGAGGAGACACAGAGAGAGGGTGGGATGGGAGGGAGAGACACAGAGAGATGGGGTGAGGGTGGAGAGCACAAGAGAGAGGGGGTGGGGGAGGAAGAGTACACAGAGATGAGGGGGAGGGAGGAGAGCACAAGAGAGAGGGGGAGGGAGGAGAGACACAGAGAGTGAGGGGTGAGGGCGAGAGAGACCACAGGAGAGAGGGGGAGGGAGGAAGAGAGCCACAGAGAGAGGGGGAGGGAGGAGAGAACAGAGAGAGGGGGAGGGAGAGAGGACCACAGAGAGAGGGGGAGGGAGGGAGGAGAAGAGGGGGTTGGAGGAAGATTAGTCATTCTTAGTGTCCCAAAGACACATGGTTACTCAAGACCTTATGTGTGCCGATGTGCTGAAAATCCGTCTATCCTCTGGCTTCTTGCATCGACTATAATAAAATCACAGTTTAAGCTTCTATTTCTCCTCCCTGCGATTGTTCTGCACCCTGCGATTGTTCTGCACGCTAGGGTGATCAGACAGGCAAGGTTTCAACCTCTACGACACAGTGGATGGTCATCACAGTGAACCACACACTGCCTGCTCAATCACAATCACACTAATTAACTGTGATAAATAGCTGCTCTTGATTTGTTATTAAAGCTCAAGAACGCTGAAGATGCTGAAGATGGCGCTCAGTTGAGCAGAGCTGCCGGGACATTGTTCTGTGGCCAGGACACGTTAGACATCGCAGCGCTGTACGAGGAGAGACCAGGACACGTTAGACATCGCAGCGCTGTACGAGGAGAGACCAGGACACGTTAGACATCGCAGCGCTGTACGAGGAGAGACCAGGACACGTTAGACATCGCAACGCTGTACGAGGAGAGACCAGGACACGTTAGACATCGCAGCGCTGTACGAGGAGAGACCAGGACACGTTAGACATCGCAGCGCTGTACGAGGAGAGACCAGGACACGTTAGACATCGCAGCGCTGTACGAGGAGAGACCAGGACACGGTTAGACATCGCAACGCTGTACGAGAGAGACCAGGACACGTTAGACATCGCAGCGCTGTACGAGGAGAGACCAGGACACGTTAGACATCGCAGCGCTGTACGAGGAGAGACCAGGACACGTTAGACATTGCAGCGCTGTACGAGGAGAGACCAGGACACGTTAGACATCGCAGCGCTGTACGAGGAGAGCTGGCGAGCAGCCAGATCCTCGGAGGAGCTTAGCTGAGCCCTCACCCCTGAGCTGTGTGGGTCGCAGCTATAAATTGATTAGGACCAGAAATTAATTACACGTTTAAATCGCAGAATTCATTAGCTGAACTAGCTGAACAGATGGAGTTCTCCTGTGGAGGCCTGGCTGGATGGGGGGGGGGGGGGGGGACCGTCTCCAGGGACGACCAGAGAGGATGCACGTTGGCTTTCATCACTGAGACAACAGACAGCTGGGATGGACTGTTAATCAGAGCTGGAATGACCGCTGCTGGGAGAACATGATACGTGAGGCCGGGGGCGGCGTGAGGCCGGGCGTGAGGCCGGGGGTGTGAGGCTGGGCGTGAGGCCGTGCGTGAGGCCGGGGGCGTGAGGCCGGGGGCGTGAGGCCGGGGGCGTGAGGCCGGGGGCGTGAGGCCAGGTGTGGTCATACCTGAGACCCCAGCTCTGTGACTGTGTTACTGTGATGAGGGTGGTAGTCCAGGGGGAAGCTAAGATCATGCGTGACCTGCTTCCTGGATGATATCAATCCATGCATTTCTGCAGATATTCCCACCATTTTTGGCTCTGTGGAAGCAGCCAAAACTACAGATCTTGATATCGAGGCTGACTGCTCCAGTCTCTAGTTAGATTAGAGAGGATTAAACCTGTGCATTGGTCTTTGTATGAGCTTAAAGCTCTGTTTGGTTATATACAGTATGTGTGCGTGTGTGTACAATGTGGCTGTAGTGTGTGTGTGTGTGTGTACAGCTCACACAATAATTGTAGGTTTGACTTCTCAGTGAAAGTTGTTCTCTAGAGAGAAAAGTGTTTTTGGTCTCTTGAATAGGCGGTTTGTATAGAAAAGGCTTTACTTTTAAATCCTTAAATTTAAGCCCCTGAACTCCGTGCAGGAGGACGCAGCTGTCAGGCTCGACTGTAGATCACACCTAATGGAGGTCATTTTGTCTCAGTAAATGACAGTCTAATAGCTGCTGCATTATTCAGTCAGGTTAATCGATCCTTTTTTTGGAAAGCAGTGGCAGAGAGCCTGTTTCCATCACACAGATTCTGTCTTCCATAAACAAATGTTCTTCTTCACCTGTGAGGTTTACTGGATTCCTCTTGGCTGTCCCTCTCTGTCTCTCTCTGTCTCTCTCTGTCTCTCTCTGTCCCTCTCTGTCTCTCTCTGTCTCTCTCTGTCCCTCTCTGTCTCTCTCTGTCCCTCTCTGTCTCTCTCTGTCTCTCTCTGTCTCTCTCTGTCTCTCTCTGTCCCTCTCTGTCCCTCTCTGTCCCTCTCTGTCTCTCTCTGTCTCTCTCTGTCTCTCTCTGTCTCTCTCTGTCCCTCTCTGTCCCTCTCTGTCCCTCTCTGTCCCTCTCTGTCCCTCTCTGTCTCTCTCTGTCCCTCTCTGTCCCTCTCTGTCTCTCTCTGTCTCTCTCTGTCTCTCTCTGTCTCTCTCTGTCTCTCTCTGTCCCTCTCTGTCCCTCTCTGTCCCTCTCTGTCTCTCTCTGTCTCTCTCTGTCCCTCTCTGTCTCTCTCTGTCTCTCTCTGTCTCTCTCTGTCCCTCTCTGTCCCTCTCTGTCCCTCTCTGTCTCTCTCTGTCTCTCTCTGTCCCTCTCTGTCCCTCTCTGTCTCTCTCTGTCTCTCTCTGTCTCTCTCTGTCTCTCTCTGTCCCTCTCTCTCTCTCTCTCTCTCTCTCTGTCTCTCTCTCTCTCTCTCTCTCTGTCTCTCTCTGTCTCTCTCTGTCCCTCTCTGTCTCTCTCTGTCCCTCTCTGTTCTCTGTCCTCTGTCCAGGTGTGGTGGATGGACAAGGTCAGGGCCGAGGGTCCAGAGAGACAGGCTGTCTCTCCTTCATCCGTCCTGGGTGCGTGTTGAAGGCCTGGCTCCTTCCACCCCACCTGCAGGGGAACCGTCCGCTTACCCCATGAGGTCCTGGTTCTTCTGCACATTCCCATCCTCACCTCCTGGCCCCCAGGACAGCACAGACACAAGGGCAGGCCTGTTTACCAGAGCCCCCTCTTGGAACACAGACCTTCTGTACACACACTGCAGCCCTCGGAGCTGAGGGTGTTTGTAGAGCTTAGCGGTGGTTTGTGTAGCGTATGTGGACATGTCAGAGGTGTGGAGCTGGTGGAGCACCTCCTCTGGGAACACCTCCTCCTCTAGGAACACCTCCTCCTCCTCCTCCTCTGGGAACACCTCCTCCTCTGGGAACACCTCCTCCTCCTCCTCCTCTGGGAAACACCTCCTCCTCCTCTGGGAACACCTCCACCTCCTCCTCCTCTGGGAACACCTCCACCTCCTCCTCCTCTGGGAACACCTCCTCCACCTCCTCCTCTAGGAACACCTCCTCCTCCTCCTCCTCTGGGAACACCTCCTCCTCCTCTGGGAACACCTCCTCCTCCTCTGGGAACACCTCCTCCTCCTCCTCCTCTGGGAACACCTCCACCTCCTCCTCCTCTGGGAACACCTCCTCCTCCTCCTCCTCTGGGAACACCTCCTCCTCTGCTGTCTTCCCCACATGAAGGAAGTAGTGGGCTCTGAGCAGGGTGAGGCTCTGAGCAGGGTGAGGCTCTGAGCAGGGTGAGGCTCTGAGCAGGGTGATGACAGTATAAATACTCACTGTTAGGAATCAGAGGACGTGGTTTCAATCATTCACCTGCTGAGTTGGTGGTGTGTGTCTGTGGTGATAATATTAATATCATATTGTGTTTGTTTGTTGTGAATGAGTGTGTGTGTGTGTATGTGACAGAGAGAATGTGTGTGTGTGTGTGTGTGACAGAGAGAATGTGTGTGTATGTGTGTGTATGTGACAGAGAGAATGAGTGTGTGTGTGTGTGACAGAGAGAATGAGTGTGTGTGTGTGTGTGTGTGACAGAGAGAATGAGTGTGTGTGTGTGTGGTACATTCTGGTGTTACCGTATCAGCCTCAAGACTGAAACGCTGTTTTGCAAAGGCCCACATCCAGTCCAGTCCGTCTCACAAGATGAACAGCAAGTCTTAGCAGAGCCGCTTAGCGTCCAGAGCATGTGGAAGTGGTTTGAGTTGTGGGGTGGGGGTATGGAGATGCCTGTTCAGGCAGGTTTGAGTTGTGGGGTGGGGGTATGGTGATGTCTGTTCAGGCAGGTTTGAGTTGTGGGGTGGGGGTATGGAGATGCCTGTTCAGGCAGGTTTGAGTTGTGGGGTGGGGGTATGGAGATGCCTGTTCAGGCAGGTTTGAGTTGTGGGGTGGGGGTATGGTGATGCCTGTTCAGGCAGGTTTGAGAGTGGCTGGCCGGGTGACTCTAATTGAGTGGTCCAGGTGATGGATGGTTGCCGTGGCGATGCATGACTGCTGTTGCCTGGGAGCCGACCTCTGTGTGTGGCCCTCTGTGATGCATGTTCTGAACCCCAGCAGGGAGACTGCTCCATTCATCACACCTCCTCCCTCCCTCCCTCCCTCCATCCTTCCATTCCTTCTTCCCTCCCTCCATCTCTCTAACCCTCCCCTCCCCTGCTCAGCTGGTGGGTGTAAATAGTACCTGATCCACAGTGTGTCCTTCTGACTGGGGTCTGAGTGATGGAGGTGGTGTCTGGGGGCTGCTGGAAATCACCCAGCCTCCCCGAGCCTTCTACAAGCCTCCCCTGCCTCTTCCAGCCTGCCTCTCCCAGCCTGCCTCCCCCTGCCTGCCTCCCCCTGCCTCCAGGCTGGATCTGTTTTGCTGTTTTGAAGGGTCTGTTTTGCGGCTGAGTTACAATCCCGCAGGAGGGCATCGCTCACAGAGATTTACACAACCCTCCGTCTGTCTGTCGCCATGGCTTTCAAAGGCAGAAGGCCAAGGGCAGCCCTGCATCCCAGCCCCAGCCTCTAAATCAGCCTCCAGGAGCAGGTGTGGGCTGAGGTCGAACACACTCCTCTAATACTTGCCTCAAATTAAGCCGTGAGTGCACTCAGCCGTCAGTCATAAATTCAATTTCCTTTTGAGCATTTTGTTTTGTCATTGTGAGTTTGTTTTCCCATCACTCTCTCTCCCAGAGGTGGTGGTGGTGACCTGGTGTGGAGCTGCCTCCGGAGTGAGGCAGGACCCTGGTGTGGAGCTGCCTCCGGAGTGAGGCAGGACCCTGGTGTGGAGCTGCCTCCAGAGTGAGGCAGGACCCTGGTGTGGAGCTGCCTCCAGAGTGAGGCAGGACACTGGTGTGGAGCTGCCTCCGGAGTGAGGCAGGACCCTGGTGTGGAGCTGCCTCTGGAGTGAGGCAGGACCCTGGTGTGGAGCTGCCTCCGGCGTGAGGCAGGACCCTGGTGTGTCAGTCAGACTGGGTGACATGACGCTTGAGAAGCACAATATTCAGACACATTAGTGAGAGGCTTCAGTCTCCAAACACCATCACATCCTTCATAACTAGTACAGAGAGAGAGCATGCATGTCATAGAAATATGCATCAAATCCTGTTGCAGTCTTGAGCATGATGCAATGTACTCATCCTCTAGTGTTGACTCTTACAAACACCATGGGTGCTCCTGGTGTTCCCTTTATGAAATCTCAAGGTAGAAAGGTGTTACTGTTCCACACTCTCAGATTACCTGTGGTAGTTTCAGCAGGTAGGACTCCAGCCTGTGTGACCAACGTTTGCAGGGTTAGCCCTAACCCTGACCCTGACCCTAACCCTAACCCTGACCCTAACCCTGACCCTGCCCCTAACCCTGACCCTGACCCTAACCCTGACCCTAACCCTGACCCTAACCCTGACCCTAACCCTGACCCTAACCCTAACCCTAACCCTGACCCTAACCCTGACCCTGACCCTAACCCTGACCCTGACCCTGACCCTAACCCTAACCCTGACCCTAACCCTAACCCTAACCCTGACCCTGACCCTGACCCTAACCCTAACCCTGACCCTAACCCTAACCCTAACCCTGACCCTAACCCTAACCCTGACCCTAACCCTGACCCCTACGGCACCCCAGCCTCATGATCCTCTACACAGACAAACAACACGTCTGGACTCAGCTAACTCAGCTACACTAATGAAGAAATGCTTTGTTTTCAGCCTGTTAGATAAAAAACACTGGGATTGGATTTCAACGCTCCACTCTAATTAGAAATCAAACAGGTGATGCAGCCGGCTGGCAGCTAATACTTGTTTTATTCATGAGAGGTGAACCCTTCTTTTAGTTGTTTATTGCTGTTGTTCTCCATCATCAACCAACTTCATCCACACACACACACACACTCTGATGTAACAGACTGGCATGGCAATTAGTTCCTTGCATGAGTATTAACGAGGGCCAGCTAACCCTAACATCCCATCATCAAGCTGAAAGCTCTCCAGTCTTCTCCTCTTAGTACCTGATTGCAGCTCTGGTGCATCATGGAGTGTGTGGGTGGTGAGGGACATGGAAAACAACAAGCTCTCCTCCAGACTTCTGGGGCTGGACATGTCCAGACCTCTGGGGCTGGACATGTCCAGGGAAACACAAACAGCTCTGACTCTGCAGAAACAACACACAGACAAACATCAGCCCTTTTCATCTCCGAGAACCTGAACTGTGTCATGTACAACCACTCCAGAGAGCTGCGATGCTATAAATATGCTCTTCAGTTCATGTCAACCTCACATCACATGAAATCAGCTTTAATCCATCAAAACAGATGAAAGCATGATTCTCCAGCAAGGACGAGCGTGTGACAGCATGTCGTCCAGAGGGCCTGCAAGTGTGTGACCTCCAGGCACCAGGCTGTCAGAGGCCCCGCCCCCAGATGCAGGCACCAGGCTGTCAGAGGCCCCGCCCCCAGATGCAGGCACCAGGCTGTCAGAGGCCCCGCCCCCAGATGCAGGCACCAGGCTGTCAGAGGCCCCGCCCCCAGATGCAGGCACCAGGCTGTCAGAGGCCCCGCCCCCAGATGCAGGCACCAGGCTGTCAGAGGCCCCGCCCCCAGATGCAGGCCTCTCGACACATCCCAACACACTCCAACCAACCGAGAAGTGTCTTAATCATCTGACATTTTACAAGTCACACTATTTATTTATGGTTGTACTGAAATATATGCACTTCCTGTTGAATATTCATGATGTGCACACAGGTTAATATGTGTCTGTGTCTGAATAACTAAAGGCAGATGAATAATAAATGCTTCCTGTCCTAAGACCATGTCTCTGTCATCCTGCAGATGTGCCCCCTGAGTGTCTGCAGAGAAGGTAGAGCACATCCCCTACACACACACACACACACACGTTCTGCTACTGCCTCAGAACACTTTCTCTCAGCCATGATGATGCAAGTGGCTCAACAGTATCCCACAATGCAGTGTGTTCACACGTGGTCATGTGACACAGGGCTAATCAGCTGCGTCACCCCGTCATAACAAGGTTGGTTTCCCTCGATTCTACTCTGGGAACATCCAGTGTAACAGGAAGCCATGAGTACTGCAGATCTACTGGAGTGGGGTTGATGATGTAATACTCTGCCCAGCCAGCAGGGAGAGCCACGCCTGTCAGCTGTTCAGGGAGTCGGCACCTGGCAGGGGATCTTTGAAAAGATGGTCAGATGTTTGTTTGTTTGGTTTGTGTAAAGCTTCTTCTCCCTGATCCACCAGGAGGGATGATCTGTTGCAACAGATCAATGTTTGAAGAGGAGTGATGTTTTGTATTGTAAACATTGCTCTATAACGTTGACTCTAAGGTTATAGTTAAAGGATAAGTCGTTTTTCACTGGTCTGTTGCTCAGCGGTTCTGTAAGTCTAAGAAACTCACTGTGATTTGTGACACATCTGTCCTTATCTTAATAATAACAAAATCACAGCCGTACACAATAGTGAAACAGTAAACTGTGTTTACAAAAAAAAAATCAGATGATTGATTTAATTTCCCCTCCAGTCCCTGTGATTGAAGCCCCGCCCTCTCCCTAATCCCCATGTAGCAGCTCAACAGTTTAGCAATCATGGGAGAGAGTGTGTATATCTGTGTGTGTCTGTGTGTGTGTCTGTGTGTGTGTCTGTGTGTGTGTGTGTGTGTGTCACCTGTGTGTGTGTGTGTTTTCCTGCCTCATGTTGTGCAGGCACACGGCGGAGCAGTAATAACACACCCTGCTGATGTCTGAAATATTCATGTGCAGATAAGTCTCTCTGTGACTCCCACGCATGGCTCAGCACCGGCTCACAGCCTCTGGTCTTCATCCAGAGCAGAGGCCAGCCCCAGCTCCACCCTGGAAGCCCAGAGGCCAGCCCCAGCTCCACCCTGGAAGCCCAGAGGCCAGCCCCAGCTCCACCCTGGAAGCCCAGAGGCCAGCCCCAGCTCCACCCTGGAAGCCCAGAGGCCCAGCCCCAGCTCCACCCTGGAAGCCCAGAGGCCAGCCCCAGCTCCACCCTGGAAGCCCAGAGGCCAGGGAGGTGGGAGGGAGGGGCAGTGGGGAGGTAATGTATGGGCTTGGAGGGGTGTTGTAACCGGGGGGGTGGGAAGTGAGGGGGGCGTGGGGTGGGGTGGGGTCGGGGGGGCGGTGATGGTGCCAGTAGTGTGTGGAAATTGTCACCACCCCTCTGTGCATGCTAAGGAGTCCTGCCAGTGGGGTGGTGAGAGCCCTGTGGTGGAGCTGGTGGTGAGAGCCCTGTGGTGGAGCTGGTGGTGAGAGCCCTGTGGTGGAGCTGTGGTGAGAGCCCTGTGGTGGAGCTGGTGGTGAGAGCCCGTGGTGGAGCTGGTGGTGAGAGCCCTGTGGTGGAGCTGGTGGTGAGAGCCCTGTGGTGGAGCTGGTGGTGAGAGCCCTGTGGTGGAGCTGGTGGTGAGAGCCCTGTGGTGGAGCTGGTGGTGAGAGCCCTGTGGTGGAGCTGGTGGTGAGAGCCCTGTGGTGGAGCTGGTGGAGGTTCATGGCTGGTGGAGCTGGTGGAGGTTCAGGGCTGGTGGAGCTGGTGGAGGTTCAGGGCTGGTGGAGCTGGTGGAGGTTCAGGGCTGGTGGAGCTGGTGGAGGTTCAGGGCTGGTGGAGCTGGTGGAGGTTCAGGGCTGGTGGACCTGGTGGAGGTTCAGGGCTGGTGGAGCTGGTGGAGGTTCAGGCTGGTGGAGCTGGTGGAGGTTCAGGGCTGGTGGACCTGGTGGAGGTTCAGGGCTGGTGGAGCTGGTGGAGGTTCAGGGCTGGTGGAGCTGGTGGAGGTTCAGGGCTGGTGGAGCTGGTGGAGGTTCAGGGCTGGTGGAGCTGGTGGAGGTTCAGGGCTGGTGGAGCTGGTGGAGGTTCAGGGCTGGTGGAGCTGGTGGAGGTTCAGGGCTGGTGGAGCTGGTGGAGGTTCAGGGCTGGTGGAGCTGGTGGAGGTTCAGGGCTGGTGGAGCTGGTGGAGGTTCAGGGCTGGTGGAGCTGGTGGAGGTTCAGGGCTGGTGGAGGTTCAGGGCTGGTGGAGCTGGTGGAGGTTCAGGGCTGGTGGAGCTGGTGGAGGTTCAGGGCTGGTGGAGCTGGTGGAGGTTCAGGGCTGGTGGAGCTGCGGGTGGAGAGATACAAGCTTCTTAACATCAGCCAGAGAGAAGCCCTGATCTGCTGCTCTGAGCTGTAGAGCAGCCTGCCTCGACTGCAGAGGAAAATCTATATTCAGAAGATGAGGCCATGCAGAGTGTTCTGGGATACAACAATATTAGCTCTGAACAGCCAAGTCCGTCCGCTGTAGACGTAAACACAACACTGGGAATATTTTATGTTACAAATAAACGCTGAGCACCCCAGATAGGGAGGTGTGTGTGTGTGTGTGTGTGTGTGTGTGTGCCTGTGTGTGTGTGTGTGTGTGTGTGTGTGGCCTGTGTGTGTATGTGTGTGTGTGTGCCTGTGTGTGTGCGTGTGTGTGTGGTGTGTGTGTGCCTGTGTGTGTGTGTGTGTGTGCCTGTGTGTGTGTGTGTGAATAAGAACATCTTGAAGTGTGCCTAGAGCAGAGGCAGGGGGGAGTGTGTGAGAGAGAGAGAGAGAGGAGAGAGAGAGAGAGAGAGAGGAGAGAGAGAGAGAGAGAGGAGAGACAGAGAGACAGAGAGACAGAGAGGACAGAGACAGAGACAGAGACACAGAGAACACAGAGAGACAGAGGAGACAGAGAGACAGAGAGACAGAGAGACAGAGGGAGTGTCTCTGTGTGTGGATGTGGGCTCTATAATCAGTGGTGTCAGAGAGACAAAGGCTGTCTGAAGGTGCATGGATACATGGATGGATATTTAGTCCGTAAACATGACCTTGACAGTTCCTGGGTGACAGACTGGAAGAACACAGTTGTTCGAGTTCACTTGTTTTAATTACAAATTAATTGTCACATCAGCAAAAACTTCATTCATTTTCATTTTTGACCTTCACAATCACCAATTTGATACACCTGCAGATAATTACTATTTCACAAGCCTGGCTGTATTCATTTCCAGGTCAGAATGTTTTAGAAATCACACTGGGTTGCAGGTGAGGTTCTGCAGGTGAGGTTCTGCAGGTGAAGTGCTGCAGGTGAGGTTCTGCAGGAGAGGTGCTGCAGGTGAGGTTCTGCAGGTGAGGTGCTGCAGGTGAGGTTCTGCAGGTGAGGTGCTGCAGGTGAGGTTCTGCAGGTGAGGTTCTGCAGGTGAAGTGCTGCAGGTGAGGTTCTGCAGGTGAGGTTCTGCAGGTGAGGTAATCCAAAAGAAGCTGATTTACATTTATGCATTTAGCAGACGCTTTTATCCAAAGCGATTTCCACCGCATGCTCTGTACTCCTGTGACAGTGATGCATTATGGGTAGTGGGCCGTGTGTCTACCTCTGAGTGGGAGGCCAGAGGACCACATCAGTGATGTTTGTGTGAAACACTCACTCCAGGTTTGTGTGAAACACTCACTCCAGGTTTGTGTGAAACACTCACTCCAGGTTT
>JAMDYH010000690.1:0-14737 GCA_023658055.1 Thaleichthys pacificus | reverse complement strand
TTCTGTGTCTGTGTAACAGAACTCCTCATCATCCCGGCCAAACCCTCCATCTCCCACGATCTCTCAATCACCCTGGGATCGGCGACGGTGGTCTGGTCTTCAATCTACCCAGACGCTCCCATGTTACCCCGCTTCTCATCTCCCTCCACTGGCTTCCCATCACGGCCCGTATCAGATTCAAGACTCTGGTACTGACCTTCCGAGCGGTGAACGGGACTGCACCCGACTACATCAAGTCTCTCCTGCAGCCTTACACCCCCACCCGCCACCTACGGTCTTCTTCTGACAACCGCCTGGTGGTCCCACCGCTCAAGAGCGCCCGGTCCCAACACAAGCTCTTCTCCTGTCTGGCCCCCCAATGGTGGAATCAACTCCCCACCTCCATCAGGGACACTGACTGTCTCCCCACCTTCAAGAAAAGGCTCAAGACGTACTTGTTCCGGGAGTACAAAGGCACTTAGGAATGCTTGGCTGGACCTGATGTTAGTTTCCTCCAGGATCACAATGACTCGTATTGAGAGACTTGTTGCTCTTGTTGGTTAGTTGTAACGGTTTTAAATTCTTGTACTCGCTGTGAATTTTTTTAATTTATTTTTTTAATGTTGATTGTTGTTTTGTCTTCTTTTCTACAGGTACACTCTTGCACTTTTTGAGTTTCATGTTATTTAATTGTAACTTGTTTAACTGCATGCTCTTATGGTTCTTCCCTTTGGCACTTATTTGGTTTTTCACAATGTATGCTTCATGTTTTGGCTGCTCGCAATGTTTGGGGCTATCTCGTTGTTATGATCAGTGACCTATGCTCTTTTGTAAAGCTCTCTCTTGGAAGTCGCTTTGGATAAAAGCGTCTGCTAAATGCATAAATGTAATGTAAATGTACTGTGCATAAAAAATGAAGTCTGTGTTCTGTGCAAAACGACCATCCGCATTGAGTATGCGTGTATTCAGGTAACGTAACAGAGTTATTTTTTCCTCTCTTTCAGCATGTTAAGTAGGCCCACCAGTAGGATAGAGGACAGGGAAACATTTTGCTTCATTGGTTTGATCTGATAGCAACCTAACAGGACTGTTGCCTTCACCTGGTGCCACATTTAGTATGTCCAGGAAATGCTGATCAATGATCTCTGAACCAAGATCAACCGGCTGTAATGATGTATCTGACAAAAGTCCATTCTGTCCTTTAATATATGTCAAATCTTCCTCTGGTTGCTCTTCAGGAGTACTCTCTTCTACGGTTTCACATGCCTCTTTCTCAGCATCATCAGTTTCATTCAAAGTATTAACCCAGTCTTCATTGAACTTCACATCATCATACCATTTATTGTGCGTCATTAAAGGTCACATGACATGAAAACTTCACTTTAGGAGGTTATTTAACATTAATATGAGTTCCCCTAGCCTGCCTTTGGTCCCCCAGTGGCTAGAATTTTCGATAGGTGTAAACCAAGCCCTGGGTGTTCTTCTCCGCCTTTGAGAAAATGGCTCAATTGCTCTGTTTGAAAATCTCCTCCTTGTGACGTCACAAGGAGGAAGGTTACCTCCCCTCTCTGCTTTGCCCGCCCAGAGAATCTGGCCCGCCCATAAGAAACTGAGCTACGACCATGCAAGTGTTTTTATCCTTGAGAGACATCATGGCTTGCAAACGTAGAAGCATTACATTTGCTCAGTTTGGATTGTACAAAGGAAAACAAAAGTATTTTTACAGTTATTCCTTCATCCGAGCCTCTGAAGATCCAGTGTCTTCATTTTATTTTCTCTGGAAATGCGCCGACACAACTTCCCAAAGTTTTGTATGTTTGCGCCAAACATTTCAGCCACTACTGGTCTGACTGAAATTAAATTCTGGATCAGTACTAACTCTCTTAAGTCCAGCTACAAACATCGGACAAGTAAGTTAACTAACGCTATATCATTTTGTTGCTTTACTGTATATGGTTCCTAGCTTGCTACCCTTAGAATGTGGCTGTAATTAGCTCTGCAGCTAAAAGCTGAGTTACTGTCACTAATATAAAGGTAGATAGCTAGTATGTGTGTGAATACACACGCTGTAACGCGAGTGTTGTACACTTCTTTGTTATTTGGATAACTGTTCTGCTGTTGTTGTTGTGGCGCGGGCGATATCCGCCTTTCCCCTCTGACTGAGTGTGCACCTCTGCAAACCAGGGTGATCAGATGAGAATGGGCAAATTCAAGACATCTTACAGCAACGGCGCTACGAGCCATTGCGATACATCCATTGTAAACATTAGCGCATGGTAACGCCTCTCTCGTCCTCATTAGCATTTAAAGCTACAGACACAGAAACAGCGCGTCTTGAGGAAAGCTCATTGTGGGACTGCTCGTAGTGGCTGTAATTATGCACCAAGGATGAATTTCGGGAAAGAGACTTCAGATACAGTATTAGGGAACCACTAAGGCATAGGCCTTAGTGGTGTATAAAAGCATCCAAAAACAGCATGTCATGTGACCTTTAAATATCTCAGAACATTTCTGACACGGTCAGTATGGACATACATACTCATAATGCCCTTTGCATGTCAATTTTCGTTTCAGTTTTACTCTTATCATTTTGTCGTCACATTCATGTCTCGGAAGTATGTTTGTTACATCTGCGTTATTGATAGGAACAGAGACACGTGGGCCATGACAAGCTCTCTGGCGACCACGGGGCAAACACAGCAATTTCATAAAAGGAATATGACGTGCGATCAAATGTTGCTCTAAGGAGTTGAGACACGCTGGGATTTCCTCCAAATGCATGTTGTTGGCAACACTCTGGTCTGGAAGTTTTCCACTAAGTATTTTTCGATGGCATGTATAGCAAATCCATAACTTACTTGATGGATTGTCACACAAATGGTTTCCATGCTCACATTCAACATCACACACATGTAAATATGTTAATGTTATACACCAGTTCAGGGCTCTACGCTAATGTTTTCACCAAGGAGTACATGTGCTCCTAAATGATTTTTTTGGAGCAAACATAGAAATTCAGGAGCACAGTGTTTTTTTTATTGTATTCGTTTATTAAACATAACTTAACACAGGGGCGTCGTTACACCCTTTTTACAGGGGCACGTGCCCAGTCTAAATCTGCTGTGTCCCAGTAAAATCTAAAGTTTGAGTTTTAACAATTTACTTTATTAGTCAGTGCATTAATTAAGGTTGATAATCCCCCAAAAAATAAACACAATATCCCAATCAATGCATGTAAAATCAAAGCAAACCGAAAACACAAAGCTTGCATTAACTATATATGTCCCTGCCAAAGCTGATATCAAACTTGCGTCCCTGAACTGTTATATAGTGGGTTAAGCGAGTGGAGTTTCTATAGCCTAATATAGTGCATTGTGCGCAACACGCTTGGAAGAAGGGATATGAATAGGGGCCTGTGGCCCAGTACAGTTTTATGTCTAACAACGCCACTGACTTAACAGTTAATGCTAGACTAGCAACTTTCACTCTGATAGAACTAGAACAAATAGCCTAGTTTTAGAAACATGTATATAGTTATAGTTAATATGTTCTTAAAATACTGGGACATTATAGACTATGTAAGCACGCCACGGATTAAAAGTCTTGGTAGTCAAACCTAGGTAGACCCAGAGCCATATAAAAAGAGAGTTGGGACACTTCCATAGACTTCCATTGTAATCGAAGAAGGCAGAAGTAAAGCGTGTCATTTGCGACCTATAGTCCCAAACATTGTATTTTGCAATGTTCAACCCCATTCATCTTCAGTGTTACGAATCAAGTTCGCACATACCTATTTCTAGGCGCAAATGCGAGTGAAATACTCGCACTGTAGAGCCCTGCAGTTAGCCAGTGCAGCAATGTTCTCCCCTTTGTTTTCATAGGAAGGGCTTTTACACTCAACAACCTGTTTTCTGAAGAGTAAACACACACAGCATACATACTCTGGACCTCTGCTGCAGGGCCGTTGCTAGGAATTCTGGGCCCCCTGAAAGAATATTGGTGTGGGCCCCCGCCATAGCCACGGGAACATATTTTATCAGGGGGGGACGGGGGACGGACGGGGAGTAAAAATAGGCCCTGGGGCCTCATGTATAAACGTTGCGTACGCACAAAAAGATTGCGTACGCTGGTTTTCACGCACACTTTGTGATGTATAAAGATTTACTTGACGTGAGAATGTGCGGGCCGTCACGGAAAGTTTTGAGCAGACGTGAGAATGTGCGGACCGTCCGCAAAGTCTTGTCTGGCTCTGTAACGTGGCGAATTCTAACTGAAAAGTGCCGAAACTCATCAACATTACAAAATAAAGTTTCCACTACTACGTTTATGACTTTGACTATTCAAAAAACATAAAAATAAAAGTTTGATCATGTGGATGATCACATCAAAATGCCAAAACCCAAACGGGAAATGCTATATAGCCTTCTGTTTAATCCACCACCACTTAATAACTTCTGTTAAACTTGAGGGTGTCAAACGAACGACAAAATCACTCAGGAAATGCATGTCACGCTAACCCTATAGCTGCCATGCTGTTACGATGCGCCACCACTCGTTTCTTCATTTAAAGTTTTACATCGGACCATTTCTTCTTAATTTCTGCCATGGTCCGGTTCTCTGAACCCACAGCATTTATGGCCCTACAATAATAATAATGATTTTTTTTGTAATGCACTTTACATTTAGCTAAATCTCAAAGTACAGGTTAAAAACAAGAAAAGGTGCAAATTGTGACAGTTTTCCACTCCGCCGACTTTCTTTTGTCGCTAATACCTGATGACAGGCCGCCAAACAGGACACATTTTCTCTCCTCCACCTCTGTTGTAAGAACCTCGATCTCACAGTCACCGTATTTCTTCGAATAAACGCCGCGGCGTTTAACGTTCATTTTTGGTGCGGCGTTTATTCGAGGGCGGCGTTTATTCGAAGAAATACGGTAATTCAGACAAAGCAATGACCTCAGGAGCGCATTTATAGCCTATCTGCATATTAATTTATGCGAGGAGGCAAGGCGGGGTCAGTGGCTCGTTCACGTGCGGTCCATCTCACGTTGATTGTGATTTATAAAGGAAAGGTGCGCAGGACATGGCATACGACCGGTTTTATACATGTGAATATTTCTGTGCGTAGGTACTTTTCGAGTTTTGGCCGTACGCCATCTTCTGGTATGAAAGCTGCGCAATCCTTCATACATGAGGCCCCTGGACTTTGATCCAGACCGGCCCACCAGAACCGGCCCCCGTATACGCCACCACAGCTGCCCTGCTAATGCATGCACTTTCTGTGTTTGATGTAATGCTAGTTCGATCCTTAATGCGATTGCGCAAGACACATTTTTGGGCCTTTATTTGAGCGCAAAATAGTTGAGCTTCATGTAAAATAAACATAGCTGTTTTTCAATTGGTAAAACCTTGTCTAGTGAAGGTGATGTCTTTTTTTCTCTTAATTTTTCAGCCCCACCATACGTTTCTCAGCCTGGTTTTCTATCGTTATTCTTCTCCCGGTGCTCCCGATGGGCAGTCGCTACTGCGGGGCTGTGCCGCGGTGGTGGATTTTCAAGTCATATAATTTAAAATTCTCGTGCTGTCAGGGGGTGCTGCAGCACCCTAGCACCCTTAGTTCCCGCGGCCATGGCCCCCACCCCCCGACTTTTCATCGCCAAAGATCACTTTTTTTCTTAGACTATATGCATTATAATTTGTTCTTTATTTTTCTGTTTCTCTATGTTCTTGACAGTGCCTGACGCAATGCACCCAATTTGTTTATTTTTTTCAATTAACCACTCAACAAACAGTCACTGGGTATTATTATGTAAAAATCAATGTGTAAGTAATTGCCAATGGTACAGCAGTTCATTAATAAGTCAACAGCCAACAAGTGTCTACCTCACTCACCATCATCAGCATCTTCACTATCCCCTTCACTAGTATCTGTAGTAGCCCTACTTTCTGGTATTTGTTCTTGGGTGGGGTCTGGCTCTGTAGACAGCAAGGACAGTCAGAGACTTAAGTAGACTTATAAATATGTAATATCTTATTTAATTTCATATTGCTTTTGTACACATTTATGATTATATTTGATGGAACAACCGATTAAGAACTAACATACCCAGTCTTGGCATTAACATTAAAAAAATCTAAATTGGCTTATCAATTCCAAAGCTCTAGAGAAACAGCTTCTCTTTATTATTGTATGAAGACGGCAAGCTGTAAGATTTGCCCCTGCTTAACATTAACAAGACTCATGTCAACAGGCTACCATAGCAGTTAAGTTTTAGTAAACACTCATGTAAGAATGGAAAATAGTGTTCTATACTGCTACTGGAATTTTTTGACAGCGTTTTATAACGTTTGGAGAATTATAACCTTACTGATCTTTTCTGTGGATGATATTTAGTGTATCATTTTGTAATGTCAGCCTTGTCAGGCGATTATTTTACACTGCTGACCACACGTAATGTTAAACGTCAGTGTCATTCGGTTAACGCAGTAATGTTAGTAGCTGGCTAAGCGCTAGCTCATAAAATTATTCACTCCAACATCGTAACGTTGGACGAGGCGAGCTATGCTATTTCTCGTGAACCACAGGGTGCCATGTGCAACTAGCTTAACACTCTCACCTTTCTTCGAAAACATATCGCTGATATTCTGGGCTCCTGGGGCCTGTACTACGAATCAAGATCAACATGCTCTGGATTACTTTCAGTTACCCGGCTACGCGAAGCCTAACAATCGCAATCACGATAAGCGGTACTACGACGGCGGTTATCAATTCTCTAACTCAACCCAGATCTTTCCAATCTAGAGACGTGCGCGTTCACATAAAGGGGCGGTGTTTGCACCGTATGTCCAATCGCAAACATGGACGAAACAAGAGCCGCATATTCACGCAGGAGGAGCAGACAATAATCTTACAAACTTTGTCTACTCCTCCTGCGTGAAATATTGTAATACAAGCATATCAGGAATACAGACATATAATACAGGCAAAATTCAACAAAGTCGCTGCTGCCAAGCTGGCAGAAAATAGCAGACGCTGTAAATGCGTAAGCTACATGACTTATTGAAGATGTGACCATAATTACACGTGTGCATTCCATTACGTAAAACCTTTGTTGCTGTATTATTTTAGTTGCAACCCTGGCAGTGGAAAACGATCTTGGGAGCAAATAAAAAATAAATATAAAACCATAATTCAAAACGGTAAGTAGCAGTAGGCAATACTTGCACATATTTTAAGGCCAACATCTACAAGGCTGAATTGCCTGAATCAGTCCCTGTTGTAGGATATTGGTATAGCTACAAAGGGCCTATAGAACAATGACATTGCTTGCAGGAAGAAAAATTAGGCAACTGGGGCGGGGGACCCTCCTCCACAGGACTTCACTCCTGCTGAGGAGCTGGCCCTCTCCAGCTATCAGAGTCACCCCATGATGGAAGGAGTGGAAGGGGGCATTTCTTCAGACTATGGTGGCAGCAGGTTGGAAGCCCAGGCATATGTATGTTTCAAGTAATCTATGTGACCATGTTCATTCAACAATTATTTATGAATATTGTAGGAGTGAAATGTATTACTGTTCTCTGCAGTGACAGGAAATACCGTGGTGTTCCTGCCACCACCCACTGTCATCCCACTGTGCCATACAGAGGTAACAGTAAATCTTTTATCAAATATGCCATTTACTTTCTCAAGTGGAGGTCCTAGATGATCAGGAAACTGTGTCTGCCTGCTCAGAGAGCATTTTGGGGGTACACTTTTGAGTTTTATTTACCACTTGCAACACAGATGGTGAGAGTGTATGAACGTGTGGCTGTGATTGAAGTGTCTGTAACGACTTACTAATGGTGGTGGTCTCAACATAAGACACAAGTCCTTAAAGTGCTCATTTCAAATATGACTCAATTGATTAAATTGCTATGGTGTTAAACTCTGGGAGGAACTTCTTCCTCTCCCTGAGCCTAGGACCTCCACTTCAAGGCCAAGACAAAGACATTAGGTATAAGCAATGAACCTTGAAACCCAGTAGTCAAATGGACACCTTCAACTTTCTCCAAGTGTGCCTTGCAAAGGGACAATGTTCTTTATTTGTTTCAGATTGGAGCAGACAATGTGAGGGCCCTGTATAAAAGAACCCTGGAGCTCGACATATAGTATAAGAGACGTTTAATTAAAAAAACAAGGCTGGAGATAGAAAAACTGGAATATGAGAATAGATAGTACATGACTGAATGAATGACACTAAACTTAGTTACACTGACATTATTTTTCTGTGTTCCTAGGGAAGGGAGAACACAATGAGGATGTATTTTTTAAACTTTTTTCTACGTTTTGGTCTTTTTATACCTTTTTGTGGCTTTTTTGTTGTGCCTTTTGAGTCTTTTGTAGGGGTTTTCACTACTTCACTCTTTCAATGTCCTATTAATTATTTTGGAAAAATTGTATAAAAGTGAATGAAACATCAAAATTCAATGAGTAGTAGTGAAATGATCATTTATTTAACTTGTGAAGAGCATTGTACAGATACACGTTGTTCTTTTTGGTTTGAAATGTTTTGGTTGAAAGAAACCCCCATTTCTGATATGGAAATGATTAGAAAATGGGTCAAAGCAACCCAAGGACAAAAGGGTTAAGGGGAGACACCCCAGTGAATAGGGATAACATATCAACATGAAACCCATAGAAATAACGAAACGCTATGCATACAGTATGTGGGACTGTGAGTGCACAGCTTCGATGTGTCGCATTGGCAACATACGGCTCAAGAAGCTGGCAATATACGTAATTCCCTCTGCTAAGAATCTATATATTTCATAAAGATACTCATGAGGGAATGCGAAAGGGTTTTGTCGGTCTCTAAATGTTCTGGCTCTTCTGAGCGCACCTCTCACTATCCGCACACCAAGCTTCACAGGATCTTCTATGAACAATGACGACATTATCGTCAAGAATTAGTTAGTGGGCGGGGCTTTTATACCGGTTGATCTCTGATCTCCAACTTAACCTGCTCCAGACCAGGTTAACCGTTCAGCATGTGTTACCATGGCGATCTACCCCGGTAACAAGTGATCCAGCGTCGTAGTACAGAAAACCCTGGGTTGAACCTGAAGTTACCTCGCTAACGCCAAATCTTGATTCGTAGTACAGGCCCCAGATGTGCTCCTGGCCTCTCTTTTCTTCCTCTCCTCTCTTTTTGGCGTCCCGATTTGTTTCTGTTTTGGCATTGTCAGTTCTCTATTGATAACCAGCTGGCTGCTGCTGCAGTTCGTGAGCTATAACGTTAGGCGCACATTTTCAAAAGAGCAGCGAACCATGGACCAAACTAATTTTTTTAAAGAAGGGTGTTACGTATTGCTCGGAAAATATAAACCTTTTTCCCCCAATTTTGCTTGATTTTGTGGCTTTGTTTTAACTCTGATGCATTAGTATGAGTATTAGTTAGGTTTATGCATAATAATTTAGTCATAGAAAGGGAAGCCTACATAATAGGCTACTGGGATTTTTGTGGGCCCCCCCTGGGCTGTGGGCCCCTAGAATTGTCATCACCTTTCACCCCTAAACGACGGCCCTGCTCTACTGACTTTGTCGGAAATGACTAATAGCATAATCAAGGTTTTCTTGTCTCTTTTGCCACCTTGCATAGTCCTCACAGCTTCTTTGAGTTTTATTTAAACGGATATTTTCATTTTCTTGGTGGTACTTTGTGTTATGCTGTTTGATTTAATTTTGAAATATTATATTTCTTCTGTATTTATTACGACCATAATTACGGACAAAAGACTGAATTTCCCTGTTCGTCCGGTATTTGGTTTTAGCAAATGCTTGCACAGTTGCTTGAAAGCCAAGATTTGTCCTATATTTACTTTTAGAGTATGCTCGTACACCTTCTTTAAAGGTCACATGACATGAAAACTTCACTTTAGGAGGTTATTTAACATTAATATGAGTTCCCCTAGCCTGCCTTTGGTCCCCCAGTGGCTAGAATTTTCGATAGGTGTAAACCAAGCCCTGGGTGTTCTTCTCCGCCTTTGAGAAAATGAAGGCTCAAACGCTCGGTTTGAAAATCTCCTCTTATTGACGTAACAAGGAGCCAGGCTACCGCCCTTCTCTCTGCTGTGCCCGCCCAGATAATCTGGCCCGCCAATGAGGAATTGAGCTACGATTGTGCAAGGGCGAGTGCAATGTCGTGTTTTCCTGCAGAGACATCATGCCATGGCTAGCAAACGAACGAAGCATAACAGTTGCTCAGTGCTTGGATGTACAAATCAACACACAAGTCTTTTTGTAGTTCCGTCATCCGAGCCTCTAAACAATCAGTATCTTAATTTTATTTTCGCTGAAAATGCGCCTACACAACTTCTGTTGTAGGCGCATTTGTTTTGTATGTCTGCGCCAAACACTTCAGCCACGACTGTTTCCTCAACTTGAGCTAATACAAAACTGGCCTTGCTGAAATTAAATTCTGGATCAGTACTAACTCTCCTTCGTCCAGCTACTAACCTCGGACAAGTAAGTTAACTAACGCTATATCATTTTGTAGCTTTACTGTATATGGTTACCTAGCTTGCTACCCTTAGAATGTGGCTGTAACATTAGCTCTGCAGCTAACAGCTGAGTTACTGTCGCTATGGAAAGGTAGATAGCATCAAGTATAAGTGTGAATACATATGCTGTACGTGAGTGTTGTACACTTCTTTGTTATTTGGATAAACGTTCTGCTGTTGGTGTTATGGCGCGCGCTATCCACCTTTCCCCTCATTGAAATGACTGAGTGTGTACCTCTGCAAACCAGGGTTATCAGATGAGAATGGGCAAATTCGAGGTATTTTACAGCAACGGGGTTACAGCCATTGCGATACATCCGTTGTAAACATTAGCGCATGGTGCCGCCCCTCCGCTCCTCATTAGCATTTAAAGCTACAGACACCAAAACAGCGCGTTCTGAGGAAAGCTCCTTGTGGGACTGCTAGTAGTGGCTGTAATTCTGCACCAAGGCTGAATTTCGGGAAACAGACTTCTGATACAGTATTAGGGGACCACTAAGGCCTATATAAAAGCATCCAAAAACAGCATGTCATGTGACCTTTAAAGTCAAGATTCTTCCTATATTTACTTTTCCAGTATTCACGTCTTACATTTTCTGAAATTCACGATTTGTCCTATATTTGGTCAAATAATTATCCAGCTTATATTTTTGAAAGGTTGTGTTTCTCCAATATTTACTCTTCTCATTTTCACACTTAGCCTGTTTGACAGACTCCTCTTTGTGATATTTATCTTTAAGATATTTCAGTTTTTTCTCTCTGTAATCATTGTTACAATACCGTTTATGTTCTTTCTTAGCTTTCACATTCTCTTGTCCATCGTTCAATTTCCTTTTCCGTAAACGTGTCTTCAAATTATCAATCTCTCCAGGCTGACACGTTCCTGCACAAACATTTTGTGCACCTCTTAGTTTAACACATTGTACAACTTCATAATGATTGCCTGTGTGGTTCAAGAAGATACCATTTTCTGTGTATGACTGTGAATCTGTAGTTGCGGGTCGGTGCGCATTCCATCTTCCATCATTGAAAGTCATTATTGTTGTTTCCAAAAAGTCAGCTGCAGCAAAAATGTCCATCTCGGTTGCCCACAAACCACTGTAATACATTCCTGACTTGGTCATGTAGTGCTGTACAGATGTGGACTCATCTCTCAAATACAATTCAAATTTGGAACTGTTCTCTTTAACCCTTGTGCTGCCTTCGGGTCACATGACCCAAAGGTTCATAACGAACCATCGTTGTGTTTACCCAATACAAAAACAAATAATTTTCTTTTAACCGTCGCAATGTGGGGGGTCTGAGACAGCCCAACGGTTAAAAGAAAATGCTTCACTTTGTTTTTATATGCGGTAAAGTTGTCGCAATACGACGGTGGGTCAGAATGACCCGAAGATAACACAAGGGTTAAGATGTTTCTCGACAGCCTGTCTAATTTTCAGATGCTTCTCTTCATTTTGACATATGCTGTAAGATAGGCTACGATAGAAACAGTTTCCATCCGGCTTTATACTTTTTATTTTACAAGGACAACCCATGACATCAACGTTTGTTGCTACAGTAGTCTGAACGTTTTCATTAGCAAGTTTTAAACGTGCGCACAAAACATCCTGATCCTGACAAGTTAAAGGTTTAAAAGGTTGTTCCTGAACTCTTACATCGCTAATAATGACATCATCCGTTTCCAGACTTGTTTGAATGGGGGTTGTTGTTAATGTTGGTATGTCTGTCTTTGTTGTTGAGGACACCATCTCTCTGGCAGTGATTTCTCTGGCTCGTTTCCTAAGACAGAATGAATTATTAGATTGACGCTTGTCAGGTTTACTCTCTGGTACAGAGTGGTTAAGAGGCTTTTCAAGAATACATGTTGTAGGTTGAATTACATTGTGGTCCCGGCTGTATGTCTTACTTTGTGGACTGTTTTGGTTTGCGTTTATGTCAGAACTAGCAGCATATACTTCAGACATGTCATAACACCAATACAAAACCCATCATCACAAACCTTGATGGGTTTACGCTTTCGCTTCAAAACTTCACTGTAAGGTGCTGTGCTTGAGAATACATCGGAAGTGGCAGCAGCTTTAGTCTGTGCAGGATCTTTTGAGCCGTTACCAATAGTTGACACAACAGTATTTGACTTTACCTGTTGTCTGTGCACCTTACCATTTCCTTTCACAACAATACTGTACAGTGGGCTGCTGCTTGGAGAGCTCGCCGTGTTGACCATGTAACTGGAAGACATACTTGCATCATTACGAATTCCATGCAGCTCTGCACTGACATCCATCATGACTGCTTTAACTCCAGTTATCTCAAAGCGTGGTGTTATTTCCCCAACTGAGCTTGCAAAGTCAAAAACATATCTGTAAAAAGATTCAGCAGAGCTAAAATAAGCAACAATACTTGACTTGCGTAGTTTCTTGTTAACATCTCTATTAGTGTGTGAATCAGTAAGCGCAAACCATGTTCCCTCTTTTACAAGCACATGTATTAGCACAAATGGTTAAGAGACATGCATCGTTACTCAACAGTGTTCGTTGTAATGCTACATCAAATGGCATGGCAACATCACGTCGTACACATGGTCGTAATCCTCAACATGAACAAATCCAGTGAAAGAATCAGAAGTATATTCTGAAATCAGAATTCCACAATCTATGTCTTGTTGGCAGTTCAGACACAGCAATGTAACCTCTTCCTCTGACATGGTCTCTTATCTTACCCTGAGCTCTCATTGATCTATACAGGCAAGTCCCTTTCACCAAAACATCATCTAAATCTGGAGTATTCCAAGTAAACACACTCTTCAAAACCGCAGTCAGACTGATGGCACCACACTGCTTGTTTTGTGCATCTCCAAACTGTGGATGACCTTGATGAAAGGATCCCATCAGAACAGGGGCCTGTACTACGAATCAAGATCAACATGCTCTGGATCACTTTCAGTTACCCGGCTACGCGAAGCGTAACAATCGCAATCACGATAAGTAGTATCACGACGGCGGTTATCATCTCTCTAACTCAACCCAGATCTTTCCAATCTAGAGACGTGCGCGTTCACATAAAAGGGTGGTGTTTGCACCGTATGTCCAATAGCAAACATGGACAGAACAAGAGCCACATATTTTACTCAGGAGGAACAAACGATAATTATGGAAACTTATGAAATGCACAAACATATAATACAGGCAAAGAGTAACACCGTCGCTGCTGCCAAGTCGAGGAGAGAAAGCTGGCAGAAAATTGCAGACGCTGTTAATGCGTACGTTACATGACTTATTGATATCACTGGCCCAGGCACAAGATGTTACCTAATTACACTTGTGCGTTCCATAACGTTAAACTTATGTTGCTGTAATATTTTAGTTGCAACCCTGCCAGTGCTAAACGGTCATGGGAGCAAATAAAAAACAAATATAAAAACATCATTCAAACCGGTAAGTAGCAGTAGGCAATACTTGCACATATTTTAAGGCCAACAAGTACAAGGCTGAGTTGCCTGAGTCAGTCCCTTTTGTAGGATATTGGTATACAAAGAGCCTATAGAACAATTCAATCGCTTGCAGCCAACAGGAAGAAAAGCGAGGCGAAGAAAACTGGAGGCGGCCCTCCTCCACAGGACTTCACTCCTGCCGAGGAGCTGGCCCTCTCCAGCAATCAGGGTCGCCCAATGATGGAAGGAGTGGAAGGGGGCATCTCTTCAGACCCTGGTGGCAGCAGATCCGACACCCAGGCATATGTACAGGGTATGTTTCAAGTAATCTGTGACCATGTTCATTCAACAATTATTTATGAATATTGTAGGAGTGAAATGTATTACTGTTCTTTGTAGTGAAAGGAAATACAGTGGTGTTGCTGCCACCACCCACTGTCATCCCACGGTGCCATACAGAGGTAACAGTGAAACTAATAGTCATATACGCCAGTATGTATGCCATATGTGGTTGCTGAATATTGATCAAATATGCCATTCACTTTCTCAGGTGGAGGCCCTAGATGAGGAAACTCTGTCAGCCTGCTCAGAGAACGCTTTGGGGGTACGCTTTTCAGTTTTTTACCACTTCCAACACAGATGCTGAGAGTGTGTGAACGTGTGGCTGTGATTGAAGTGTCTGTAATGACTTGCTAATGGTGGTGGTCAGAACATGAGACACAAGTCCTTAAATTGCTCATTTCAAATATGGCTCAATTGATTAAATTGCTTTGGTGTTAAACTC
>JAMDYH010000689.1:0-14930 GCA_023658055.1 Thaleichthys pacificus | reverse complement strand
TGCCATCAAAACACTCAAAAAATCACACCGTTGCGGGGGCGCCTTAGTGACCGAGAGCCAGTGTGCGAGATACAGATACGTCACCTGTTGAATCACCTCATTTTCTTCCTGGTGCGCTTTCTGCGTCCGGTTCCAAAGTTGCACGGGAGAAAGAAGAACAGGCAAGCAGGGAGGAGGTTGGTTGGGGTGGCGTGCTGAAGTGCGCGGAACGATAACGAGAAAGGAAGGGGGAGGAAATAAACGGGGCGCGAGATGAACGCGAGGGGAGATCTATCGGGAATGACTAAAGATAGTCGAAACAGAATGGAGGATAGATGGGAGCGGACACAAGAGGTCTAGTGTGAGAAAGGTGTGATAGGCGCAATTGCGTGTGTGAGGGCGGAGCTGTAGGTGTGCTCGCCGCAAGAAGAGGAGGATAGGACGGCTGAGAGACCAGTGGAGATAGTGGAGGGGTAATGAAATATGGGCGCATGTGGGGGTGAGAGATTGAGAGGGTATAAAGAAAAAGGTCGGGAGGGGAAAACAGGGGGAGAGGGCAGACCTAGATCTGGAAGAGTGCGAGTTAGCAATATCGGTAAGAAAAGCTAGGGTGCGCGATACGCGACGCGTAGAGTAATATCCATCAGCAATAAGTCCTTGGGGCGGTGGCATTGGCTTACAATAAGCATGGGAAGCATGTCCAACAGCCTAGGCCTAGTCGGTGAGCTAAAGTGAAATATGTAGGTAGAGGTGGTGGGGGAGAGAGACAGGAAGAGCAAGGCAGACGCGATAGCGGAGGTTGAAGCACACACAGGAAGTATCGGTGCAGCGGAGCCAAGAGCGGTAAGGAGTGTAGCGGGGGGTGGGTAAAGGACCGTACGCGTGCTTCTACATGGTGAGCACCGGACCCAAAAGAGAGAGCATCCGCCTGGTGCGGGTTGTATCCCTTATTATGTATCGTAAACAAACCTTATTTTGTGATTGAATCCAGTTCCAGATATGTACTCCTGTGCTTCAATTTTGTAAAGATCAAGATTATTTTTTTCAGAAAGAAATGACTACACAAACAATAGTTTTTAGTAGTTTTAAAGTGCATTGTCCGTGCGCCCGCCGTTTACTTAGCCTTATGTTGGTGTTGTGGTGTCAGAGGGTGAACTTCGTCTCCGGGGCGGGTGCGGCGGAGCGGGTGGGCAGGCGGGGCGGGAGCGGCTGGGGCGGGTATCGGGCGGGCGGGGCGGGGTCGAATGGGGGGCGGGGGTGTACGTGCGTAGTTGGGGGGGGGGGGCTGGGGGGGGGGGTTGTCGCGGGGCCGGGGGGGGGGGGGGGGGTTGAGTTGAACCCACCCGAGGTCATTGTATAATACATAACCTTCTAGAACATTCTAGAAGGTTCTTTAACACCAGTTCCTATCCACCCCAAAACGCGTTGAGCATCCCCTGGCTCTTAAAGTTTTGATCACTTTTCTCCTCCTCCAAAGGCCCCCAGAAAACCCCACTCTATGTCCTCGTTTCATCTCACCTCCAGTTCCACACCCCAACTATCAGTCTCCATCCCACCGTCATGGTTAAACCCGTTCCTTCCTACATCCTCCCATCACTCTCCTGAATCCTGGACCTCGGGTCAGTAAGGGACCTGTTAACTTTGGATGCGGGACATTTCTACTTCCTAATGTGCTGACTTAGGGACAAACCCTTGGGAGTAGATTACAGCTATTGTTTCCACCACACCAGATGTTATCCCTTCACGGACCGCCCTCCTCTTTCGAGACAGGCAGTACCATTCCTACGTATTGCTTTCGTTCAAGAGCATCAAACCTGCTGTTATGATGACAAGCCTACGTTTACGTATACAGGCCACAGCTTATCAAAACAACACACTCTTTTCTCTCCCATCCTAAGATTGCCAAACCAACTTCCTCACTGAGGACATCTTCCCCTGTTTCTGGTTTGATCCTGTTTTACTACTACTGACGTGTAATTCTTAAATAACTGCCGTAGGCCTCAGGTTCCGCCATCTTAGGCGCCCCAAAACCTCTTGACCCCAAGTGTGTACACTTTCTCCCGGTTGTCACCACCTTCCCACTAAATCAATTTTCCCACCACACTATCTAGTCAATATGTTGAAAGCAGTGTTGTGTAGACACAATAGATTTATTTGCACGTTTTTATTTCAAGTCTCCACATTCAATGTTTCAGTGGTGCTGTTGGCCGTGTTGCGTTTTTGCTCCACGGCTTCACTCGTTGAAGAACCAAACCAATCAGCACACAGCTCATCTATATATTTCATGAGCACCGACAACCATAAAAGGAGAAAAAAACCTAGTTTTTTTCCCCAGGACAATTTCCCCAGAAGTACCAGTGGCATAAGAACAGCACCGGGGCCATTTTCAGTCCACCAATGTTACATATACCCTATTCGGAGACCTTAAGGAACAGTGTGACATACATACCCCAAAAACCCAGTCATGACCCCTTTAAAGGACCTTCACTACGTGGTAACAAAGGGCCAACCATCCCGATAAAAATGATATCCGATCTGAACCCCACCATCAACACTTTTTGGAACATTGACCACGCGTCAAGTTAGATCCGCTACCAAGGTTTGGTAAAGCCATGGACGCAATACAGTACAATTTGGAATGATCCCCACCACGTACGGTAGCCTATTTACCTCTGCCTTTTAAAAACTAGCTATCTCTTTACATTGCCTCAAATTCATACTCTTTCCTCTATTGCGTGGTGTTCTCGCGTATAAACTTGCATTACACAACGCTTTCACCTACACCCATTCTTTCGGGTGTCCTACAGCAGTCACACCTTGCACACATTTAATACATCTCTCATGCAGTTCCCGGTTTCCAAGATATCCATCGAAAGCCACGGCCCAACGCCGCGTACAGATTTTGTCCTGTGAGTAAAAGTGCACTCTCTTGTCCGCCTTCTCGTTCTGCTGAATACTCTGCACTGGATAGCTGTAAGTAAGGAGGGAAAGATTTTTAGAGACCTGATAAAAACTCAATGGAAACATGGCGGGGCGGCGGGTGCTTAAAGATTTGTCTACTCAGGGTCCTTAGCGCCCATGTTAGGTATAAAATTTTGTGGATGGGTACTCCAGTCCTCTGAACTCCAGCCTCATCATTCGTCTTCATATCATCCATTTCTAGCTTCTTACAGTAAAAGGATGCATGGTCCGCATTTTGGCAGCATGGACCTTTTGGCACACGCCCATGAGGCACTACTGTTATATGTTAGCACATTTGTGGTTTCCTGAGGGCCTTCACGTTAACCACGATAGACATAGCTGTCGCGAATTACAAAACCTCCATTGATCTCTTTCAGATAAGTATTCTCCTCTTCAGCTACTCTCGCCATTTCTTGGTTTTACGTCCGATGCCAGCATAGTACAGCACTGAATGTCACGTATTTGATTCTGTTGTTTCGCGGGTGCACTATGACTGCCCGCTTAGCTGGCCTCCACCGCCAACATTTCGCATTAATGCATGACTACAACTAAATGAGAAGTTTTTTGTATAGAGTTATCCCTCCATAACCAGAAACTTTTAAACAGAGAACCTAAACGCTGGCATTCCTTTGCATTTTCTCTCTCTCCATGTATGCCCCTCTGTGCCCCAAAACACCCCACTGTCACCAGCAAATTCAGTAAGACGATACTATACTTTCTTGATGGATTCTAAATCATATCTCTTCAAGTCACTTTTACTCGTGGCGCGCCCCTCATTCGCCTTAGAGCGCACCCAGTCAATTGCAGAACGAGTTTAGTCAGTTAACGTTCTTCGGCCCATTCTGTTTGTACTCCTTGTACACAAATCTTTTGAATATGCTTAAAGAACTATAATCACACTTTCCAAATCATTTCTCATTGAAGCACACTAAACATCCTGTTTCTCACCATCACCGTTTTTTTTTTTCCTTGTCGCCACCAGTTCTGTGAGGATGGGAATGTGTCAATGTGGGGGTGGAAACAGTACCGTTCAACCCCACTCCCACCTGTCAAACAAGCTTGATGTTCACCAAGTCTGGCAGGAAGAATTCAGGTGTCTCGAGTGCCCTGCTTGGAGCATTAAGGCCTATTGCCCAAGTATGAGTTCATGTATTCATGGACCCAACTTTTGCTTCTACAACTCATGGCATCACTACAATCAACCTTCTTGTCCTCAACTAAAGACCCTCCATCTCAAAGCATTAGTCTACAGCGCAGGCCCCTGCTGAATACAACCCGCGGTTGGTCATAGATTTGAATTGCCTCCTGAGGCCACTGTGTGAAATAGAGGAACCGCAACTCTCCCCCTGTGGAGGCTAATGGAGGACTCTAAAAACGTTTTTTTCCACGACACATTTCAACCGGGGAGTGACTGAGTTCGTTGAAACTGTCCTGAGGCTTACCCAAAGACCGCTACATGGTGTTCCATGAGGACAAGCTCTGGACAAGAGGGTTCTCTCTCGTCCTGGGATGCTGCGGCCCTAGATGTGAGTATTCCCCTCAGCATCCACTTGTAGTGCTAAATGCAAATTATAATCTTCGGGCAGGAGACCACTGCTCAGACAGAAAGTAACTTGTGATTCCAAGACACGAACCCATTACTCACACTCCTTAATTTTACTTAGAATCTGCCTGGCGTGATGATTCCGCTTGTTTTACTCTTACTGGTCAGCAGCTTTTCCACTAATTCCCTACACCAATCTGTCACAGATAGTGTGAACAGTAAGCTGCCACCACCAAAACCCTGTAGTAAACTGAGCCCGAGACAAGACTTTGGGAGTTTTACACGTTATTTGGTCTATGTGCTGTCCCAGATGGGTCTAATGTCTACGTATACACCAGATAACAAAAAATACATTGTTGTTCAGACTGGAATCACACTACCAATTCGTCCGTGGTAAATACTAACTTGACCCTATACGCAAGTCTTTATTAGACTGTATTAGACTATGAGCGTTTTGTCATGAATGTCATATTATCCCTTTTGCAGGTCCAGCCACAGGTAATACTTGTGCATAAGGTCAGCACTCATACCGCTACGTGACTCCTCGACCTTCTTGCGTTCGCATAGAAATATGACGTCTAATTGACTGGCTACCCTATTCTCGTCCTCCCATCACAGAAGGCAGGGTTTACGTGACTGCAGCGAGGTGAGAGTGTGATAGGAACATGTCACGGATCTGTTGGGGTGGTGATCATAGTCTACGTGGTCAACGTGCGACAGTGTCACGTGAAGCGCAGGGTGCAGTTACAGGAGATGTGTGAGGTTGAGGGGCGTATACATATAGACCACCTGGGCCCACCCCACACCTAGAGCAAAAGGAACCCACCGGATAGTGCGCCGCAATCGCACAGTAATATGGATATAGTGGGGTGCAGGTGTCTCAACATACGCGAACGCCGTGCAAAAGCAGGTGGTGCACAACAATAAGAAAATGGGCGGGGGTCAAAATGTTCGTATTGCGGTCACGATTGACGTTGCTGTTATTGGATTTTATGTTCGCGTTGCATGGTTCAGCTACATGTACGTTTTTGTGGTGAAAAAGTGAAGGCGAAACGTGGCTAACTAGCTACCACCAAGGTCACTACGTATACCAAAACCCGCGAGTGCTGACTTGTTACTTCTGGGGATAGGTATAGCACCAAAAAACAAGACAGCTGCAGAAAAGCTAGGGTGATAACTATTTTGTACATTTACATACTACGTGAGGTAGAACACGACGCGGAATTGTGAATGCTAGAGTACGAAATGGGAAAATGACAAGATACAAGAGATTATACACAAGTACACCTGTACCTTGTGATAATCACTTGAGGTGTGGAGTGACACCAAGGTGCTAGTGTTAGTGTGGTCGTGCGCGTGACACGCTACCCATCTACATGATCGTCAGCTGACAGGTAACTTCGCTATTGATGACAGCTCCGAGTCATAGTTGTCTCGTCATTCACATACCAATCATACAGATACATGCTGCTCTCGCTCTTCTGAGGCTGGCTGGAGGTAGCAGTCATAAAGTCATTCCCCTGCAGGAGAGGTTGAGGCCAGCAGAGAGCAGCACAGTTCTACTGAGGAAGTTCTAGAAGGAGCAAACTCAGGAGGAACATTTACCTTATCATGTTATCAAGATCAGAGGTTATTGGTCAAAGGAAGTTTGAGACTATTATATATTTTACGTGTCAGGTTGTGTGTCCGTGTATGTTTACATATGTGTATCTATGTGAGTGAGTGTGCATGTATGTTTGTGTACATGTGTGTGTTTGTTGTGGCAACCTGTGGGTCTGCAGTGTTTGTTGGAAAGAAACAGGACAGGGTCTCGTTCTTTAGAACCTCACAGCATTTATAAAATGTAACACTATTACAACGTAGTTCATAGGCAGTCTGGAAGAGTTCACCTGAAACTCTCCTTCAGACTCCCTCTCTATCTCTCTTCACTCCTTTAAGGGCAGAGTTCATCAGAATTAGTTACATATTAACTATGTTCACCTTCTTCTGAGGCTGGCTGGAGGCAGCAGTCAGAAAGTCAGCCCCCTGCAGGAGAGGTTGAGGCCACCAGAGAGCAGCACAGTTCTACTGAGGAAGTTCTAGAAGGAGCAGAAGTTGTCATGAGACCAGTGACTCTGGGAGGCAAACTCAGGAAGAACAGTCACTGCTGTCAGTTACTGTATCATGATATTAAGATCAGAGATGTGATTGGTCAAAGAAAGTTTGAGAGAATGATATAGTTTACATGTCAGGCATGTGTGTCAGTGTATCTCTGTGTGTTTGCATATGTGTGTGTATGTGAGTGGGGGTCTGTTTGTGTTTCTGTGTGTGTACACGTGTGTGTTTGTGTGTACATGTGTGTGTATGATGGTCCTGTGTCTGTCGAAGGCCAGAATGGGACTCTGCCGTGCAGATACGATGCCTCATATCACAGAGTTCTGCACATGTTCTGGGGAGAAGAGCGCTGATGCTGCATTACTGCAGCTGGGTCATAGTGATGATGGCTCTCAAACAAACTATAAAAATGTTATTAATACAAAATCTATTGTTACGACCCTCTCTGAACCTGCACGTTTAAGGTCGATGCCGAGGGGGGAATGAGGGCCTAATGGAACAGGGGTTAGGTTAGGTGTCGCAGCCTCAACAAACACAAACCAGACAGCGTGTAAATAACCAAGGGTTTTATTTCTTAACAAAAAGTCGTCACAGGAGGTCAAGGGAACCATGAACGGTGCCAAAGAAAAGAAAACAACCAAAATGCTAACCCCTCAGGGGCTGCCGAGACGTCTATAGACAGGTTGGATGGTGCGACAGAAGAGCATTTGTGGGACGCTTTAAAGTTTAAACCCAAGAAGAAGCACAAAGCTGAGTGCTGTGCCCGCAGTTCCCCAACGTCTTCATGAAGAACTCTGGACAGGATGTGGATGAGCAGAAGCAGACGGGGGTGTTCTGCATTGATGGAAAGATCACCAGCGTCTGTGTCATGAAGGAGGAGAATGGCAAGTCCCGGCTTCCTAAACTTTGAGAGGCACGATGACGCGCAAGAAGCTTTGGATGACATGAAAGGAATGGAAATGAGCAGCAAGCTGATCTGTGTTGGTCGTGTCCAGAAGAGGTTAGAGCGTCAGTCCAAGCTGATCTGTGTTGGTCGTGTCCAGAAGAGGTTAGAGCGTCAGTCCAAGCTGATCTGTGTTGGTCGTGTCCAGAAGAGGTTAGAGCGTCAGTCCAAGCTGATCTGTGTTGGTCGTGCCCAGAAGAGGTTAGGGCGTCAGTCCAAGCTGATCTGTGTTGGTCGTGTCCAGAAGAGGTTAGAGCGTCTGTCCAAGCTGATCTGTGTTGGTTGTGCCCAGAAGAGGTTAGAGCGTCTGTCCAAGCTGATCTGTGTTGGTTGTGCCCAGAAGAGGTTAGAGCGTCAGTCCAAGCTGATCTGTGTTGGTCGTGCCCAGAAGAGGTTAGAGCGTCAGTCCAAGCTGATCTGTGTTGGTCGTGTCCAGAAGAGGTTAGAGCGTCAGTCCAAGCTGATCTGTGTTGGTTGTGTCCAGAAGAGGTTAGAGCGTCAGTCCAAGCTGATCTGTGTTGGTCGTGTCCAGAAGAGGTTAGAGCGTCAGTCCAAGCTGATCTGTGTTGGTCGTGCCCAGAAGAGGTTAGAGCGTCAGTCCAAGCTCAAGCGTGGGTTCCAGCAGAAGCAGCTCTATGACGCCCTTCTAAGCAGCAGGTGAGCAGACTTCAGTCGCTCGGTAAAAAGAGAGTGCTGTCTCTAGTGCGCTCTCTTTCTAAGTTTAGACAATATTCAAGAATTAATTCCACATTGTACTAACCCTTATCAGCACATGAGTGCCCAGATCCAGGCCAAGGACCAGACTCAGCCTCAGGCCCAGGTCCAGTCTAAGATTCAGGTCTTGACCCAGGATAATGCTCTGATCCAGACCCAGCCTCAGGTCCAGACCCAGGCTAATGCTCTGATCCAGACCCAGCCTCAGGTCCTAACCCAGGCCCACATCCTTGCCTTTGTGTCTACGCAGAAGGTATATACAGTATGTGAACGGCAAGTGATTTGACTACGTCACCAAAGTTTAAAGGTACACAGGAACTCTAAGCTCCAAGAAAGGTTTGTGTTGGGAGGGAGGAGCAGTGTGTGGGATACCCAGACAAAACAGACTTCAAACAATTGAGCAATAAAATACAGTTTGAATGAAAGTATTTTGTTCCAAGAGAGGCGGGCATGGATCCAGTCTTTATGGAGTGCCGTCCTCTGCCCGCGCTCCTCGGTCCTGCTGGTCGCTGCAGTCCTTCTCCTCTTTAGTCTCTTGCAGCAGTAAACAGAGAAACACTGGCCAGTAGTGCGTCCAGCACAGACAGTGATTCACCCTGCCCTTCCGCTGGACTATCCAGCTGACCCTAACCCGCTCCACAACCCACCAGAGACCCACCGCACCCAATACTTCTACTCTCAGTACACCCACAGCTACACGTAACCCTAAGTAAGGAAACTTAAGGGTGAACTCCCAGTTGCCCTGGGAGTAAGCAGTGGCTTACCTCCCAGGTGTGTGTTGAGCAGCCTTGTGGGTGTGCGTTCATGCTTGGGAACTCTCTAGTGTCCCCTGTGGCGTTTAGATGTCATGGTCAGCGTCTACATGGAGGCTTCCCTGTCTTCCTCCTCTCCCAGCGTGTTTCTCTGCAGCTGCTCGCTCCTTGTTGTCTCTTGTTGTCTCTTGCTCTCCTGTACAGAGTCTTCACCTATTTTGGTGAGGGGCAAAGTGTCCTACCCCCACCCCACTCCCATAGGCCCAGCGGGCACTCACATCTCCTTTTGACCGCTTGCCCTGTCGGTCAATGTTCATTAGTTAGGTTTAGAGGGCATAAGTCATCAAAAAGACAATAACATTTGATGATGAATAATAATACACAACCAGACAGAGGAAAAATAACAGTAACTGCAAACCAAGTTATAAATCTCTGCAAACCAAGTAAACACAGTGGAAATAATGTCCAGCCTGTGACATATACCGTACAGACATTTATAACTTAAATGTGTCATACACAAGGTGGCAGCAATAGCCTTGTGTGTCTAGTGTATCTATCTAACTGTGTGTATTTAACTATGATATGTGCCCTGCCTCTCTCCAGCCTGCTGTCTACATATGGGGCAAGGAGCCTCTGACAGCCTCCACGCTGGCCTCCACTCCTCTGCACTACCAAAAATTGTAATGCTCTTATGGAAAGAGTCTTACGAGGAAAGGTAACTTTTGTTTTTAATACAATTAAAGTAATATAATTATGAACATGCCCGTCTGGTATTTTAGTCCTTTTAAGTGAATGAAATGCACATAAACAATGATTTGCTTACCGTAAATACAACTGATTATAATGGTGTGTTATTGTGTAACACTCTGTGAATCACTTCCACCATCATAGTTTCAGGGCTGACTGTAACACCTACACGTCCCTATGTACTTTCACCTGTTCACCACCAGAGGGCATCATCTCCTGAATTCTAGCCAGACCCCTTGTTCACTTCTGACACACCTATTTTGAGTTCCAATCCCCACCTGTATGTAGATCCCCTCTCACCACAGTCACTTTGCAAAGTCTTGTCTAGTCTTGCTACCTGTGTATACGTTGCCACCCTGACAGCATGTTAGGATGTACCCTCACCCAGTCTCTGGGATCAACCTTCTGCTCTCATTTGCTCCTGTCTGACCCATCCCCAACCCCCCCCCCCCCCTCTCTCTCTCTCTCTCTCTCTCTCATCTGACCCTGCTCCTGTGGATTTGTTTCTCTGTAGGGTTTGGAGCCAGACACCGTATGATATGAGGACAGGTAAACATGTAGTTTAATGTAGAACATTTTGAAATTAAGATGATTGAGATTCTCTAAAACAAAGTTATAGTGTAAGAAACAGGTTTGCCCTGTGTCCCCTGTCTGTCAGCAGCAGCACCATGGACAACAACCCTGCAACACACCACCCCAAGCACCCCAGCTGGGCCCCGTCCACCAATCAGCTGCCAGCGAGCTCCCCTGTGGTCTCCAGAGAGAGCCAGAGGTCAGACGATGAGTAGGAAGGGCCTAACCCCCGTGCTGTCTCTCCCCACCAGCGTCTACACCAAAGACCACCACACCACCACCTGGCCCATCCCGTACCGTGAGGTCCAGACGGCTCAGGCCCCGGCCCATCCCGTACCGTGAGGTCCAGACGGCTCAGGCCCTGGTCCATCCCGTACCGTGAGGTCCAGACGGCTCAGGCCCCGGTCCATCCAGTACCGTGAGGTCCAGACGGCTCAGGCCCCGGCCCATCCCGTACCGTGAGGTCCAGACGGCTCAGGCCCTGGTCCATCCAGTACCGTGAGGTCCAGACGGCTCAGGCCCCGGCCCATCCCGTACCGTGAGGTCCAGACGGCTCAGGCCCTGGTCCATCCAGTACCGTGAGGTCCAGACGGCTCAGGCCCCGGTCCATCCCGTACCGTGAGGTCCAGACGGCTCAGGCCCTGGTCCATCCAGTACCGTGAGGTCCAGACGGCTCAGGCCCCGGCCCATCCCGTACCGTGAGGTCCAGACGGCTCAGGCCCCGGTCCATCCCGTACCGTGAGGTCCAGACGGCTCAGGCCCTGGTCCAGTGGGGGGGGCAGCTGAACCCTCGGCACGCCTCATCTCTCCCTTTCCCCCCAACATTGAAGAAACGCCCCCTCGGGGCTTAGCAGCTTGTGTAGAGTGTCAGTCTCTGGGTTCTCCCTGACTCACTATGGAAGACAGATCCTGCTTCTTACAAGATCTCAGAACGGATTCCAATATGTTGGTAATTGAATTGATGTTATTAGCATTTGAGCCACTGAAATACTATTAGAATTGTTCTTTTTTTAAATAATGATATGAACACAGATACATTCTCATCTTTCTTGACCATAATATTTGTCATGCCCTCTACCTCTGCCCCCTAGCGGCGGTTTTTGGTGGGTGTGGCCATGGTCTCTGGTTCCCAATTACCCACACCCACTGCCTCAGTCTCCACACCTGTCTGCCATCAACTCATCAGCCCTGCAGTATATCAACCCTGAATTTCACGTCATTCATCGCCGGATTATAGTTTTGTCTACCTTGGTAGTCATGCTCTCGGTTACTTACTGAAGGTAATCAGTTAGATGTGTTTTGTGTTATAATCATTCATTTTGCAAACTTACTTGCCAACCTACCCTGCCCCCCTGGCAAACCCCTGCACAGCCTACCCTGCCCCCCTGCCAAACCCCTGCACAGCCTACCCTGCCCCCCTGCCAAACCCCTGCACAGCCTACCCTGCCCCCCTGCCAAACCCCTGCACAGCCTACCCTGCCCCCCTGCCAAACCCCTGCACAGCCTACCCTGCCTGTCCCGTCTCTTTTGTCATTTCACTCTGCAATAACCCAGGCATTAAAACCTTTCTGGACCATACCTCATTGTTTTATTAGTCTGTGTTGTGTGCTTGGGTCCACCACCACCACCCCCGAAACAATATTGAGTTCTTCAAACATGTTTTAATTCAACTTCATAAAATACGATATAACGAAACTTCATTTATGCTGTACAAATATTTTGTATACTTTTTATGAACAAACAAAGGACTGATACCAGGACTAAGACCAAGACATACTCATAATGTGCAAAAAAACGGATCAGTATTAGAGGTGGTTTGATAAGGAAACAAAGAAACAACCTTTTAAAACCATGAACCCCCTGGGAGGCAAATCAGTTAGCGGAGATCTGCTGCATGACATCTTAACACAAATGTCATAATGATCACAGTAAAATTCAGCAATTCTAGCTGACAATGTTTGGATGAATGAAGTCTCTGACTTCCTCCCTCTGTTTCTCTACATGTGAGGAGAGCTCCTTTTACTACCTTCTCTTACAGCATGGACCTCTGTCAAGAAGTCTTCACTGAGATCTCTCAGTCTGGTCCTAAGTCTCTCTATCTCCCCTCTCCTCTCATCTACACTCTTGCCCTCCTCTCCTCTCTCCTCCTCTCCTCCTCTATGTGTGAGGGCTTTTCCATTCACTGATTTCATTGACCTCTATAAACTGACCACTGAGATCCATCAGTCGGTGCATCAGTTTCTCTATCTCTATATCCTTCTCCTCCATCTCTCTAGCCTTCTCCTGCATCTCTCTATCCTTCCCTCTATCCTATAACACGTTTAACAGCAGATACACAGAGTAAAAGGATATTTACAGACATCATCACAGTATGAATCAAGCTCAGCTCTCTGGCTATGTCAGCTGTTCAATCCCCCCTCTATAGAGAGGAGTTGTGTCAGTAATCTCTTCCTCCTCCTCTTCCTCCACCACCTCCTCCTCTGGTCCTAGGTAAGACTTGTTCCATGCACTAACTTCATGGGCTTCATCTAAAAACTTGGTACTGAGATGTATTAATTTATACTGAAGTCTATCCATCTCTCTAGCCTTCTCCTTTATCTCTCTATCCTTCTCCTGCATCTTTCTATCCTTCTCCTGCATCTGTCTGCTGAAGTCTCTCTGCATCTTAGTGTGTGAGATCATGATGCTCCTCTGTAGCTCAGGTAGGACCACCTTCATCAGGTTTCTCTCTGCTTCAACTCTGGCCTCTCCATAGTTCTCCCTGAACTCCTCCATCTCCTGCCTGTGTCTCTCCTCCCTCTCCCTCCTCTCATTCTCTCTCTCCTCTCTAAATCTCTCCAGCTTTCTCTCCATCTCCTCTCTCCGGTCAGTCTCTCTCTTCAGCTCCCTCTCCAGCTCTCTCTTCTTCTCCTCATCCCTCTCTTCCTTCACCTGTCTCTCCAGTTCAGATGTTCGATGGCTGAGTGTTCTGATGTCTCCCTCGTGCTCCTGGATCACTCCCTCTATCTTCTTCAGAGAGTTCTGCAGCTCTGTCTCAAACTTCTCGTTCCTCTCTGTCTCCTCCCTCTGTATCTTCTCCTCTCTCTCCCTCTGAATCTTTCCCTCCATCTCTCTGACCTGGGCCTCTGCCCCCTGGTAGGTCTGACTGCTGTAGAAGCTCTCTCTGTTTCCTGCCACCATCTGCTCTACCTGGTGCAGCAGCTCTGGGACCTGAGTGCCATGGGCCCTGTCCTTCATGTTGAGGACTTGGTACCTGTTCCCACATTTCTCTACAAGCTGCTGGAGGTCCTGACTTCCTGTTTGGAGAAACTCCTCCATGCTCTGCTCTCTCAGACTGTCATCATGGGTGAACAGAATGACAGTGTGTCCCCAACAACCCTCTCCAAACATGTCCTCCATTCTCTCCATGGCTCCTCTCTCCTCCCCCTCAGAGGGCTCCACTGGTACGACCAGGAGGAAGGCGTGGGGTCCTGGGGCGGACAGACGGACACACAGCCCCACATCCTGTCTCATCTCCTCCAGAGAGAGTCCAGGGCAGAACCAGTCTGGAGTGTCCACCAGCACCAGCCGTCTCCCACACACGTCCCCCTCTCTCCTCCTACTCCTCTGGGTGACTGCAGAGGGGCTGTCCTGGGCCCCAAACTCCTCTCTGCCCAGGATGGTGTTTCCTGCTGCCCTCCTCCCAGCCCCAGTCCTCCCCAGCAGCACCAGTCTCAGCTCAGACACACTGGGAGACACTGGAGGGTCTGGACTGCTGCTCTCTCCCCCCACTGCAACACAACACAGGGACATGGTCACACCACTGGCACATCTAGGCTGATATTAAATACTCAATTGGCTCAAATACTCAAATGATTAATCATAGAATAACATGAAATCAAAAATGTGTAATAGTGAACATCTCTAGAAGAATAAATCCTAATAAAAGTTCCTCACTGCAAGGCAGTATACATAGCAGTATCAGGACGTTTGAGATTATAAGACTAAACTCTAAAATCACTATGAAACACACAGTAGGATAGAAGATGTAAGGACAGTAGAGGATGGGTTAGATGTTCAGGTGTTTGTAGGTGTCTGTAACAGAGTTGATGACTCACTCTGTGGAGGGTAATCCTTGCTGCGTCTCCTCCTGACTCCAGGGACCACAGTAGAACCTTCATCCTGTGGCCGTGGTGGGTCTGTATCTGGGGTCTCTCCTCCCACTGCAACACAACACAGGACACAGCTCAGACTACTGACGTGAGGGTCACCCTGGACATTCATACCAGATGTTCACCTCAACAGAGTCATCTGACTGTGATACTGAACCCAGAGTTAGACAGGTTCCTGTAGGTGCATGACCAGTGTGTAGACAATGGACTGGGTCAGTGTTGGAAAAATGTAAGATGTAACATAACTTTTTTTCTGTATAAAATGATACTGTGCTTAGCATCCTTTGTCAGTAGATAAGAGAGCCCCCCTAAACAAACTCTAGGCTTTTCTTATAACCCTGGGGGATGGGTGAGCATTTGTTAAGACTAGATGTTGGGAGTTTTGGTTGTTTTAAGGAGATACTGTGTGACAAGGACTAGGTGGAGACGCAAGGTCTGGTGACCATTTGCTTGACACCTATATGGAGGAGCTT